>VBSM01002608.1:28764936-28788862 GCA_008086735.1 Cheirogaleus medius
TAACGGATCAACACCTAAGTGGACATATAGGAATAACATTTGTCGGGTGTCGGCTGGGTGGGAGGGGCAAGGAGGAGATGGGTATATACAAATACAATGAGTGAGATGTGCAACGTTTTGGGGATGGTCATGCCTGAGGCTCTGCCTCAAGGGGGGAGAGGGGGCATGGACAATATACGTAACCTTAATATTTGTACCCCCATAATATTCTGAAATAAATAAATAAACCACACACACACACACACACACAAAAACAAACCTATGGAGCACAATTAAAGCACATATTTGAAAAAAGTGCAATTCCAGGGAAGAAAGAGAGATGAAAAGAAAAGTACATCATATAAGGAGAAAAAAATAAGGGAATGTGTTTCGGGGTTGCCTGCCACTTGGTATCAACAACTTTTTATTGGATATTATGAGAGCTTTTTCTGGGAGGCCCTTTTAACTATAACTCAGGAAAGTTTGTTGGGGAGGAAGTGACAGTGTCTATTCATATGCACAGAGCAGGACCCTGGTGTTTCCGGTCTCAGGAATCAGAAAACCTTAGGGTGGTTGCTGAGAAATTAGAGGCACAGATATGAAAGTCAACACAGGTGGGTGTGAACTACAGTGAAGTAAATCACTCTAGCAGCTGAGCAAACAAATGATCCATGTCCCTGAATATAGATGAGCCAAAGGAATGGTGTCTGATTTACAGAGAAAAAAATAAATTAATTAAAAATAAATAAATAAACCACTTTTCACACCTATGCCAACATATTTCAAAACTGGAAGAAACAGAATTTACTAAAATCTGAGAATGTTGAGCATATCTACTCTAAACAGATCAATTTCAAAAGAAGTCATTGAGAAAGTTATAAAAATGCTCTTTGTACCCTCCAAAGCTATCTACAATCCCATAAAAAATGGTAGATCCAGAACTCTTGTCCTGTTTACTTCTATGGTTGTTAATCTTTTATTGGATACCAATCATTGTGAATGTGCCTTTGGGTACTGTTTATTTTGTATCCTTATATACTAGGTAGGGACTATATACTTCTACTATTCAAGTAGAAGAAAATTCTACTTTAATTTTCTGGGAAAATGTTAAATCATTAGAAATAGTTTGAGCTTTTTGGCTCTCACTTTTAAGATTTGTTGGGCACAATCAGAGCAAATTTTATTCAGTAGTAGAAAGTTAACCATAGAAAAAGAAAGTCCAGGCTTAATTTTCTACTACTGAGGCAAGACATTCCTGTGTACTCCATCCATTGCCTCTTGAATTATGAGTTTGGTACTTTAGGTTTTTTTAACCATTCTGGCAAGTATGAAATTAGTATTTCACTGAAGATTCAATTTAAATTTTCTCACCACTAACATTGTCGAGAACCTTTTTATGTTTATTGTCCATCAGTTTATCTTCTATGTGAAAAGTCAATTTAATATTTTGACCATTTTTAATGAGTTCTGTGTTTTTTTATTATTGATTTGTAAGAGTTCTTCATATGTTTGAGAAATAATTTCTTCATCATACATGTGTGGTGCAAATATTTTTCCTACTCTATTGTTTGCCTATTCATATTTGTATAGGTGTCTTAGATTTTCAGTATTTTTTTTAAATTGATAATATTCAATTTGTGAATATGATTTGTGATTTTGTTTCATATATCTTCTCCTATCAAGATAATGAAATTATTATCCTGTATTTTTTTCTATATACTTCATTTAAAAAAATCTTATAAAGACTATAATATTTCTATCTGATAACATTTTCCTCTACTATTAAGAATTTAGGAGTCAAACCTATAATTCATCTCTAGGAAGTTATATAACATCTAATGACATATATTTTGTGTACTGACTTTATCCTTCACTTTGTACTTAAACTGTTTTCCCAGACCTTATTTTCCTTGACCTTTTCTAAATCCTTCTCAATCAAAATACTAGTATTTAAAAACATTTTAAGCCACAAAAACCTTTTCAGATGGAATATGCAGTGATAAATAATCATAATAGGTAAAGGTTGATCAAATATTTAATTTAGTATATTTATAGAAAATTGATTCTCAAATTAAACCTAGACTGCGTTTTCAAGGCGAAAAATATGATGCAATATAACGACTTACGGATATAAAGTACATACATGCTGTATGTATGCTTATAAACAATCAAAGAGGATAAATCATGATATGATTAAAGTGGTTTACTATATGGGTGGATATTGAGTAATTTTTTAATAGTGCTCAGAGAAATATATAATTTTCATTGTATATTTATTTTGCATAATTAATTGTATAGTATGCATGTATTACCTGCTTATTTTATATTTAGAATATAAGTGCAAAATATATTGGGAAAAGTTGTTCTTTCAAATACTCCTAACATTGAAGAAAATGAACTCTATAGAATTCGCTTGCTTGGGGGTTTAATCAGGTCTTACTAAATGGGACTATTCATTCTTTACCTATGATCCGGAACTAATTAACACTTCGAAGGAAAGCTAATATGGAAATTTTTAAAAATGATAAATGAAATCACTTGAATGTTTCTGGGAACAGTACTTATATGCTTCTCAGCCATTTTTATTCATATACTCATAACTTTACATAGAATCAAATGTTACTTTTATTTTCTCAATTTGTCAATAGTAGAAAAATAAGCCGTAATGTTTTAAGTGCCCAGTATAAACTACCAAAATGATGTATTACTCTCTTTTATGATGTGACTTGAAGCATTATAAATATGGAACAACAGAAAAGTAAAAGAAAGCATAATATCCTTCCTTTTTTAAAACATTTTTTTACTGTTAACCTTTGATATGTCAATTCAGTGGACTGAAAATATCCATTAATGAGCTAATGTTAGCTTGTTCATAACTTCTATAGTACAAAGAAGTATGCAGTTTTAATTAATATATCAAAAATTGACCACCTAATATGTGCCTGGTATTAATTAGAAAGCACTATATAGAATGTAAGTTTAGTAAACAATTTATATGCCCTTAAAGGCTTAACTCCTAATTAGAAGGGGTGAAAAAAATAGGAATAACAGAAAAATACTAAGGAAATACCATCAGTGGAGAAATAAATTCTGGCTGGGTGCAGTACAAACTTCACAGAGAAAGTAACATTCTTATCTGCATTGCAGAAAATAATTAACGTTTTTTGAGATGTAGAAATAGAAAAAAGGGCAATCTGACACAAGTAAAATCAAGAAAAACAGTACATGAGGATAGGAAAGTCAAAATTATAGTGAGTGAGTGTAAATATTTCTGGTTTGTAACTGTGGTAGATGTTAACAAACTAAGAAAGAAGGACATATAATACTAAACACAACACAACACAACAAAAAAGACAAACAGAAACAAAGGTATTTGAAAAACTCAAACAGATCAAATGCACACATCCAGGCCTGTGTTTGAGAAAGATCACCCTGTCAAAACAATATTAGCAGTTATTCACTGAGTTCCAAAAATGACTACTATAGTAGTACTCATTTCACAAGCATCAATATTTTCAGTAGAGGAATCAAAGGAAACTTCATGTACTTGGCTGCTATTTAACCACCTAGCAAATGAGGGAGTCAGGATTCAAATCAGGAAATACAACCACATGTCAACTCTCAACCACAAATTTATATAGTCTTCATGTGTGGGAGAGAGTGGGTTTCAAGATTTTGTGAAGGCAAACTGGAGGTTATCAGGTCAGTTAAAAGCTAATTTTAGAGTTTAGTCAATTGATATATTTGAAACAGGATAAAAGTCTGGAGATTCTAAAAGAAGAAATTTATCCAATGTGCAAACAGGGAGAGCAGGACTTGGTGATTCACTGGCATGTGGAGCAAGAGGAGAATTAAAAAAAGTTTGCATCAAATAATACAAAATGCTGCAAGGAATTTGAGTATAATGGTGAATAAGAAGGCCATTGAAATTGCAATAAAGTTGACATTGTCATTTGCTACTCTGAGAGGGTTTTTCAGTAGACAAAGTCAAAACCAGATTTCAAGAAACTTTAAAATGGGAAAGAGGTAGTAAAAGCAAAAATATTTTATGTTTCAAATTATTGGACAGTGATGGAAAGGAAGATGGAATTTATAAAGTCAAATGATTAAAATCTTGGGGCTTAGGAGAATTGTATTTGCATGTTTGTGTCTGTGTTTTTCAGTTAGTATTACAGAGTTTTCATCCAGTGTAACAAATCTACCTTATGAGAGGGAGTGTATTCCAATACTTACAACTGATAATAGGATTAGTAGTAAAATATTATGACTAAGTAATTCACAGTTGTGATTATTAATAATGCTAATTTAAATGCTTTTCTTAACTATTTTTGAAAAAATCAGCACATGCTATCAGTTGTCTGCTAGGAGGTAAGGGTAATTTAATATAAGAAAAAAATGTCCAAGAAAATTCTAAAGTAAATGGTCATGTTTAATTGATATAGCCTTTTAAAGACTTACATTCATTTTTATTTGCCTACATAAAGAATTCAATTTTCTTTAAGTAAAACATTTTCAAGTTTGAAGGATAAAATTAAAATGACAATAAATAGATTGTAATGATTTGTAAATGTATTGTGATTTTCTGTCACCTGAACAAATATAAGCATCATGAATGTGGAGAATGAATAATGAAATCAAGAAAATAAAGACTCGAGAGTATCCATAGTAGGACAAGATTATGGAGATGTCTTGAGGTAATGGGAACAAAAACACAAGTGAGAGACTTCAGTCCTAGAATAATGGTACTGAATTCTCTTCAATTGATATAGGAAAGAGGGAAGAGAAAAAAAGGTACTGACTTAGGAATTATTCCTAATGTTTAAATGACTCTACTCTTATTATTATATTAAGCCATCTTCTTTATTTCACTATTCCAAGCAAAAGCTCTTTTTAACTGCCTATGACCAGTACCATTCTTGCTATATTAGTATAGGATAAGTAGTGGTTGACTTAATATTAAATATTGAATAATTCTTGCCAAATAATATAAGTGTGATCTCATTGTATCTGGGATTTCTCACCCTCATGTTGCCATTTCATTGCTTGCTAAATAGAATCTGTAACACTTAACCTCTCTGTGTGAATCTGTTCCTTTATGTGTCAAATAGGTATAATAATACTCATCCTTCTCACAAGGGTGTTTTAAAGATTAATTAGTTAAGTGCTTGGAAAATAGAAAGGCTATATAAATGCTAAATACTCATATGCATTAACAGTCTGTCTTAAAATAATACAATCAAAGTAATTCCAGAGTAATGGAAAACATGGGTAAGCTCTTTGCTCTTTATAGCACAAGATGTCCTTCTGCTGATACCTCTATATTTCTCCTTCCTGTATTATATTTTCATTCTCTCTCTCTCTCCCTCCCTTAACACCCTCCTCTGCCTGCTCCTCTTTAAAGACATAAATAGCAGAACTAGAACTCTTACTGTAAACTTCATCAAAGTGTCTTTGTTCTGCAGGTTTAAATCAAATAATTAATGTTACCTTAGAGCAGGCGTCCTCAAACTACGGCCACGGGCCATATGCGACCCGCCCAGGACATTTATCCAGCCTGCCGGGTGTTTTTGCCACCGCTGTCTGTCCTGCTTAGCAGCGACTCATCCCTGGCCCACAGTACGCACTCTCCAATAGTCTGAGGGACAGTGAACTGGCCCCTTGTTTAAAAAGTTTGAGGACCCCTGCTTAGACTATTTAAGTTAGCTGAATAATGCCATATTAAACACTTCAAGAACTCTACAATATAGAATCATATCATATTAAATATAATTGAAAGTGATTAAGGTACCTGTCACTGATGGCAAATAGTAGCAGCAACATGTGAAACTATGTCAACGATAGTGGAACAAATGAGGGAAGAGATATTTTTCAACACACTGGGGCATGGAAAAAATTGAAAATGACTCAATGTCAAAATCTTATGAAAAATAATAAGAACTACAAAAAAATCAATAGATTTGTTTGATACAGACTGTGTTTCACAGAAGTTGATAAAATACAATCTGGCAATCTTAACTAATTACTAGGATTCTTTGTATCATGGCATTTTAGTAGTCTGCCACAAAAGTAATGGGATTTAAATTTCATTTTCAAAATTGAGAAGGCTCTGATATCTTGTCTAGATTGATTTAGTTTTATTGAAGCAAAATAAAAAGCAAAATTTTGAAGGAGAAAAACAGAGAGGACAGAGTGAGCAAAGAGATTGATGCCACAAATTACAATTGAAAATTAACTTATACATTGACAATATTATCTGTTTCTCCAATTACCTTTCTGGGATACTTCAGTTTTTGTTGTGTAGTTATTATGTTTGTTTTGTTTTAATAAGGCATAAAAGAATAAAAGAGTGTTCAAATATATACTACCAAGAGAGCATATTTCACATCTACGTATAACATATGCCACTTGTTTAAAAATTAGGGACAAAATAAAGAATATGTACACATAGTCTCTAAGGTTTGGAGAATCAGATGTTGTATATGTTCAAGATCAGATTTTTCTATCACTTGTGTTTAGTTAGGCTATGTGTATGTCTGTTTAGTCACAATAAGATATAGAAAGTCTATGATTCCAGAAGACTGTTCAGTCTAAAGGAAATAAAAGGTCAATTCTGCTGTTAACATATATTAATAGAACATTTACACGTTTGCTATGTGTTGTTTGATTCCAATAATTTATCAATCACTTTTATCATGGGCATTATTGAAAAGCTCTCATTATCAAAAAATGCAGGATCAAGGAAACTAGAGAGAAAGCAGGAAAAATTGAAAATGTTGATCATACACTTGGAAGTAAGATCATAGTGGGGGCTTCTTGAAAACAACAACAACATCTAGAGCTGTACCGCCCAATACAACTTTCTGTGATGAAGGAAATGTCTTATATCTGCATCATACAATTCAATTGGCTAATGAACATGGATATACAGCACCATGAATAAGAAACAGAATATTTTTACAATCCCTTTTATGTAACAAATTTATGGAGGTATAATTGACAGACAATAAACTGCTGATGTTTGGAGTGCACAATTTATTACATTTTGATGGATGTATGTATCCCTGAAGCCATCATCACCACAATTAAGATAACTAACATATACATCAACTCCAAAAGTTTCTTATGCCATTTATAATCCCATCTTTCAACCTCTCCCTGTATCTACCCATCTCCAGACAACCACTGATCTGCTTTTTTGTCATTCCAGAATAATTTGCATGATCCAAATTTTTATACTAACGGAATTCCACTGTATGGTCTCTGTTTTGTTATTATTGTTCAGGCTTCTTTCAATCAGCATTAGCATGTTGAGATTCATCTATGTTGCATGTATCAAAAGGTATTCCTTTTAGTTGATAAGTAGCATTACATTATATGGTTATATCACTTTATAAAAATCACTGATGAACATCTGGGTTGTTTCCGCTCCTCATAGTTCAGTCTCTGAGGGAGAGTGAGAGTTAGTTGTCCTTTTTTCATGTTGGCACTGACCCACCTACTCTAGTTCACACAGCAGTAGGGACTAGTACAAATAGCACTTTTTTTTTTTGTTTGCTTGTTTGTTTTGAGACAGAGTCTCACTCTTCTCCAACTCCTGGGCTCAAGAGATCCTTCTGCCTCAGCCTCCTGAGTGGCTGGGACTACAGGCACGCGCCACCATGTCCGGCTAATTTTTTCTATATATTTTTAGTTGGCCAATCAATTTCTTTCTATTTGTATAAGAGACAGGGTCTCACTCTTGCTCAGGCTCCTTTTGAACTCCTGACCTTGAGCCATCCATCCACCTCAGCCTCCCAGAGTACTAGGATTACAGGCGTGAGCCACCACGCCCGGCTCAAAGCAGCGCTTTTATTTTTTTCAATCAGGGTTTAACATTTCTTCATGAAAAGTTGGGGCATTCATGAAATGAAGCTCAGGTTAATTTTTACTTAATGTCACTCCATTTTCATTTTATGAAGTGGTATGTCTCCCCTCACAGCTGCTATTTACTTCTAAACACCATTTAGGTACTATCTCTAAATGAACATTTCCTGTTTGTGGAATCATTAGCATTAGAAGGGTCTCTGAAGAATTTATAAAATCCTGTCATGTCCACAAAACTCTAACCCTGCCTAACCTAGGAAGAAAATTTTTATATTCATTTTGAGTTTTAGTTTTAGTTACTTTAAAACTGTATCTCTCAAGTTTCAATATTATGCTATTATGATTTTTTTCTATATCACATCAATTAAATAGGTAGAGGGTACATATTTTCTCTACATTGCAATTTCCTAATTTGTAAAATGAAGAATTTAAGAAATGCCTTCTAAGGACACTTCCAGTTCTAATATAATATGATCTTAATTAGGAAAAATAGTATGCTCGCCATATATAATTTTAAAAAGAAAAAAAATTTCTGAATGATATTTTCAAATTTATTAAGACCAAAACATGTTTTTATCAATAAATAATGTTTTATGTTCATTTTTCTCTATTAGTTCAACCACATTTAAAGCATGTTTTAAAATTTAATGTATGACTTAAAAATAGATCTCTCCATAAATTGGATTAATCTCATGGCCTCATTAGAAAAAAATCTTCAATTGAAAGTTAATATTTTATAACATTAATACACATGTATCATTTAAGGCAGAATGACAAAGTGGTTTGTTTTTACTTACAAAGTATCTCATTAACTGTTATACATCAAAATATGGTTTATAAAATTATTGGTGTACTGAGTCCTTAATCTAAAGGGGAAAATTTCAATTTGTTAACTTATCAGTGCCCAAGGTATGAAAAATGTACATATTAGCATAACATACTCATCTTTTATGGAGTTTCATTTCTTTTTTTTTCCTTATACAAACAGATTTTATTTACTTGCCTGCTTATAATTATAAAACAATTACAACAAACTGTTCCTATGCAAATGCAAAGAGAATTTTAAAGGAGAAAGATTCATGTGGATGTATGCCAGTTCATTTCTTAACTCAAATATGATCAGATTTTTATAGCTCATTTATTTAAAACATTGATTTCAACTTTGATGCTTCAGTGCATATCTACTGTATTAGTTTCCTACAGTTGTTGTAAAAAATTACCAAAAACTTGATGGCTTAAAGCAACAGAGATTTGCTCTGTCAAAAGGCCAGAAGCCAAAAATAAATCTTGTGAAGCTAAAATCAAGGTGTTAGCAGGACTGTACTGCCTTCAGAGTCTCTGATGGAGAATTCATTCATTGCTTCCCACTTCCAGCTTCTTATCACTGTAGGCATTCTTATTCAGTCTAATCTCTGCTTCTGTGGTCACATGGCCTTCTTTTCTGTCTCAAATGTAGAATTAAAAAAAAAAAAAAGTAAAAAGCACAGAAAAAGAGAGCAGAACAGTGGTTACCAGAGACATGGCTATAATGGGAAGCTGTAAGTTAAAGAGTACAAAGTTGCAGTTATGTAGGATGAATGAATAAGGCTAGATATCAAATGTACAGCATGAGGACTATAGTTAACACAGTCAGCCATCTGTGTTCGTGGATTCCACATCCATTGATTCAACCAATTGTAGATCAAAAATTTTCAGGGGAAAAAAAATCCACAAAGTTCCAAAAAGCAAAACTTGAATTTGCTGCTGCATTGAATACTACATTGAATCCACACAAATGAAGTCATGTGTAGGCATTTTATCAGGTATAATAAGTAATCTGAAGATAACTTAAAGTATATGGGAGGATGTGTGTAGGTTATATGCAAATATTGCACCACTTTAGAGAATGGACTTGAGCATCAGAAGATTTTGGAATCTGAGAAATGTCCTGCAGGCAGCCCCCCTGCAGATACCAATGGATTACTGTAAAATTCTATAGTACACTGGAAATT
This sequence comes from Cheirogaleus medius, assembly GCA_008086735.1. Classification (NCBI taxonomy): domain Eukaryota; kingdom Metazoa; phylum Chordata; class Mammalia; order Primates; family Cheirogaleidae; genus Cheirogaleus; species Cheirogaleus medius. Next base: position 28,774,770 of record VBSM01002608.1, read on the forward strand.
TGCTAAGACAGTAGATTTTAGGGGCTCTTACCAGACACACAAAAAAGTAACAATGTAAGATGATTAATATGTTAATTAGCTTGACTATAGTAATCATTATGTTGTGTATGTGTATATCAAAATATCATGTTGTATATGTTAAATATATACAATAATAATAATAAAAAAACCTCTTCTGTGGTTCCCTCTATAAGAACAACTGTGATTACATATAGAACCCACCTGGGTAATCCAGGCAATAATCACATCTGCAAAGTCATTTTTTTTTTCACATTAGGTAACACTCACAGATTCTAGGTATTAGGACATAAATAACTTTTTTGGGGGGAGGTTGAATTTTCACATTTATTTTAGTAGAAATTAAAGTTTATTTTAATCAAACACAACACTAATTCCTAATCCTCATAATACTGACTCTGGACCTCCTAGACAATCATCTACATCACACATAAGCCTGAGCTTCCTGTAAACTGAGTGAGTGTTGACAGCTTGGCATTTTTTTTGTCACTGTATTTTATGTAGTGCACATCCTTTATATAAAGTTTGAGCTTAGTTCTCCCTTGTGGCTTGAAGAATTGTTTTAGATCATAAGCTTCTAACAGGAAGAAACATAGAATATAGTGCTTTTCAGGGAGTGAATACTTCAGTATGAGGTACAGTGTGACACACCATAAATATACTTTTATTATGATTTCATGGATAATGAACCACTCATGCCTCTTTGCAAATAAATAGGTATAATATACAACAAGGCTGTCAGATCAGGAATTGCTCATCCACACTGTTGTAAATTGCTTAGAGGGTAAACTGTTTTCAGATTCTAACACAGTGAGAAAATGACAGAGACTATCTCAATTGAGTACAGAAAAAATAAGTAAGAAGTATTAGATTTAAAATTATAAACAAAAATTAATTTTGAAATTTTCCTCTAGTGGTATCATAAAAAGCCATATGAATCGTTGCTATAATAATGTAACAATGAATTTTTGGCAATTCATGGTTGAGAGAAAGGTGGGACCATACCTAGAATTATACTTTAATAGAACTAGTATAACTGTTCTGAAATGTTGAGAAAGAGAGAGAGAGAAGTGGAGAGAGAGAGAGAAGGAAGGAGGAGAAATCGAGGGAGGGAAGAAAGAAAAACAGGAAGAAGAGAAATCAAAGTGGAGTTTCACTTATCTCATATTTATTCACTTCTAGCAAGTCAACTGTCTGCTTAGGGTCAGTGACTGGTAATATTTACAACTGCGGGATCTCTGACCAGATACAGAAAGGTAAAGAGTGGATCTTTTCCATATTGTGTCCTCTCAGAGGGGAATTTCTTTTCCTGACTGCCTTATCAAAATTACCAACCCCATTTCTCTATGTTTTAAACTTCTATTTTCTAACTTATTTTTTATTCTTAGTAACAAGAATCACTATGTAACCTTCAACATATTTAACTAACTTGTTTATTATTGTCTTCCACAGTAGAATGCTAACTTCACAAGGGTGGTATTAAGCCTCCTGAATAGCTGGGACTACAGGTGTGTTCCACCACGCCTGACTATTTTTTTCTAACTTCCATATTTTTTAATGATACGGCAATACGATTTGTAGTGAAAATATTATATGGTTGATTTATTTATCCAAATCCCAATATAAAATACTATACATTAGGATTCACACTATAATGGACAAAAATCTACGTGCATTCATCTTCATATCAATTTAATGAATCCTAAAAATAGAATTGCAAGATCAGATACAGTGAAATTTTTTAAAAGTATACAATATCATACTGACCACCAAAGATCATGTTAATTAAGAGTATTAAATATATAAAATATAAAATAAAGTTATCACAATAAGCAGTAACATTCTGATTTTCTTCTCTAAAGGAGGATTTTTTTTTCAGTATGCTACCTTTGTGATACTCACAATCCATAGCTAGATTACAATAGCAGCCTACCTCATGAGCTGAAATGCTAGATCATTGGTCTTCAGGACACTGTTTGTCCCCATTAATTTATTTCATGATATTATATATAAAAGGCCACACACTAATATAAAAACAATCTTAGGACAAATTTAATGTGTTTCTAATTAAAATCCATTAAAAATTCTTCTTTGATTGACTAGCATAAATATGAAGAACTTAGATAGTATTCTATAACTGTATATGTTAAAAACCATAGCAAACTAATATTGGTATGTCTCTTTAATACTCTTCTCATATAATTATAATATATTAATATTAAGATGCATGTCCTATTTATTTTAAATATTATGAATATATAAACTAAGATATCAGATATGAATTACCTCCTGGGCCAGATATAGATGCTATTACATATTTCATATCTGACTTTAAATAAGTATGCCAGTTATATCATTTTTGTTAGCAAATTACTAGTTATAAATACAATAAAATCCCAATTATAATCTTCACAACAGTGTATGGAATAATTTATTTCTCTGAATGCTTAGTACATTGAGTATGATCTGCCTATTACTCTATTTTATTAGTAAGCTGTCAGAATTTTTTTTTTTTTTTACAGATTTGAGAGAGTTGTTCATATTTTAAGTATATTACTTGGACTATTATATTTCTTAATATGTTTAACTAGCTTTTCTATATTTATGAATTAAAGTGTATTTATTACATAGTATTTCTAGACGCACTGGTAAAAATGTTTCAATATTTGTCCTTCACTTATATCTTTTTCCAATACTGTATTATTTTCTTTATTTATTAACATTTAACACCTTTAGAATATATGTTGCTATGTGCTATGAATTATTTTTAAAATGTTATTCAAGTTGATACAATACCAGTATTTGAATTTTCTTGAAATATTAATATAGAGGCATGTATCATAATAAATTAAATGCTTTGTATCTGGAGTTGTACCAGATATACTATTCTGTTCTGAAAACTTGCTTTTTCCCTTTCAAATCAGAAAAGCAATTTTGTTGTTGTTGCTGTTGTTGTTGCATGAGTTGTTAATTAATAATATAAATACAATTTAATGATCCTGACCATGATAAAATAGTTTGTATTTTACTAACCATCTTACAGTGAACAATTACAAAAGCTAGAAGACACTGGAGACAAATCAATGAGCTTTGAAGGACTCTAGTTCTTAAAAGAAGGGAAGCACAGCGGTGTATTTTTCCCTGAAGGAATTTCTCAAATCATTTTTTTCTGTAAGTAAACTTTCCAAATTCAGTTAGGGGTAAAATCTATGCAAGAAGCAGTGATCATACTGAGCTCAACAGGCAGAGATCAGAGTTGCATCGGTCTAAGTGGCTTGGATGTGAAAAGTAAAATCCCAGAGAGATAGGATTTCATAGAAAGAGCTCAAAACTTTGAATATAAATTCTGCTCAAATATTGGTTAGCTTCTGTGCTCACAAGCCCAGAGGAAGATAAGAAGTTCAGCATCAGTCAAAAAGAGGAAACTTACATTCTTAGCAGAAATTTCAGCAGCTGTGCCGTGTAGGGTGGGGTAGTCCATAGTTCATGCTTCGCCAGTGAGGATGGACATAGGAAAACACCTCAAAATTTCAGTTGAGTTCCCAGAAGGTCCATACCCTTGGAAAAAAATGTCACTTAACAGTTTTGCAATATAGCTCAACATATGTCATCAGTCCATTTATTAAGGCCCAGTTTGGTTTTCTGGAAATGCTTCTCTATGGCTCTTTACTCTTCCCAGTGGATCCTTGATTCCTCCTTCATCCTATCTTTTCAATATGTAATAGCTCATGTTTATAACAGAGATATCTATTGTCCTTTTTGATGTCTTAAAAACAAAAACAAAACAAAAACAAAAACAATGTTCCTTTCAGAGGTTATTTTTCTGGAAGGAACTGGGAAGGCAAAGAGACTTGTTTTTGGACCTAGTCAGACCTGACATTTATATTTTCTCTAAATTTTTGGCCTGACCCCTGTCCATAAAAGTTTTCTTTTCATTTTTTATTGTCCCTCCTTCAGTCCAAACTGGTGGTGCTTGTATCAATATAATCACTTAAAAAGTGCTGTGAGTTTCTTGTGAATTATATCAGGGTTTAATTACTTAAAGAAAAGCCACAACTACAAATCTCTTTAAGACCACCCTCTTTCTATTGATTCTTTGGGGAGACTCTTACTCAACTGCATCCTTAAGTTTCTTAGAAGTTCGGAGGACATGAGACTCACTCTTGAAATCCATGAAGGCTTATTTTCTAGCTAAAGAGTAGGCAAATTTTTCTTAAAGGCTCAGATAGTAAAAATTTTAGGCTCGTAAGCCATATGGTCTCTTATACAGCTATCCAACTTGACTGTTGTAGTACAACAGCAGCCAAAACAATATGTAAACAAATGGACATGGGTATGTCCTATTAAAATTATTTATAACAATACATGGCCATACCATGAAGCATAGTTTGCCAACTTCTGGTACAGCTATAGGTTCTATCATCTCTTTGATGTCTTAAAAAGGATGTTTATCCACATCATTATTTTGCTGGGAGAGATATACTTTGTAAGAGTTTTATTTTTAAGTGTAGCAAGTCTTGGCTCATTTATATTTTCTAAATTCTTTAAAAATCTGAGTTATGTTTCATTAGTTAATCTCCTTATTCTCATATGTTATCACAGGCAGATATAAAATGCCAGTCGGCACATTATATATTTTACTTGGGAATCCTCCCAGCCAGACTCATGACTCTATTAAATATCTTTCAATGTTCCACACTACAGGTGACAGTGGTGCTAAACTACACTATTGCATATATAGGGTCCTTTTTTCCTACAGTTACTAATAGCAGTTTTTTCATTGTCAATTAAGCCCTCACCAACAATATCTTCTAGACTCCCACTTTTCCTAATTTCCTAGTCAAGTTTTTCCAGCATTTACTAATAGTCTCCTTGAGAATCTTCTACCTTTTCCCTGCTATTGTCCTGAAGATAGTGTCACATCATTTAGCTTTTTCTTATGACAGTACACCACTTTTGTTAGCAGATTCTCTGTTAGTTATGACTGAATGACAAACTACCTTGAAATCTTGTGCCTTAAAACCATAAAGCAATTTAATATAGCTCATGGTTTTTGTTAGTCAGAAAAGAGGGCAGGCCTCTGCTTAGTGATTTTTCAGGTCCAATTGGTGTCAACTGCTGTCACTGGATGTTATTCAGCTGGCAACTAGATTGCTCTGGATAATATAAAATGGCTTTGCTTACATGCCTTGCAACTTGGCAGAGGTGCCTGAAAGGCTAGACTTAGCTAAACCACTTTATCTTTCTCTACTTAGTCTCAGAAACCCTTTACATGACCTCTTGGCAGAAAATTCAGACTTCTTCCTCAAAACTTAAGGCTCCAAGTGATTTAAGCAGAAACTAACAGTCCTTCTAAATGCTAGATATGAATCTAGCTTACTATCATTCACGCTATTCTCTATTTGTCAAAGTAATCATGGGCCAGCCCACATTCAAGAGGGAGGGGATATAAACACCATCTCTCAGTGGAAAGGTTGTCAAAAAACTTGTGGGCATTTTCACCCACATATGGCTATTAGGACTGACATATTTAGAAAATAAAACTTCAAAATATTTAGATTACATTTAAAACTTTGCATATCACTTTAAAAATTCTATCACTCTTTATCTGACATGTGGATCTCTGATATCTCATAACTCATTTTAAATAATTGCATTAATATTTATTCTATTTAATATAGAGAAAATATTCATAAACTATTTCACTGTAACTATGTGTTCATGATAGGTAGTTGTAAAATAATTTGGATTTCATGAAATTAAATCTATATTCATTTCTATTGACATCACAAAATCTGGAAGGGGGAGAAGACAATTAATAAGACATTAAAATTATTGTTCTTTATAAACCTCTACATGTAGGACATAGAGAACATGGCCTGTTTTCCAATCTAATGAATTAATGTATCAGTGTACATTCAAATACAGTCCGGGAGCATAGAAAGAGTGTGAGTGTTGAGAGTTAAATCACTTTGCATAGTAGACTGGATATTACTGAATTTCTGAAGAAAGAATGAGTTGTAGTCTATGAAAAATGAAACTGTAGATTCTAGGAAGATGAATCTTAACTAGTTTACTATATGCCTAAGAACTTTCAATAAAAGTTATTTCTAATATTCAAATTTTGATTTATTTGTACCTGAAATATTACCCCCCTTTAATTTCCCTATACCTCCAGTAAAATATGTCACAATATATTTACAGGCTGGCCAGAACAATTAAAGAATCATTTCTGGGTTCAAGTTTATCCTCCCTTTGCATCTCTTAGGAAGACCTATTTAACCATCCTGATTCCCTTTATTGGAGGATGTCACTACCCAATTTTTAAAAGTTAAAAGTTTTTTGAAACTGATTTACAAAAAACATTTCTATTTGTGCAGTTATTAGCCAATGAATATAATGTATGTTGAGAAATTATTTAGGGATATTGTTGTCCATATAAAAGCAAAGATCAAGTCAAATAAAACTTACAACTTTATAAAATATGAAATTCGAAGATAATGAAAATGCTTAAAATACAATAATTAGTTTATTCCACAAGGTATAATATTAAATTAAAATAAATATCATCTCTATATAGCCATACAAAGTAATGTGCTGTGATTTATAAGGGTTTACATTTGGTGTCCAAGACTCAAAATTCATCAATATTTCATTTGTTTTACATAATGAAGAGAATAGACATTTTTAGAAAAGGCTTAGCTATTTGTCACCTTGTGGAGGTTCAGCAAAAGCTTAGTGATTAATACATCTGTAGAGCAGTCAATAGGTGGCCTCTGATAAATCTGATTATTACCATATCAAATAAATGGCTCATTTATCAGCCTTTGTATGCCCTGGCTGTGTCTGTGCACATGTTGGAGAAAGATAATGACACAGTGCTTGGAACAAACAAATTGGTTCGTTTGTGTAAGGTTTGTAATTAGGAAAAAAAGCCAAACTGTGTAATACAGATCAAAGGTACTCAGCTAAAAGGAATTTCATTTTCAAATCCAGTAAGAAAAGAGCTTAAGAAACAGTCCAGAAGCTTAATATTACATTCTTTTGAAAACCAACCTGTAGATAATAAATATATACTTTAAAATTAAATTGCACTAACATGCTTTCAATTAATTTCTGGATTTTTTAAGTTCACATGGTGAATATATTAACACCTTAATGGTATTTTATTTCTCCAAAGATAGACAATCTAAATTAGAAGTCTTTATAATAAATGTACTATTTTTTTTTTTTTTTGAGACGGAGTCTCATTCTGTCGCCCGGGCTAGAGTGTCGTGGCATCAGCCTAGCTCACAGCAACCTCAAACTCCTAGGCTCAGGCAATCCTCCTGCCTCAGCCTCCTGAGTAGCTGGGACTACAGGCATGCGCCACCATGCCTATAGTAATTTTTTCTATATATTTTTAGGTGGCCAATTAATTTATTTCTATTTTTAGTAGAGACAGGGTCTCGTTCTTGCTCAGGCTGGTTTCGAACTCCTGACCTTGAGCGATCCGCCCGCCTCGGCCTCTCAGAGTGCTAGGATTACAGGCGTGAGCCACCGCGCCCGGCCCTGTACTATGTTTTAAAACCAATGATTACTATCTTTTCCACCAATTAACAGACTCTAAATGTGAGCCAATTATTTTTTAAAAGTGTATATATCTATATTAATATTGGTAAATCACTCTAGCTATGATTTGAAAGAGTTATATTAAAAGGATGGTATTTTTCCTCTCTACTCACATATGTGATAAAGCAGTATATTGTGCTAAATATTTTTAAAGCACGTGTGAGGATATTTAGTATTCAAATATCACATGTGTAATTAAAGTAGCATACATATTCATACAAAGAATGATTTAATATTGAGTGACAATGATTTGAATCTGTCAAAAGTTAATGCTTCCAAATTTGAAGTTAACTTCTATGTTCATTTCTCTCAATAAGGTCTTGTCCAGTGATTTTCAAATGAGAAAATAAAATACTAAAGGTGATATCAATATAACATGAGATAGTAGATAATATAGAGAATAAAAAACTGAATAAAACAGAGATGATAAATTCCAAATGACATAGTGAAAAGTACAACATAACTGCAACCCAGGGAACTGAATCTAATAACAATTGTCTACACCCGCCCTTTTTCAGTCAAACACACTTTCAAAATGGTGACATCCAAATTGCTAGTACATACAGTACTTCGCAAAGCATAATTCAAAGTAATCACTTTATGAAAAGGGCTTATATTAAATAATAAAAATTTGCCCTAACTTTGGAGGAAGTGTGCAATTTTTTTCATACATAAATCTTCATTTAACTTTGAAATTATGTTTTATTTAAATCACTAGTAAATGTCTGTTATTTTGACATATGCAATACTCTGCATAGGTTAATGTCTCCTTCAGGTTTTTTATATGCCCTTAGTATTACTCATTTTTATCTGAGCCAAACTTATATCTAGACTTTGCAGCAGTTATGCTTATTGCCTAGACCACAGGTCTGTTCGTGGTAGACATCTATATCAGAAAAGAGAACATATAGGAGCCAATAATCTAGAAATTAACTCTAAATTAATTCATTTTCTAAAATTATTTGTATCCAATATGCCACAGAAAGTTTCCAAAAACTATTATTCTAAAAGAAACCAGGGGAAAAATGTGCTTTCTGTTTGATGGTGCATTCTTCATTATCTTTCTTTTGCCAGTTATTCTTCTATCAATGCCTTAGTTATTTGATATTTGGCCCCATTTTAGTTCTTCCTTCTCTTAAAGCTTTCCTTTGGTCTCTGAATATAGTCAAAATTCTCCTTTTGTTCTACTATGCAGAATGTGAATTTACACATTGTATATGCCAGCTATATGTGAGACTAGCGATTGTGTATATTTTGGACAACTGACTTTCAATGAAATTGATTACCTCTTTTATTAATAGAATGTAATCTCTGAAACACAAAAACAAACTAATAAGCAAACAAGATCTACCAGAATGCACTCTCCAACTGTAATCTTATCCAGCATTATGAAAGATAGCATGCATCCATTATCTCAGTGTGTCTTCATAACAGATCTTTGACATGAGTATTACTATATACAATTTAAAGAAGAGAAAATGATGGCCCTTGCTCAAGTTTACAAGGTAGAGATATTTTTCAACACTAGTTCTGTGAATCAACAAAGGCAGTTTATCATCATTAGATTAAACTCTGTCGCTTACAAAATTCAATTTATTTAGTGTTAGATATTTAATTAAAAATGAGTTATTAGCATTTCAATAAATAAGTTAGCTTCTTTTGAGGTTTAATATGCCTTGATATTAATTTTGTTTCATATATATTTTATATGCATAACTACAGCATTCAAGAAACTAAATGAAATGATATTCTCTTCATGTTGCAATTGCCTGTGTTAAATCTAGAATGATTCCCTTAGAATATCCATTAGTAGACTTATATGCTAGGGACAAAGTGAAGAACATATGAACTCCACACATGAACCACAGTGATTTAAGTGGAATATATCAGTAGAATTACTACTTAGATGCATAATATTCCAAACTAATATCTACTAAAGCTGAAGATTAATCATTACTGGTGTTTTCCAAGTGTTCATGATGATGAGAAAAAGTGATTCTCAAGATGAATTAGGAAAAGTTGGGAAGAATTGAGCTTTCATTTAAAGAAATGGCATAAAACTAAATATCATTTTAGCATATAATGAGATTCAAAAATGCACATGTACACATATATTATTTGATTTATATACTAAATTTCAACAGCATATATACCAATATTTTATCTTCCTCTCCTACTTTTTTTAACCTGCTCACCGATGCCTTTTAAACAAGGTTTTAAAATTCTCTAATGCTTGAATAACTAAGAAATATTCTTTGGATCTGCATCAGTCAGATACCTTGTATGGACCGAATTGTGTTCTCCCAAAATTCATATGTTGAAGCCCTAATCCTCTATATGACTATGTTTGGAGATAGGTCCTATACAGAGGTAATAAAGGTTTAATAAGGTCATACGGGTGGTGCCTCAATCTACAAGGGCACACTTACAACATTGATTCAAACTGTACAAAAGCAATACATGTAACCAAAACTTTTGTACCCCCATAGTAATCTGAAATAAATAAATAAATGTGTTTTTAATGCGTACCAAAGGAAAAAAAAAAGAAAAGAAAAGTCACCAGAGATCTCCATCTCTCCACATGCATACATAAAAAAGGCCACGTGGACACAGCAAGAAGAAAGAGAACCATTATAGAAATTTGACAGCAACTTCTATCCCCCATAATTGTGAGAAAAAATAAATTTTTGTGTTTTAAGCCACCTAGTCTATGTTATTTTGATACAGCAGCCTAAGCTGACTAATACATACTTATACGAAGAATAGCACTAACAGAATTTATTCTATAATTCACAGAGTTGATATATCCTCCTGCAGAGTCAACATTGTATTGTTTTGTGAAATAATCACTCATAAACCTTTCCATTAAAAAAAAAATCATTTGCTTTCAAGTCCACAGAAGTGTATGTATGCTGATAGATTCATTAAATCATAGGTTTCTGAAAACAAGAGCACAGTCTTAATCAGCAGACCAGGGTCAAGGCATTTGTTGCCTTAGGGACTAACAATGGCCATGCTAGTTTGGGTGCTTGATGCTCCAAGGAGGTAGCCATTCTCATCCTTGGGGATTATCTCCATCATCCCCTTGTGATGAGGCTCCTGGAAGAACAGGTTCAGCAAGTCCCACATCATTCTTTGAAAGGTGACCAGCCGCTATGCCTCTGTTCTGGTACTCCCTATCCCAGTCTCCAGGTCAGTGGCATCATCTCAGCCCATGTACCCAGAAGCTGTTGCTGATGGCCAGTATGGATGACAGCAAGGAGCTTGACTATCACCTTGAACAACTTTGCCAAGGCTCCCTTTCATGCCGTCTCCAAGACCTAGAGCTATCTTTCAGCCAACCTCTGGAAAGAGACCATGTGCACTGTGTCTCTCTATCATGAATTCACTGACTATTGTAAAGACCCACAACAGAGATTCCAGGCCAGTGGACTAAGCTTCTAGCTGGAGCCACCACATAGTGTTTTTACACAAGAAAAAATAAAATAGATTAAGAAAAAAATAAATAAAACAGTGAAATAATAAGAATTACTTTATAAAGTTGTTGGAAAATTGAGAAATAAATATAATATTGAATACAATGTGTCACAAGAAATAGTACATAGTCATTTTTATAGGGTTTAAGAGCACTATGATGAGACTATGAAACTAGAAGAAAAGTTTTAACATTAAGAGCAAAGTGGTGTATGAAGAACCCATGGGGGGGGAAAAACTTGTAACATTTTTTAAGAAAACTTCATTTGTTTAAAGAAGTCTTGTATAAATTATAGTTTTTATTTAAATAAACCTAAATTGCTTTGTGCTAAAAAAAAAAAGAGCAAAGTGGTATTATTTAAGCTACGGGAAAGGAAGGCATCATAAAAGCAGAGAATGAGGTTTGTATTAATAGAAGGATTTTCACAAAACTGCAAAGATTATATTTTTTGTAATAACATGAGACTAAGACAGTTAACTCAGAGGGGAGTCTGTGGAAAAGCAGTAAAAAATATTGATAGTAGTGGCATTCTTGAAAGAGTGTGTGAGAACATGGAGTCCAAAAAAGGACATTCTAAAAAAGCAATGATTTATAGAACCAAATGCTGCTAAAAGTTAATATTAAAAGTGAGGATTATTTTTATTATTATAGCAGTAGGAAACTTTCTTTTGTATTTCAAAATGTTAAATGTTAATGTTAATGTTAAATGTTTTAGGTTACGTGGATCATTTTTGTAATGCTTTAGTCCTAGGGATAGGTGTGTCCATAACCCAAATAGTGTTCATAGTACTCATTAAGTTAGTTTATTCCCCTCCCATTCTCCTCCTACCCCTGGTTGATTTCCACTGATTTTTACTTCTTTTTGTGCACATGTGTGCTCATCAGCTAGTTCCAAATTAACAGTGAATATATGTGGTGTTTGTTTTTCCATTCTTGAGATTGTTCATTAGGAGGACAATCTCCAGTTTCATCCAGATTGTTGCGATAGGTATTAATCCACCTATTGTATGGCTGAGTAGTACTCCATGGTATACATATGCCACATTTTATTAATCTAATTATGAATAGATGGGCACTTGGGGCGATTCCACATCTTTGCAATTGTGAATTGTGCATCAGTGAACATTCAAGTATAGGTGTCTTTTTGATAAAAAGTCTTCTTTTCCTTTGGGTAAATATCCAATAATGAGATTGCTGAATTGAATGGTAGGGCTACTTTTAGTTTTCCAAAGAATCTCCAAACTATTTTCCATAGAGGTTGTACTAATTTGCAGTCCCACCAACAATGTATAAGTGTTCCTTTCTCTCTGCATCCATGCCAGCATCTATTGTTTTGGACATTCTAATAAAAGCCATTCTAACTGGGGTAAGGTGATATCTCATTGTGGTTTTAATGTGCATTTCCCTGATAATTAGTGACATTAAGCAATTTTTCATATGTTTATTAGTCATTTGTCTTTCTTCTTTTGAGAAGCTTCTGTTCATGTCTTTTTCCCACTTTTTAATAGGTTGTTTTATTCTTGCTGATTTGCTTGAGTTCTTTGTAAATTCTTGTTACTAGCCCTTTATTGGATGTGTAGCTTGTGAATATTTTCTTCCATTCTGTAGACTGTTTATTTGCCCTGCTGATTGTTTCCTTAGCTGTTCAGAAACTTTTGTTTAATCAAATCCCATTTATTTATTTTTGTTTTTTATATGATTGCCATTGGGATCTTAGTCACGAATTCTTTACCTAGGTTGATATCTAGAAGAGTTTTTCTTACATATTCCTCTAGAATTGTTATAGTTTCATGCCTTAGGTCTAAGTCTTTATTCATCTTGAATTAATTTTTGTGAGTGGTGAGAGGTAGAGGTCCTGTTTCATTCTCCTGTATGTGGCTATCAAGTTTTCCCAGCATTGTTTGTTGAACAGGGAGAGGCCGCAATTCTCCAACAGCCCAGGTGCCTGAACATCCCTTGCTTGGTTTCCATGGTGCTGTGGGCTGGGATCTTTCTCGCTGGAAGACCCACCCTAGTCCAATAGCCGCAGCTTTCCTTGGAGGGTGAGAGAGTGGGTGATCTCCCAGGTTACCACATCTCCGACCCCCACAGTATTCTCCCATCAGTTTGGCCCAAGTGGCCTCTCTTGCCTCCTGTGTTCAGCTCCCAAACCTCTGCCTGGTGTCTCTCAGCAACCTGCTTGAGTCCTGGGAGCATGGGATCCAGCCTGTGTCTGATCGGCTGGAGTGCGTCTCCCAGAAATGTCAGTGGGCAGAGAGCTCCCAGATCTAGCACCCCGGGTCCAGTGCACATCCTCAACAGGAAAGGTGTGGGCCCCACTCTCCATCAAAACCTCAGGCTGGAGGGCGTGGCAGCTGGGGAGAGATGGCCACTCCCATATTCTTGGCTCAAACTTCTCTCCTGATTGCAGTGGGTGGGAGAGGAGCAGGAAAGGATGAGAGTCTGACTGGGAGAAAGGTGGCTCTCTGGTCTCTTGAGTCACTCTCCTTGGAGGGGAACCCCACACAGAATGTCCAATCTCTCTGATCACACAAGTTCTCCCCACAATTCTGTGTTTGCCACAGTGCTTGGGCTCATGGGGGTGGTAAACTTTCAAGTAACTTGGTAGCCTGCTGATTACTGAAGGAGTGGGGGAAGAAGAAAGGAATTACCCCTCACCCTATGACTGGGCTCTGAACCTCTCTGTGTTTGATCATCATGGATGTCTTTTTTTTCCCCCTTTATCAACTTCTTTCTCTGCTTTTCAGTTTTCCTCTGTGGGGCCCCTGGCAGGCTCTGGAACTTCTCTCTATGACCTGCACCTGAACTGCATCCCCTCTCCCCTCTCCTTTATCTGAAACCCTCCCTTCCCTTCAGGACAGTCCAGCAAGCGATGTCTCCTGTCTGCCATCTTCTTTTCATTCCTCAGGAAAATGTTTTAATACAGAGAGAAACCTTGTAGGGGACTGATTCTGGAGATTACCTGCCTTATACTAATCATTCACTATAG
>VBSM01002608.1:28788962-28819239 GCA_008086735.1 Cheirogaleus medius
CAAGGTATGGCCCCGTAAGATGGTTGGTGGCCAAAGATGGGTAAGATCTCCCACAGGGGGGACGACCTAAGACAGGCACAGCCGTGGGGGCCTGCCACTGACTGGGAGAGAGCACAAGAAGTTCTTCTGATGGCTGCATTGTTTCATGTTGCTTACTCTGGCCTTGATCTCTGAGTTATGTCTGGTGCTGGCACCTCAAGTAAATGTTTTAAGGTTTGAGATCATGGGAAAATTATTCCCTAATGAGGTAACTCCTAAGTTGACGGTTATCGCCGCTATGCTCAGATGCTCACGTACAAGGAACTAACCCTGGGTCTGAGGGGTATAAATAAAAAACGGCCGGTGCATTGGGCACTCGAGTCATGTGAAGTCTTTATGTGTGTCTGTGTCATTCTTTATGTTCTGTGTTCCTCCCCCGTCCTGTAATCGGGCCACGACAAAACCTGAGTAGTGAGTGATGATAAGGGGATAGAAGTACAGGTGTAGAAAACTCTTCAAAAAGTTTGTCTATGAAGGGAAAATGAGAAATGGGGTACAGGGGAGTTTAAAACTAGTATTTGTTTAGTGGGAGAAAAGCAAGTCAATTTATTAACTTAGAATAATATATCTTGCATTTCCAATATTTTCTTTATATTTAAAATTAATTTCTAAATTATCCAAATGATCAAAGAATCATCCCTTCCTTGTTTAATTTCATATATATAATACATGAATTTAGGTCAATGTTTTCTAAATTGGAATTCTGGGGACCATTCCAACATATATTTGATGATAGAGAGTCTTTGTTACATAATATCTATTTACCACTTAAAACATGCTTTGAGACATTTTTATTAGGCGACTGAAAATAATAAATTACATTTTCTTTAAATTTAATTAGTTTATTGATCCTTTACATTTCTGACAATGGGATTCGCCTCTTCATAATGTTTGCCCAAATTTAGAATTATATTATTATTATTTATTTGTGGCTATTATGTTTATATCCCTGATATATTTCTTTATAATTTGTATATGAGGGAAAAACCTTTCTTTCCCAAGCCATAGTTGATTTTTAAATGTTTATGTTGCCTTTTGTAGTACATAGAATTTTAATTTTGCAAAACTTAAATGTGTAATTTTTCTTTATTTCTCATGCTTTTTTTTCTGTCTACTCAAAAGCATTTTTCTGTTTTCATATGCTTTCCAACTATCAATTATCTACTTCAATATTTAAGACCTAAAAAAGACATAAAATAAGATGCTTCCAACTTTAATAAGGAATATCTATAAGGTTGGAAGTTAAAAGAAGAAACCAAGAAAGATTCTAGTTTTTCTTTTATATAGCTCCCAATTTCTGTCACTCTACTAATCTGTTGATTAGGTTTCTTGTCACTTTGTTTTTATATGCCCTGACTCCTCATTCCTGACATTTAAGACATTTATCTTAAATTTTCATTGCTTATTTTTATAAAGCTTGTTATCTGTTGGGTCTTTTAATCTGTAAATAAGATTATGATCAACTACTTTGCCTTGAAGCCATTGCTTCAACTTAGAACCTTTTATGTGATTTCTAGCTGTGGAATCCACTTTTTCCATTAAAATCATGAGTACCTCTGCCTATGCCACATCCCAGAGTTCCCCATTCTAGCATTTTATGTTGTATCTATATACTCTCATTTGAAATAAAAGGAGAATGTAGACATAAATAGTCCTTTAATTGACAAATGTTTTTAAAACTTCATTTATGTCTGTGCAAAATACTGTGTCATACATTCTCTATGGGCAGTCTTCTGGGGAGAAGGGGGGATATATATATATGATAGATAAGTTCCTGCCATCAATAAGCTCAATAAATTTATGAGACATGAGATATATGCAAGAATAGACAGAATGCAAGGTATGTCAGGAATAAAGTTATGAAAATTCATAGGAAGTAAAATATTGTCTAGTCACAAAAACAAAAAGAGATTCATTTCCATCGAAGACCAATATGGTTCAATCGAAAGCAGAGAGAGGAAAGAAGCATTTTAGGAAGGTACTGAAGCACAGCTATAGACAAATGTGCAATAGCAGCAGCTGATAGACTGGTATGACAAACATTTACAAGGGTAAACACTTTAGGACAACTCTAAATCTAAGAAAATAGAAGAGAACAACAGATTCTGAAAATAGTGACTGCAGTTTTACATCTGAACAAATCTTAATGTCCTTACAGAGAGGAAAAGGCTGTTGTGTTTATTTCTGTTATACATACAGAGTTATTAATCTGTCTCAATAATTTTTTATTTAAATATGGATAATATATATGCAGTGCTATAGACATTTACACATGCATCCATTCTGTAAAAGCAATATAGTAATATGCACATTTACAGATAGAATATGCAATCAGAAAGATCATAAAATGTTCAATCTTTCAGTGTGGTCTCATTTAGTATTTTAGTGAAATTTAAAAACTCTAACTTAATTAGATCCGCAAATCAATAAGTCATCTTTGGATGCTATTGTGATTCATCTCTTAAACCTTATCAGTGAGCCAGCATGAAAAATGTCTGTTGACCTTGATTCTTAACTGATTTTCAACATCATTACTTATTTTGTAGAAAGAATTCACTATGGGTCTGGATTGAAGACAAAAAAAAAAGGTAAGTTATGACTAAACAAATTATGTGGGACTGAAGACATTTCACATGCGTCTATTAATTTCCTAAGTTTCTTTCTTTTTTTTATTTCAGCATATTATAGGGGTACGAAAGTTTAGGGTACATATATTGCCCTTGCCCCCACACCCCCCTGAGTCAGAGCTTCAAGCCTGTCCATCCCTCAGATGGTGCGCATCATACTCATTATGTATGAATATAACCATACCCTCCCCCCCTTCCCATCTGCCTGATGCCAGATAAATGTTATTCCTATATGCACATGTAGGTGTTGATCAGTGAAATCAATTTACTGGTGAGTACATGTGGTGCTTATTTTTCCATTCTTGGGATACTTCACTTAGTAGAATGGGTTCAAGCTCTATCCAGGAAAATACAAGAGGTGCTATATCACCATTGTTCTTATAGCTGAATAGTACTCCATGGTACACATATACCATATTTTATTAACCCACTCATATTGATGGGCACTTGGGTTGTTTCCACATCTTTGCAATTGTGAATTGTGCTGCTATAAACATTCAAGTGCAGATGTCTTTTTTATAGAATGTCTTTTGTTCTTTTGGGTAGATGCCCAGTAATGGGATTGCTGGATCAAATGGTAGATCTACTTGTATCGCTTTAAGGTATCTCCACATTGCTTTCATTGCTAGTTTTCAGTCCCACCGGCAGTGTAGGAGTGTTCCTAACTCTCCACATCCACGCCAACATTTATTGTTTTGGAACTTTTTGATAAAGGCCATTCTCACTGGAGATAAGTGATATCTCATTGTGGTTTTGATTTGCATTTCCCTGATGATTAGAGATGTTGAGCATTTTTCATATGTTTGTTGGCCATTATTCTGTCTTCTTTTGAAAAGTTTCTGTTCATGTCCTTTGCCCACTTTTTGATAGGGTTTTTTGATTTTTTCTTGCTGATTTTCCTGAGTTCTAAATAGATTCTAGTTATCAGCCCTTTACTGGATGTGTAGCTTGCGAAAATTTTCTCCCATTCTGTAGGTTGTCTGCTCTTGTGACAGTTTCTTGCAGTACATTGCTAGATATATATAATATATATAAAATAGGATATATACATACATTATTGTCTAGGCTTGGAAAAGTTTCATCCTGATAGAACTCAGATAGGAAAGAAATGATAACCACAAAACATTAGTTTATTATATAATAATTATTAAGTCATAATTATTTTTATTTATTAAAATCGATGCACCAAATACTGTACCAATTGCTTTACATGGAACCATTGGTTGAATCTTGATAATGGCCTTATAAAGAAGATGCTATTATTTTACTGTTTAGTAGATGCTAAAACTAAGTCTTAGTGAGCGAGAATCACCGATCTCCAAAAGGTCACACAGCTTGTAACAGTGGTCCTGGGTCTTATCTTTGGATTTATATGCTTTCTATGGCCAAAGGATTGGAAAAAGGAATGTCCAACAGAGACCTAGTGGGGAATTCCAAACTTTCACTCCAAACTCGGGGCATGATCTGAACCACCATCAGCAATGGTGGCATGGAAGCCCTTGATCCTCTCAGCTTCTGCTCCCTAACTGGGCCCTGGCAGGTTATCTAACCTGCCTGCAGCAGCAGCAACAAAACCCCAAGCCACTTAAACCTCTATCTGACAACTTGATCCAGAGGTCTGATGACTTGTGGTAGCAACTAGCTAGCATCAAAGCTCTAGTCATCCCAGCACCTGCTGCTTCACTACTAGGTCACTGGCAGGTGGTCTGATTCTGATTCAGCAGCAAAGCCCCTAGCCATTCCAGGCCCTGCTCCTCAACCAGGAATGAGGGTAGGAGGTTTGGAGGTAGGGATGTGAAGAATGGTATCTCACAGCTACAGCAGCAGCAAAGCTCCATGTCTCTCTAATCTCCACACAGTGGCTTATGGAGACACAAGCCCAGTGGTTTCTGTCTCATCTACCCCAAGAAGGTCACCTAGCAACAAAAAATATCCCAGGGAAGCAATTTCTATCCTCACAGATGGCACTAGCAGGAATCTAATGAGAACCCAGCAACACCAGAAGAATGAAGCAGACTAGAATATCACTGTAAGGGCTCCAAAAACTAAACTGTCATTGGAGTTAAAGTTCACAAAAGTAGGCCAGAACCTATAGGCTAAACTTAAACAGGATTGCTAATTAAAGAGATTTAGCTAGATTTAAGATTTAAATAGAAGCAAGAGTCTCCTACCCAAGTTACCAGAATGTTCAGGATATAATTGAAAATCATCTGCTCATACAAGAACCAGTAAGACCATAATTTAAATCAGAAGACAATCAACAGATGCCAATACCAAGATGTATCAGATGTTGGAATTATCTAACAAGAATTTTAAGCAATGGCATTAAAATGCTTCAACAATAAATTATAAATTCTTTTGAAACAAATTTAAAATATAGAAAATGTCAGCAAAGAAATAGAAGTTATATATATATATATATGTATATGCATACACACACATACAGTAAATGGCTAAGTGAAATAAGCCAGGCACAGAAAAATAAATACTGTATGATCTCATTTACATATGAAATCTATAAAAGTTGAAACTCATAGAAGTTGAGAGTAGAATGGTAATTATCAGTGGCTAGAAGGGCAGAGAATGAGGAGATGTTTGTTAAAAGGTACAGTATTCCAGTTAGACAAGAGAAAAATTTTTGAGATCTGTTGTACAGAAAATGATAAGTATGTGAGGTAACATATATGTTAATTAGCTTGATTTAATCACTCCACATTGTGTGCACATATGTATCAAAACATCACATTGAACTTCATAAATATATACAATTTTTGCCAATTAAAAATAAATAAAACAAGAACTGTTAAATGCAAGTAGAAGAACTGAATACAATAACTGAATTTTAAAATTCGCTATACAAATACATAAATTCATTAATGTCACAGGATACAAGGTCAACAAACAAAAATTAGCTGCATTTCTATATAATGAAAACAAACAAGTAAAAATCTAAATTAAAAAAAAGTGTGATGCCACTTACAATTACCCCAAAGAAAAGAAAATACCCATATAGAATTCTAACTGAACATGGACAGTATCTGTATGATGAAAATTACAAAATGCAATAAACAAAATTAATGAAGACCTGCAATGGAGAGAAATACCATGTTCATTGACTAGAAGAATCAACAATGTAGAAATTAATTTTCTCAAAATGATTGATAGATTTAATGTAATTCCTATCAAATTCTCAGAAAAGTTTCTTTTTTTTGTAGACATAGGCAAACTTGTTCTATAATTTCTATAAGAGCAAAAGTAATTGTGAAAGAAACATATAAAGTGGGAACATCGTACTTCCCACGGTTATGGATTTCCATATAGCTACATAATCACAATAATGTGGTACTTTCAAAAGAAAAGAGTGATGAAACAGAATAGACAACCCAGAAATGTACGCACACAAATATGCCCAATTAAATTTTGACAGGCAAAAGCAATCTAATGGAAAATGTATCAAAAAGGACTTTTTGATATATGGTGCTGAAGTAATTTGATAAAAAACTAAACTTTTATATAACCTGATATCTTATTAAAAAAAATTAACTCAAAATAGATCCCTAGCTTATTTGTAAAACATAAATATATAAAACATCCAGGAAAAAATACAGGAAAATCTTCTTCACTTAGGACATGTAAAGAGCTCTTAGAATTGATACCAAAGCATGGTTTATAAAAGAACAAATTGATCATTTAGATATCATCAAAATTCAAAACTTTTTCTCTACAAAAGACTGTGTTAAAAATATAAAAAGACAAATTGAAGGTTAGAAGATAATATTTTCAAACCACATATCAGACATAATACTTGTACCTGAAATAGATGAACAACTCAAATCTCAACAATAAAAAACAAGCAATCCAATAGGAAATGAGACCATAGACATACACAGATATTTCAGCAAAGAAGATATGCAGTTGCAGTTGGCAAGTAAACATATAATAATATGTTCAATAGTATTCATGATTATGGAAATAGAAATTAATACCACAATGAGATATCACTGTACACCTATCAGAAAGACTAAATTAAATTAAATTTAAAATGATGATTACAAATGCTGGTGAGGATGTGGAAAAACGGGATCACTATATTGCTGATGGGAAAGTAAAATGTTAAAGACGCTCTGGCAGTTCTTTTAAAACCACACAAAAACTTCCATATGTATTAGTCAGAGTTCTCCAGAGAAACAGAACCAATAGGATATATTGGCAGGGGTTGACAATGCAGTATTGATATAGAATTTCTTTATCTCTGAAAATCTCAGAGTTTAGATTTAAGGCCTTCAACTAATTTAATGAGGCAATCTACATTAATTGAGGTCAATCTCCTTTACTTAAAATCAGTTGAATGTAGATGTCAACAACCTTCACAGCAACACCTAGATCAGTGTTCAGTTAAATAACTGGGTACCATGGCTAGTCAAATTTATACATAAAGCTAATCATCAGATCATATTACTCAGCAATTGCATTTTTAGACATATATGTCAGAGAAACTAAAGCTTATTTTCACCGCAACACTTGTGCACTAATGTTCATGGTAGCTTGATTTCTCATAGCTAAAATCTGGAAACTATACAAATATCCTTCAATGATTAAATGGTAAAATAAACTGTGTAATATGGTATATATTACCATAAAATGCTACTCATCAAAAAAGGGGGAAAAAACATTAATATAAGCAAGAACTTGGATAAATCTCAAGGAAAGAATGCTGAGTGAAAAAAAGCCACTCTCAAGAAGATGCATACTGTATTGACTCTATTTGTATAACATTCATGAAATAATATAGAGATGGAGAACAGATTATTGGTTTGTAGGGGTTAGGGAATTAGGGAATGATGTATGTGACTATTAAAGGAGTACTCCAAGGGATATCGTGGCAATGGTACCTTGACTATGGTGATGGTTACATAAAGCTACACCTGAAAAAATTGTATAGATACACCTACACACAAGTTCATGTATAACTGGTGAAATGTGCATTAAACTGTGTGGACTGTACCCATGTAAATTTCCTGTGTTCGATATTTTGCCAGATTAATGCAAGATATTAACACTGGGTACAAGGTAAAGGGTACACAGAACCTCTCTGCACATTTCTTTCTACCTTTCTGTTGATCAATAACTATTTCAAAATAATTTTTTAAATGACAGATCTATAAGTATTAAATTAGCATGCACAAAGGCTCTATAGATATTCTTTGCCAAGTTGCTTCATCTGCATTTTTCACTTACATGAGACAGACACAGGCTCAAACTTTCTGTTTAAAGTAAGACATCTGGCATTCTGTGATAGATATAAAAATTTCCTTTAAGAAGAGATATGATACTCATAAGTGGGGAGTGACATTAGCAGACAGCTTCTAACTGTGAATTTTTTTTTTTTTCAGGGTAGGCATCAGCACCAAAGAATTGCTTTGTTGAAGGGAGGTCTCACTTATCCCAAGGAAGCCCTCATCCACTAACTGAGTGAGGGAGGGGTATAAAGGCCGGCCATTTGAATATCATTCTACCCAGTGCTCTCTGCAGGTTGGATGAGGGTTTGTTGGACCTGCATCACAGTTCAAACTTTTTTGCCTGTTTGCTTCTCCTTTTCAGATTTATAGATATGTAATAAGCGTCTTATCTTTCCTGCCCCATAAGGAAATATGTGAACACTGGGGTAAAGATGCTTAAATTAGAGCAAGCACAGCTGATAGAAAATTGTACAACTACCTAAAGTTATGTTTTTGAAAAGTAATTGCTTGGGTAATATTTATTTTATAATATTAAATAAAATCACTACAGATATTGTGAGAGGATTACTAACATTAAATGCATTTGAACCAAAAAGGCAAATACTCAATATATAAATATCACCTATTTTTGGGTAGCAGGGTTATGGATTGTTTGCATTCTAGTTTCTATGCTTTATAGAATTTTATTCATCTTTTATAATCATGGATTGTTCTTATAATTAGAAAAAAAGAGTAAATAATAAATAACCCAAAAATGTTTAAGAATGTCAAACTAAGGGGAAAAATTAGTCTTCAGTGAAACTAAAATTTAACTTCTTTGGAATTTAACTTTCTTTTGTGAATTGAGTTGATTTAATTTTATTTCTATTCTTTCTTTTGTATCCACTGTTTAAAAATATCCTCATAGACAAGTTTAACTGTTGGACTCATAGTGCTTAGAATTAACTTGAGTAAAGATCACATCTAAAAATAGAGATTATCTCCATTTTAGGGCTATAATTTGCTACTTTTGAAATAGAAATATTTTATCCATAATTGCAAGAAGGATGAAGAGATGCTTTAAGTATCAATTTTAGAAAAATTTAGAAGGTAACTTTTGGGTCAACTACTCTGAATGGTGTATTATCACCTTTAATGATAGCTTGAAATGAAATTCAATGATAATTGTAATACATTATTGCCTCATTTGGATTTGCAATGTAAGTTTAAAATTAAAACTGATTAGATAACACAACTGCTTTACCAGTCTAGCTTTATACCAATTTCTAAACTTTTCATTCCAAATTTGCCTAAACTATAATGAAAAACAAAACATGTAAGTACAAAATGATAATATGTTTGATTATTTTTCTATATTTTTCAAACAAATGACTTTCTTCATAAAAACTTTCCCTCTGTTCTAAAATGATAGACATTTGGAAGCATTTACTGTAGATTAAAACTAAAAGGTGAATGAATAACTCCATATACTGAAATGTTAAATGTTATTTCAAATATGGAACTTGTATTTTTCATTTAATATGCAAAGTAATAAGAAATATTCCTGAAGATCTGCACCTTATATGAGCAAACACACATATGTACTTCCATATATTTTTATAGTCTTTATGATGTTCAAACATTTCATACATCTACTCCTTGCTTTCACAGATTACACAAACATATAGGAGAAAAACACAATTACATGAAAATCTTTGTCTTTAAGCCTCCATTTAATAGAATCTAGTTATCTCTCTTTCTAGCAGAGTTCCAATACATCCTTTTTCTCTACCAATTATTCCTGATGAAGCTGTGATTCTCTTTCCTTTGCCTGCTGAATATATATAAAACTTCGGCTACTGTTTTCTTGCTCTTAGCATTGGAAAAGTTTACTTTCATGGCAGAAAAAGAAAAGAGAACTTGATTCCCAAAGCTCCTTTTATTGGATACATAAAAGGTGGCTATTTCCATTTCCTTTGGGTCCAGATAGATATTTCTACCAGATTGGGTCAAAGGACATTCAAGGGGTAATACTTTGTTCTGCATTTAAAAGAATCTCTCTCTGCTGATCATAGAACTGTTTCTATGACCATGTATGAGACACTATCATTCATTTCTCACTCGGCAATGTTTCTTCTTTTGTAGTGTTATTTCAGATACCAGGAGAAAATATTATTCTAAATTCTTGATCTAGTGTTCTAAAGACAATGATTAACAAAAGCTACTTTAAATAGTTATCACAGAAGGTATCTTCTGATGGTATGATATGGCAAACAAATATTCTGAGAATACCTAAAAACAGATTATATCCCAACTCTGAGTAGGCACATATTAATTTGACCAATAATAGATTAATAGGTATTGATAGTTTTTTATACAAGAGTAAAAACTAACCTTCAGATATTAAATATATCATATCTAATCTCACTTAACTCTTTAAAAAATCTTGTTTATTTGCTAATACTGTTCACATTTGCATAATGTGAAAGCATATTGAAATGCT
The DNA here is from genome assembly GCA_008086735.1 of Cheirogaleus medius. NCBI lineage: Eukaryota > Metazoa > Chordata > Mammalia > Primates > Cheirogaleidae > Cheirogaleus > Cheirogaleus medius. Next base: position 28,799,351 of record VBSM01002608.1, read on the forward strand.
AAGATATTGTCATTTTCACTATATAACTGTAATAATATAACTATATAATTATATATAATAATATAACTATAATAATAAGGGTCAGAAGGGATATTTACCTTAAGAGAAGTGTTTCTGAAATTGCTGCCAGTGGACCTTCTCTAGGAAACATTAATGGAAATGATGATGATAAATGTGTGTTACTAAATTATTAAATTTTACCCTTTGATGACAGTAATCAGATATTCTGAGGTTAGAAATTCAGATATTTGCATTTCTAACAAGCTCACATGATTCTGAGGGATAGAAAAACTTGAGAAATTTTGTCCTAGGCTTTTTGTCAACCTTCCCTCTCAAAAATATATGTAATAATTTTATCTGGATGGACACATAATCTAAAAATTTTCAAACATCCATCCCTGTTCTAATACATACATTTCAAGGTACAAATCATACTTATGAAATTTTTAATGAATGAATGAATTACATTTCTTAGTTTAAAGATGTAAAACTGAAGTCAAATTTGGCAGACTGGCAATACCTATCCGAAATATTAAATTGAGAAAAAGAGTAAGGCCGTGTCTAGATAAAAGGAAAAGATGCTATAATCTATTAAGCTGGAATGCTATACACAAAGGGTAGGTAAAAGGGACTGTACTTGCCAGTGTTTACTAGCCCTGAAATAGCCTGTTATTATCGTTATCATATTTACCTTAAAATAGCATATTGTGGAACTTTTTATTAATTTTTTCAGTTCATATTCAGTTTTACTAAAATCGTTTTTTTTCTTAAACTTGATTGTTTAAGTTTTATGTTATTTTAATTGACATGTAATAATTGTACAAATTTATGGAGTTTAGTGTGATGTTCCGATAAATATTTTAAATGTATAATGATCAAATTAGGATAATTAGTATATATTAATACATGACCTCAAACATTTATGATTTCCATGTGGTGAAACATTCAGAATATAATCTTTGAAAGTGTGCATGTGTGTCTTCGGGCAAAGTATGATGTATGATATGTATCGATGTGCCTGCTTTTCAGCATCTTGCCTTTTTCTCACATGGTGGAATAGGCAATTTTTCATGTTCATGTATAAACATGTTTTCTATTTAACTAATTCATACTATTTCACACTAGATATTTCATAATTTATTCACTATTCTCTTATTATTAGACATGTAGGTCATTTCCCTAACTATCATACAGTAAAGACACAGTGACTAATGCCATTAACTGTGCCTTGACCTTTATGTTCAAGTATAATTGCTGTTTTGGAAAGTATGTACCTCCAAACAATCTAGACAGAAAACCTTTACCTTTCAGAAAAAGTATAGACTTTTCCACATCTACAAAGAGTTTGTGAAAATACTATTTTCTCTATAACTTGGCTAACACCAACTGTTACAATTACTTTTTTAACTGCTTGACAAATTAATGGATCACTTTCTCATTCCTATTATAAGTTGCAATTTCTTGATACAGAATAACTGGAATATTTTTCTCATGAGCTTGTTTGTATGTCTCTTCCAAATTCCTTATGATAATAAGTATCAAATTATTTCCTTTTATTATTAAATTTAAATTTCTTTATATATACTTACATTCAGAAAATATTTAATGAATATCTACTATTGGCCCAGCACCATTCTAGTTACTGCTTGCTGTAGATTTCTGGTTATATCTTTCATCAAGTTTAGCAATCATCAAACTCAAAATTAAGTGTGGTAAAAATATGATTTAAAAAAGGATACAGAACTTTAGTAATTAAAAATATGTAGAGATGATTATATGGTTTTCCATTTTAAATCTAAGTTACTAAATTAATGTGTTGCTTACATTCTTACATACAATAAATCCTAATTTGCATTAGTGTATTTTTGTAGATTAAATTTTCCACCAGCCTACTTTTAAAAATTTGCAACTATGTTCATAGAGAAAACTAGTTTATGTTTTCTCTTTTTATACATTTTCTCTTGCTATGGAATCAGAATTATTCTATATTTTTATAATGAATTGGATAATTGTGAACCATTCCAATGTTTTACAAGTATGAATATGACATGAACATTATTTATTATTTGCATATTCAGTAGAACATACCCAAGGAAATATCTAGTTGTCTTACTTTCCCATGGGAAATATTTGATTATATTTAATATTTTCTTTGTAATTTTTTCTAATAACTAAAAAATGTAGGTTTTCGTTGTTTCTCCAGTTTTTTTTAATTTATTTTTTTCAGAAACTTCTCCAATGTGTAAAAGTTTTATGCTTTTATATATTGCACATAATTTATTCACAATTTTAAAGACATCTGTAACTGAAATTGTGTTCCCTTTTTCATACACTATCTATCTGGTTTGTCTCTTTCCTTTTTTCTCTTGCTTTGTTAGGCTGTTCGGTTTCTGTGATTGCTTATAAATATTATTCAGTAGTTTTTCCTACCATGTTTTCTTTTTTTTTCAATTATGATTTTATGTTCTATTTCATGAATTTATGGCTTATTTTTATTTATTTATTTCTTCTACTTTCTTTTGGATTCACTCCCCAATCTTTCTAGATTGTTTTTTTGTTGTTGTTTGTTTGTTTGTTTGTTTTTGAGACAGAGTCTCACTCTGTTGCCCAGGCTAGAGTGCCGTGGCGTTAGCCTAGCTCACAGCAACCTCAAACTCCTGGGGCTCAGGCGATCCTCCTGCCTCACTCTCCCAAGTGCTGGAACTACAGGCATGCGCCGCCATGCCCGGCTAATTTTTTCTGTATATTTTTAGTTGTCCAGCTGATTTCTTTCTATTTTTTTTTAGTAGAGACAGGGTCTCCCTCTTGCTCAGACAGGTCTCGAACTCCTGACCTTGAGCGATCCATCCGCCTCGGCCTCCCAAAGTGCTAGGATTACAGGTGTGAGCCACTGCGCCTGGCCTAAATTGTTAAATAGAAAACTAACACAATTTATTTTCAATTTTTCATATAATGTTTTTCATATAATGTTTCAAAAATTACTGTTTTAGTTTCAATTCTCTTTAGTTCAATTCAAATTAAATTTGGTTCTTAATTTGATTGTTTCTTATTAAGCCAAGACTATTTTGAAAAAGATTAAATTTACAAATTAATTATTAATGTTTGCTATGCCCTTTTTGCCTAATTTCGGAAGTTATGGTGTGATCAGTGAATATAGCATGTATATGTAGTATTATTTACTACTGAGGTTTGGAGAAAGTTAATGTATTTTCATTCAATAATTCATGGTCCATATTTTGTGATTCTCCTACATGATGTTGACAAAAGCATAAATCCCTGCTTTATTATGTATGGAATATAGTAAGATTGAAGAATTTTTGTATTCTTTTATATTTTTCTGCTTTAAAGTATTCATTTAATTGGTTGATTTCAATTGAAATGAGTCAAAGTCTTTCATTATAATTTCAGCTAAGTATAAGAATTGGAAGAGTCTTCTAACCCATGTTTGCCAACCCTTAGCCAATTTCCTGGGGCAACCATTTTTTTTTCATTTCAGCATATTATGGGGTACAAATGCTTAGTTTACATATATTGCCTTTACCCCACCTGAGTCAGAGCTTCAGGGGTGTCCATCCCCCAGATGGTGCACACAGCACCCATTAGGTCTGTATATACATATCCCCTCCTCCCCACCCATTCTTCCCAACACCCGATGAATGTTACTACTATATGTGCACTTAAGTGTTGACCAGTTAATACCAATTTGATGGTGAGTAAATGTGGTGCTTGTTTTTCCTTTCTTGTGATACTTCACTTAGTAGACTGGGTTCCAGCTCTATCCAGGATTTAAATATATTGTTTATATTTTTCTTGATAGTTATATTACCAGTTTGTAAACAGTGATCTTATATCATTATTTCTATATGTAATGACAATTTAAATATATCATACCCTATTTACTCCCTTATTGAATTTTTAATTATAATTTTAATCATTAAATTTTAAGATAATGTTCCATATAATATAATAAATGATATGCTGGAATAATATATTAAAATAAATTATAAGTATGCTTTGTACAACTAAATTTTGACAGCATCACTTCTCTAAACACTTTTCTTCTTCAAATTCATACTTTTATTAGGTATTTTTAGTTTTTATATCTATACATTTGAGATCATTGTGAGTTATAACTATATTTAATTATTGAATATTTTATTAATATTTTGATTCTAATTACTAAAATCCCCCAAATAGCATTTAAAATATTATAATTATATAAATATTATTTATTATAGAATCATTTATTGTGCTATGATATCATTTCCTTCTTTTTTTTGGTGATCCTATATAATGATCTCTATACAATTTGTAGCAGAATATAACTTTTATTGAAATTTAATTTTTTTTTTCTTGTAATAATCAATTTCTTAGTGCCATGTCAAGTTTTAACATGACTTTCATTTGGATAACTTATTATCTCATATACTTTCTCTGGTTTTATTTACCTTTATTTTCCTCCATTAAGTGGATTTGTTTTTCATACCATGTTATCAATATCTATGTCTTTTATCATCTAGTATTTAACTACAAACATTTTCCTTCACCTTAAAGACTTATTTCTTAGAAATTACAACTTCTGTAGTTGTGAAAACTTTTGTTTTTTATATGTGCTTTTTGCTGTTTCTAGAATTTACCTCCAGTGGGTACCTGAGTTTGTTTTATAATATTGTATTTCTCATATATTTTCTTATCCTTTTCTTTAACATTTATTTACAGGAGTTCATACTTTTAAAACATCTTTTTGCAGAAAGTATAAAAGATATAAAATGTCTGTGTTCTTGCATATCTGATGAAATTTTTCTTTTGTTCTCTCAACTGACAGTTATTCTTTCTTAGTTTATAACTTAAAATCATTTTTGCTAAGATATTTATAACCATAACTCAATTGTTTCCCAGAATTCCATAGGCAGCTTTTAGTCTTTTTGTTTATTTGAGCATACAATGAAACATATCTCTTTTATATTTGCACATGTTTGTGTGTGGGGATGTGTGTACAGTTTTGGCCACTTAAGATCAATCTATACTTACTTTTCAGAGAACTTCTCATTGTGTGTAGTGTCGCATGTGATCTAGGCTCACTCATTTAGATGCACCTGCTCAAGACTTTGAAACTTGAGAAAACAAGGCAGAAGTTCAAGGACAATTATAAATGCTTAGTGATGTTATCAGTATGCAGGGCTTCACCACAGTGGCAGAGAATTTCCAAAAATGACAACCACCCAGCAGTGACGATATATGTACCAGAACACTGATCTTACCTGGGTGTTACTCTGCTTCCTCTGACATATCCTCCCTCTTTCTAAATCTGGTTTTTCACCATCTTTCCATCAATGAAGTCAACTATTTGATATTATATAAAATCTACTCATAAAAATTTGGATCTACAATTTGTAATAAAAAAGATACGGAAGGATAATATATTCAGACATTGAATAAATGATTTTTTTTTACTTCAAAACTTTCAATGGATAAGCTTTTTGCTTATAAGTTAATTACAGATCTAGTAAGAATTCTGAACAATGATTAAAATAATTGACCCATCAATCAGATGTTTTAAAATAAGGATGCAACATGAACATTAGGAGGTTATAGTTAAAAAAGAGAGAAAAGATAAATTCAAAGATACATAATTTTGTGCAGAATTAAATAAATACACATCTTTTAAGTAATTTCTTAAATATTTTTGAAGCAAGAATATGCACTATTAATATAGTTTGAATTATGAACAATATGTTGTACCAAAATTTCAGTGTTAGTATGTAAGCATTTTATAGAAATGAATTGTCACTTTGTAATAATATTCTATACAACCCTTGTGAAATTTTCATGTTTTTACATGTTTATTCCTGATGTGGGAAATGCATTTTTTAAAAGTTAATTATTTGTGTCCAATGCCCAAAATGTCCTAAAAACACTACAAAATAGTGAGTTTGCGTGTGTGTGTATGTGTGTGTATCTTGTTAAATAAATTGCTGTCACAACAGAAAGCTAGGGGGCTCCTGGTGGCTTTTAGATTCTTACACATTTGCAGATTTATGCAAAAGATATTGTGTGGGGAATTCTAACGGTGTCATTTCAAATGGTATGACATTGTCAAACACAGTGAAAACACTATTCCAATTGGAATGATATTGTCGAACACAGTGAAAGCACTAAAATAAATAGAACCAGATAGAAATTTTATCCAGCCAGCAACTGTTAAGAAATTCAATTCCTTACAAATTCTTAGTGGGATTATAAAAAAACACCGTTGAAATAAAAATGAAAGCAATTTCATTGAACCGGGATATTTTCTCTGTTACTGTTTATCCAGTGTTCAAATCAATGCCATCCTGAGATTTTGTGGTAAAGATCCCCAATTAAAGGCAGGATAAATCAAAATAGGTAGTTTTTACTGAAAGAGTTTTTTGGGAAATTTAATTTTCTAGGTAGTAGCTAGAGCAAAGTCCTGCTACTCTGAAAATTTGAGTGGACCTAATGATTCAGTAAGAAATAAAAAATGGAAACGCCTAACATTAGAGAAGTAAAAATTCCTTTTTTATTTCATAATAAAGCACACCCTTGAGTATTCACATGCCCCTAATTTGCTATGATTTGACTGGTAGATTCCTCCTTTTCTTCTTTTCTTTCCTGAGCTGTTGTGATCACTGAGATTCTGAGGCTTGAATGAATCAAACAATGAATCAAAAAATGAATCAAACAATGAATCAAAAATGAATCAAACAATGGGGAACCCCGCCCTCTCCCTGTATCCCTGAGTTTGTAATATCCCCTTATTTGCTGGCTTTGAGCTAACAAGTTAAATTGATTTTAATTAAGAGAGAATCTTCATGTGTGACAATATCTGAATCTAGAACATATCTTGTTTAACCAATTTTAACCAAGTTTAACCAATTGCCACTTGGGTTTATTGGATGAAATTAAGTAAGGATTAGGGAAGGACCTGGATAATTGTGAAACTCACTGGTTACACCTAATTTAAACCCCTCAAATTTAGTAGAAATAGAACTGTGTATCTTAAAAGAAAAAATGTCCTTTTATATATGTGTTAGGAAATTTAGAGAGTGGGTACATGACTGAGGCCCATCAATAATATATGGAGAGGCTAAGTATAAGTGATGAGTGTTCTAATTAGCCACAAAATAGAATTCTGGGAATAGACTAAATTACAGGTAGATGCTGCTACTCTAAATTATTTAATTATCAAGTATATTCATTAGGGGATTGATATGGAGTTTAGAAAGGGAGACCTGGTCCTTTCTCTGATGGAAAAAATAGAGGTTGTCTTAATATCTAACAGGAAAGAATACTGGGAAAATCCTACACCAGCCCTTGAGTATGCTGAGGTTTGATGTAGTCCCAATGCCAGGAAAAGATTTAATCTCCTCCATACCTGGAAGTAGGCAGACTGCAGTGACTCCTCCTAAGTACAGAAAAAAGGTGGTCTATCTCAGCAAAATTTCTGCCCAAATTTCTGCATCTAGACCTGCCAGTGAACTGGAGGGAAAACAGCTAGGTAGGGAGTAAATGTTCTTCAGAATTGATGGTGTTGGTGGCCTCACTGAAAAGTATTTAGTATGGTTGTCTGGACGTATTGGAATGAAGAGAATAGGAAATTAGTAAATGGTATTAATTTACTGCTTCAACTTAGAATCTCAAAGAGATACATTGTGTTTCCTCATTTTGGATGGCATAAAAGCATATTCATTTAAACAAAGGATGGTATATCTTGGAAGGAAACATAGAATTGTTTTGTTCTTGTTTACAAATTCAAATATAAGCATATGGTACATATGGATGCTAACTAGTCAAAAGGACAGACTATACCAACTGCTAAGGTATTTTCTGTAAGCGCCAAACTACTGTTCTATATTTTATTTTGTAATGCTGGGGCAGGGAGGCCACAAACTATATTTCTGTTTGGCCACTGGTTTCCCATAAGGCTTTGACAATAATGAGCAGCAGAAGGAAAAAGGATATTTGGCAGAGAAAAAATGGGCTTGGTACTTTCTTTTTCACATTTCTATTTTACTTCCTGTTCCTGTCAGCTTCACCACAGTAACATTTCTTCACTTAAGTACTTGCAATTTTGTCCAGAAATCACAGTTTAATCCATGATGCAGCTTTTTCCCTGCAAGAATCCCAGAACCAGCTTCGTCACATTCCACTCAGATATATCACCACTAGGTTTTCTGTATCCCCTATTCAGAAGTATGAATACCAGTCCAGTCCTATAGAGCCCTTATTTTGTTTTCATTTTTACACCAGTGTCAAGACATATAAAAAATTGAACTGTTATCCTACGTATGATATGATATCATATCATATCATTGGACATTTCAGCTAAAGTCAAGGAGAAGTTTTTTTAAGACAGTTTCTTATTGGATAACCCCCATTGGAGGGAAAACTCTCCACCTGGTATGCTTAAATAATGAGTTAGTTATTCCCTTGGGAAGATCTCCTGGGTAATCAAAGGTAACCTTTTTTGGGAGGTATTATCAGAAGGTAACATGATCTACTTGTGTATTTCCTTAAACATTTGAATATTTCTTATGGCTACCACTAAGATACAAATTGCTGAGTGCTCAGGAGGGAGTCAAATTAGTGGTGATCTCCCACACAAGAAATATGGGTCCAGGAGTATACATGATGCTCTAGAAAGAAAACGTTGTATGCAGTTAATGGAGATCACTATAAGGGACCTACATGATTTGGAGACACAGGTGAAAAATTGCTTCTACCTAGCTTCTCACACAGCTGGTAAATCTTATGGTTCTTAGTTAAATTCAAATATTTCAGTCAATTCCTCTGTTTTTGGTGGAAGTGTTACCTAAGGGTGTTCAATACCAACTTACCAGTTTATGACTATCACTAATTGGAAGATATTTCTCCATACCATGAAGTATGAAACAATAGTTATGATAATGTTGGTAGGAAATACATTCAAAATTATAGACAAGTCTTTTGCCTGGAAGGTGATGGAGTTGGAGTCTGACAGACTTCCTTGTTGGGGAAAGATGATTGAGGAATTAATGAGATGTGGCTCATAAAATCATCATTTTATTGCATCACCCAATATTACTATATCAAAGACAGAAACAAGAGTTTATCGGGTTTTGCCCTGAAAGAATATGTGTCACCTATTAAGGGCTGGCTGGCCTTGGGAGGGCTCTTAAAGCTCCAGTAGGGATGTTTTCCAAGAGGCTTCCCAGTTATCTCAGAATCCGTGAAGTCTTCCTGTTTTTGAAAGACAAGACAGGTAAATATCTGGCTCACAGAATGGGAGCCAGAGACAATGAGTGTCCTAGGCAAGAGACGTGCCCCTGTGGTTATGAACAATTTGTTTTGTAGAGATGGGCTTCCTGCTCTTTCCTGACTGTCTGCCTTAAGTCCACAATAACTAGATCAAAGAAATATAGAGCCACTATACCTCTTTGTTATTCCTCTGTTAATTGATAACTATCCCTTAAAACTTAGAAGTTAGTCCTTGAAAGACTTTGTACCTGTTTGTTCACCTAGATAGATTAGAATTTGTTAGAAGCCCTTTGAAAGGACTTTTGACCCTAACCCGCTACCTGTTACCCATAGCAACCAAAATTATCTGATATGTAAGTCTGTTACCTGGCAATTGGTAATTGATATCTGTGATTATAAAAACTTATGTAAATCTAACCATAATGCCGGACTACTTACGGAGATGTGGTTCAGACTCCTGAGTACCCCTACTTATCTGATTTCTTTATATAAAAGTATAAACTATACCTTAGTCTCTGTTATTATTTTATTCTCTCTATTGCCTATCAATTTTCTTATCCTCTATGGTGACCACTATCTAAGGGACCTGGCTTTGCAGGGAGAGGCAGCTGATCTCCTTGTGGCCCTGCCTCCCCGCACTTCTTGGTAAGGTTAAAGAAAATCACATATTGATTAGAACCATGTGGCATGAGATGGCAAGTTCAGCAGTCAGTTAAATTTAAGGTGTTTAAACAGTTTGTGAGACCAGTGACAATGGATTTCCTTTAGGAGGAAGGCTCTAGGGATGAGTCCTAAAAGATAAACATCATTAATACCTCTCTTGCCTCCATACCTACCAGAGTTTATGCTAGCAGCATTTTTGCTGTCTTTCCATTTCCAAAATATTGATGCATTCTATTCCAGTAGCTATAATTTCCCCAGTCATTCACTGCTCTTTCCCAGCCCTTTCACCCAAAAGAGTCATATGCAAGAGGGTGAGAATATCTTTATAAATAACTTATAGAGACATATCATGGCACTAAATTTGGCCCACATAGGCCATTGTAGAATTACTGAAAGAAGCATATTCAAAAAAGTGGATAAACCTACATTAAATTTGAATCTTCCAGAATTTCTTCTGGGTAGGCTGAGGTGTGTAGGAAAAAGGCTGGCTTGGAATTGCTATTAAAGAAAATAATATAGTGTTAAGTCCAGTAATGGTCAAGATGGAATCTTAAATTTTTAAAATGAGTCTATATAACCTTTACAGTCTTTTGTCCACATCACTTCCCAGAAACATCCAAGAGGGGATAATCTTTTTTGAGACAGCCATATTTAATGACCTAACTATCTTACTAAGGTATGTGACTCAGGAGGAGGTTAAAGGCTGTCAAAAGTCTGATATTTAGTTAACCATGATCAGGCAAAGAGAGCAAAGGCAATACTTTTCTCACTGAAAGATAATGGGTCAATTTTTCTCAGAAGTCAAAGGCTGGCATGCAGCAACTGTCTTTGCATCAAAAGCATAATATTGTTTACTTTGTGTGGACTCTATTGTAGGGTCATCATCTCTGGTATGAGGACCAATCTAGCAGCAAGGCTAACAATATGAGAGCTTCAAAGTCAATCAGCAGCTTGATTCCATTTGCCTTCATCATATAATGATGCCTGTATCATGAGGGTACACAAGAGTGACCCAGATAATTCAATCAGCAGACACAAATTCTTTCTACAGTTTATGTCCCCCAAATTTAATCTCCAGTCTATAGTTTTCCAAGATGCAGATCAAACCACTAAGTCATTAGCAAGATCTTAAGAGTTAGAAAATATAACAAAGTTCATAAAATTGACCAAAGCTCTATGATTATCTTCATTTCCTCCCACTGAGATAATTCCACCCATTTTCTGTTTTGCATAGCTGGTGCCGAGTTTGAAAGCCACAGAAGCACAATGGAAAACATTGTGTTTTAGCACTAAGGAGAGACTCTTTGAATAATAAACCCCACTGAGCCTATGACTTGGCTTCATATGACATAGCAAGTAACAGATTTTTCCCCAAAGAGATAACTGCCACTTTTTCATGTAATCCATTAGATGCTGCTAGGGTTTGGCCAGTCACATTATTGAATATTGCCACCATCTCTGGTGGCCTCTTCAGAATATCAGAAATAATTTCCAGCTTATGGGCATTCACTAGTAATTATTTATAAATATATATTTTTGCAATTAATTTCTAGTGTTTGTAGGTTTTTAAAAGCATAATCCAAAAGCCAACTACCATAAAGGAAAGCTTCTAGGAGTATATAAAAATAATAATAATAAACTTTCTATAAAGTATAACACAAAAATCATTTAAAAGAACATTATACACTTCTACTTAATTTCCTAATATAAAAATTTTCTCTTATAAAATTAATGTGTAAAAGAGAGCAGTAGAGAAATAATGAAAAGATTAAAATGTAGAAATATCTAATACACTTTTCAAAATATATAAAACTCACTAGTAATAGAATGAAAACAAATACATTTTGCCCCAAAAAGTCACAAAAAGTTGATGGATATTCACTGTTTTTTAGGATGTTAAAATATGTGCAATCAGAAACATAGATAGATGTATGAATTGATTTGATTTTTGGAATGTCCATTTGCAAAATGAATAAAAATTTTAATAAGAATAATGTGTCCACATATTTTATCTTTTTAGAGATTTATTCCATGTTGAAAAAGTCAACTAATTAAAAACAGAGGTATGAGAATGCTTATTAAAACCTTATAATAATGTAAAGTGGGAAATAACATAAATATCCATCTAAAGGGGATTTTATAATCGTTATAGTTTTGCTATACAATGGAATATGTTTTTATACACAAAGAAATACTGTATGTTAAAGTTAAGATATAACTCCCATATTTGGCAACAGAATATGATTACAATATGTATCAAAAAGAATTTGGTCAGAATGTGATGTGAATAGGGGCTTAAGAGGACAAAATGGGGGTAGTTTTAGGCACAATTCTCTATGAGACTCAAAGCCCACTGGACAATAAAAACATTTATTTGTATTTCTAATTTCCACTTCATATAGATCTCTCTAAGTAACCTCTTAGGGATGGTTAGTTATGATCTGGACATTATCCAGGAGCACAGGGAAAAATTGCAACTAACTACTTACTTACAACTCTTATAAATCTATCTATCTATCCATCCATTTATCTATCTATCAATCATCTGTGTGTGTGCATGCAAACTGATAACAATAAAGTCTATGAAAATTTTAAAGAAGATATCTATGAATAGTGGGGTTGTTTTCTAAATTGTTAACATTGAGCATACAGGTTTTACAATAAAAAAGCAAACAATAATTTCTAAAACATAATTTATTCTTATAATTTAAAGTTATTATGTCTCGAGATTCTAGTAGTTAAGTAATCCTCCAAACATTGTCTTCATTATCAAACAGGTAAAAAGGTACATTTGACAGATGTACTTATATTAATTGATAAATGCACAAATACTTTCATAGGACATGGCAGTGTGGACATAGCCTTGGTACAGATGATATGATTATATCAAAGGAATGCAACTTGTTCTTTCCATTCAGGAAAATTCTATAAGGTAAATGGGAATTCAAGGCAATTATGAATATTTACATAACTGATATTAAACAGAATAAACTACAAAATGAGTGGTACAAAGGATTGCACTACATAACACATGTGCACCTTACTTCCCGAGTTGGTGATTCCTGGAGAGTCAATTTGAGTTATAGCTTATAACCCATATTCAGTTTTTTCTTTGACCTATTGATTTCACACTTAGCTTCCAAGCTTCTACTTTAAGTTGTCCTCTCATTTTCTCTCTCTCTCTCCTTCTCTCTCTGTTTCCACTTTGTCAAGCTACTCTGATCTCTAGCTTTGATTCAGTGTCTATAGAACACATCTTTTGTAAATAATATAGTTCATTGGTACAAGCTGCCTGGTTCTATTACCTTGAAAACTTTTTACGGTGTTTTCCTGTCTCCCAGGACCAATTATTTCCATACCTTTTTAGTTGGATGTAGCCCTTCAATTCTGGGTAGAATTAGCTATACTGTCTCAGTTTAGTGGTAGAAAGTAGAATTCAAATGGAGGAAAAACAAGAGTTAAGCTTTGAAGAATAGAAAGTATGCAGAGGGTGGTACATCCTTTAAGTAGATTTCTTTTCTCTATAACTCACCATTTTTACACTGAATTTAGCAAATATGAAATAATGACTTTTGTACTTTAGAGGACTTATGGTTCTTTATTCCATTCTTATTAGGTATTTGAATTGCAATATAAACTCATCCTTTTTTGATACCATTTCAAGTTAAATTTCAATTCAGTATTCTTAACAATGACAATTTATAATCATCATATTTAGCAATCACTTGGCATAACAAAAGGGTTGAAGTTAGTAGCAGATTGAAATTTTCTTTTAAGTACAGGCAAGGTATCATATGCTTTTATCACTCTTATGTTGAAAAATATTGCTTTTCCAGAATATTTATCTTGTTCACTGTCTTAGTTTTGTGTTGTTATAAAGGAACACCTGAGGCTGAGTACTTTATAATGAAAAATGGTTTATTTGGTTCATGGTTCTGTAGGCTGTACAAGAAGCATGGTGCCAGCAGTTGTTTCTTGTGAGGGCTTCAGAGAGCTCCCAACAAAGACAGAAGGCAAAGGGTGAGATGGCCTGTCATATAGAAAGAGAAAGAGCAACAGAGAGGGGAGGGCATGCCAGGCTTTTTAAAACAACTAGCTCTCCCATGAATTAACACAGTGAGAACTCACTCACTACCTGGGGAGAGCACCAAGCCATTCTTCCCCCGTGACCCAAACACCTCCCACTCAGCCCCAGCTCCAACATTGGAGATCAAACTTCAACATGAGATTTGGATAGGACAAATATCCAAACTCTATCATTTACACTGGCAACATTAAATGACAGCGAGCAAACTCTTCAAGATTCTAACAAATCACATTCATTGTCTTTAGTCAGATAATCACTATCTATTTCCTCACATGATTAGTGCTTTTGTAAATTTTTTAAAAATCCGTATTGTTTTAAAAATGTATATTTAAATTAGTTAACTGATTTGGGAAAGAGTTGAATTATTCTAGGGTTTGGAAAGGGAAAGCAAAGGGAAGTGAAATGAGTAGTACAGAAATAACAGGACTGTCTGTAAGCATCTATGAGCAAAGATAAAAGAAGCCAAAATATATATATATATATCTGGACACTGGGATCACACTATATATGAGGACAAATAGAGGGCTAATGCCATCAGCACAGAGTATTCAGTTGAGCTCTCATTCAAAGTTATTCAGGGTGAAGCTGTGGTGAATCTAATGTTAATTACTCTCATGAGCACGGATGAGAATAATATTGCTGTGTTGCATTTACACATAGGTAAACAGGAAAGCAACAAAAATAATTTGGGAAGGATATCTAATCCCTGAATGTACAATATTTTCTTTTTGCCCAAAGACCAAGACAATAATTTGTGAGGAGAAATGTTATTTCAACCAAAAGGAATTTTGTTGTTTATTTTTACCTTTTGTTTTGTTAAAGAAAGAGCTGTTGATTAGTTTTCTTGCTTGCTATCTTAATTTTTTAAAAATTCCCATGGATTTACATATTCTTGTTTGGCATTTTTAGCATGATAATCCTTTGTTTGCTAAAGAATATAAAAAACAAATGAAAATAATCCTAAATCATTTAAGAAAAACAAATCTTTTAAACTTATTAGTATTTTTACTCACGTTGGTAATAAAAGTTTTTGATTAATAAGGTAAAAACAAATTTCAGAAAATATAAAAAATACAACTCATAGAGGTCAATATGAAAAAATCAAAGCATCATAGCCACAAAATATTAAAAGAAAAAGAAAAAATGTTAGAATGCAGTTCTATAGTAAGTCCTATAGAGTAAATATTTAAAGCTTTAGTTTGTTTTGTGGTTTTATGTTGGTTTATATCTTACTTAGTTTTTTTTTTATTTCAGTATCTATATCATCTTTTATGGCAACAATGCCTATATCCCATGTGTTTTCTAGAATATTGGCTCCAAAAAAGCTCAGGGATATAGCAAGTGTATTATAGAACAATAAACTTACTAGATCACTGTCACAGAGACTAGTATAGGAATGTGGAGATGATTAAAGACAGATCAAAGAGGCAAAGAAGACTAAATTCTGAGATTTTTATTTCTCTTATTGACTACCTGTAAGTTATTGGGAACACCAAACAGAGCTTAAGAGTGGAGGCCACCTAATGGAAGGAAAGTCACCTAGTGAAATGCACCTGGAAACATTGATTGGGCTCTGCTCTGTACCCTGTCAGCAATCAAGATTACTGTTTGACTGTTTATGCAAGCCAATACACTATATTTTTGCTTAAGCCATTAAATTGAAATTTCTATACTTACAACAAAAAGGGTTCTGAGTGAGACTCTTTGTGAAAAAAAACAACAGCATGATTAATATCATCAGTAATATACTTCTAATTAGTCAAAAATCACCATTTCAAAGTTATTTTAATGCTAATCAAGACCCAAATAATCAAATAGCTGGGCTTCAAAATAAAAGCTATGTAACAAAAAAAAAAAAAAAGAAATAAAAGAAATACCCAAATAAAATCAAGCATTTAAACCAGTTAAAATGAAATGCACTAAAAAATTTAGGCCATTAGATTGCTTACACCAACCATAATGCTATTTTTTAAATGTCATATAATTTAGTTTCTATATTTTCCATATGCTATGTATTTTTAAAATACTGTTTGTATTATGAATTTTTATATGATTTTTGACCTCCATAAACAGTGAAAAACATTTATCCTCCAATGAATCTCACAGTATAGAGCACTAACTTCAAATTTAGTTGGTGATATGATGCACTTAAAGATCCCCAAATTTCGTAGTCATACATGAGTTGCAATGGGACCACAGATGTTTTAGTTATGAGAATTTTAGAAAAAAATTTCAGACATCAGTATAGGTAAGGATAATTGTCTATTGAGTTTTATAAAGACTGCTATTAAAATCATAGTTAGGAAGATGCAATGTGAGCAGAGTTTGGGGAGAAGATGCATAGGAAGGGAAAGGTCAATGAGACAAAAGAAATATATGCTAAAATCTAAGTAGAGTAAATTTGAAAATCAAAACACAATGGATTACATCCATTGATTTGAGATGACATATTTTATTTTCCTAGAAAGATGCTCAAAGAAATATGAGCTCGATGTAGTACAGTTAAACCTGTATTTAAAGTCTCAGTCTACTGCTTACTGGTTCTATTAGTTGACATATAACTTAATCTTTTAAACCATCTAATTCACATGAAAATGGGAATAAGAGTGCCTACTTCACAATGTACCTAGACTTTGTCTTTCATATCAATTATCAATGAAAAAGCAAGTTTTGCTATTCTGATGTTTGATATAGTATACGGCAAATTTTCTTAACATGAATTCCTGTGGATATTTTTGACAATACTATAACTCCTCTAGGAAATAACATTTTTTTCTGGATTTAAAGGATGCTCAGCTTTATAGGCAGTAGAGAAAGTGGAATTCTTACATTACATAAAGTCAGGCATTCTAGAAAAACAATGAATTATTTAACAGCTATTCAAAAGTGGCTTTCTAAATAGATGAAAACAGTTTGGGTATTAATATGTGGTGGTTGACAAGAAGACAGTTTATTATTGCCTTAGAGAGTTTGGGTATGAAATATCCAGAACTGATAAATAAATTGAAGATTACAATAAAATATTAGATGCCTAGAAAACTAGAGGACATAGAATATATATATTTGATGACTAGAATAGCAATGGCTAGAACAAACTGAGAACATCATTTAGTAGATGAAATTAGTCATTGTATGACTATTGTCTATCTCTACCAAAGTGGTGTTTTGGCTCTGGATTGGCAATAATGCCATAATAAAAGCTGTGACAATATGACTCTGGAGTATTTGAAACATGGAAACACTTGTAATAGTACTTAGTGTGGTTTGACCTTGTTTTTGGTCTAATCACACAAATCATAGCTATTTGGTGGTTTGAGATCATTATTATGAAGATAAACTGTTAAAAGCCATTTGCTCATAAACAATAATGGTTATAAGAATAGGTATTCCATATAAACTTAAAAACTTGAATATCTACATTGGATTTATTTTAAAGAGAGGGTCTTGCTATGTTGCCTAGGCTAAAGTGCAGTGGCTATTCACAGATTTGATTCATAGCACATGACAGCCTTGAACTCCTGGGCTCAAGTGATCCTCCTGCCTCTGCCATCCCAGTAGCTGGGACTAGAGATGAACACCAACATGCCCAGCTCAGATGGTTTTATCTAAATATAAAGTATTTTTTAATAGATCATCTCTGAAATTTTCTGATTTGGAACAGGAGGTATAATATAGCTACTGTATTTTGGGTTTGAAGGTGGCTTGAAGAAATAAACAGAAGCCAGCTTATACATAAAGGGCCTTCTTTTAGTTTAATGAGCTTCAACTATATCTTAAATGGAGGAAGGAGCCATTTTAAAGTTTATGGTAAGGATAAAGTCAAGTTTTGATTTTAGAAAGGTGGTTTTGAAGTGATGTGATAGTCTACTGGAGAAGAAATTGACTACAGAGTTCTGCATTTCCTCTGTTAGTAAAAGGAAATATAGAATGTTTATAGCTTCATCTCTGTTGCCAAGGAAGCAAGAAGTAGTACCTGGAACTGATGGTATGAAGTAAAATATTTTACTTTCTCATAATGGGCCTGTAAGTGAAAATTACAGTCTCACAATGCATTGGCTTTGCGGACAGGAACTGAGAACTATTGACATGTGGTGGAATGTCAATAGCTGGGGGTGAAGGAGAGTATGGCACTTCTTTACAGAATACAGAAATATCAATTGTGTAAGTGGAAGGCAAGCCAAAACTAATGGAGGAATCTGTGTCTAAATATCACCGTTGAACATGAAGAACACTAAGATTAACGGCATACAAGTAAAGATCTAGATCAATTTCATGAGAAAATATTTTCAGAGATGAATTGAGTTGGCAGTGGAGCAAAATCAATTTGAAAGCAAACAAGGAAATTGGGCATGGGAAAAAGTGTGGAAAAATATCTTGAGAAATAGGCTCAGGCATAAACTGATATTTCTGCTCTATTTGAGGGTAGAAAATGCTATGTGAATCTGTTGATCATACTGGCTACAAAGACTAGGAATTGGATGTAAAATTGACAGAAAATATAAATCCAAAAAGTGTCATTTTTATATCATATGCATTAACTATAAAATAAAAATGAACACAATTAAGTCAAAATTATATTTTTCTTATGAGAAAAAATTCATGATTTGGAGAGTAATATGCCTCATTTACTCTCTTATATTTAATAACATCATTTGCCTAATAAACATAAATTTTGATATTTGATAGTTCCTTCTGGTTTTAATTCTTTTCCATCTTTACAGCTTTAAAAATTAATTTAAAAATCATAGGTTGTATAAGGTATTAGAGTATAGTATAGTATTAAGCTGTGATACTTAGAACAGAGTGTTACTGATGCTTAAATGGTCACGGGGTAAATGTAATTGAATGGAAAGAGCAGAAACAGTCACAAGGGCGCAAAGGAATGCTTGTGACCAAGACAGAAATGGGGCTGGGAAGAACTTAAAGAGCAGTTTTCTTTAGGTTACAAGATTGTGAATAATTTTTATTTTTATACTTATTATTCACTTTTCAAAAATGAATACATATTCATAAGAAAAAAGTACAATTTGCCATGCCTATATAATTTTATTAAAAAAAGTAAATTAAAAAAATAGTTAATTTTTTTCTAATTCATTCTATATAAATATATAAATTCATTCAATTCACATCAGCTTTGACAATTTTAATATTTGTTAATTTTCCCATTTATGAATTAGTACATTTATAAGAGCAATTTATTATTATCAAGGACATAATTTAAACCAAATTTTTATTTTTTGAGGTAAATATCTAGAGTTTCAGAAATATGTTAAAACAAAACACTTTTTATAAAAATTGCATTTCTGTTACAATATACATTGTTATTTTAAATTTTATATTCTTGCTTTTCTTTTGCATCTTTCAAACTTTTCTCCTCTTTATCCTTACCTATCTGGGTTATAACTTACTTTAAGAACAAGCTATCATTTTAAATCACAATTTACTAAGTGAGTTTACCCATCTGCTATTGCTCAGATCTTGTGCATTTGTAGTGAATTTGTAGTTGATACTTTTGTTTTATGTCTGTTTTATAAGCTGTTACTGCAGAAGGATAACTTTCCCTTCAAGA
Source organism: Cheirogaleus medius (assembly GCA_008086735.1). Taxonomy (NCBI): domain Eukaryota; kingdom Metazoa; phylum Chordata; class Mammalia; order Primates; family Cheirogaleidae; genus Cheirogaleus; species Cheirogaleus medius. The sequence goes on from VBSM01002608.1 coordinate 28,818,928, forward strand.
AGGCTGTAGTTGCTGCATATCCTTAAGAAAAAGGGTTAATGAAGTATTATATAAAATCCTAGATTTGAATTATTTAAAATAACTATCTAAATAAATATATAGTATCAGAGATAAAGATAAACTTAATGAGAACATATTTTTTCAAAGCAGATCTATTTTAACACTATTAGAAAATACTTCTTGATATGCAAATAAATGAAAATATGAACTTTCTATAAAAATTGAGAAAAACTGAGCACTATATAATGTTACATAATATTTGGTATGTGATGTTGAAAATTTTGTGTGTTTCTGAAATTGATTCAAAATTAT
>VBSM01002608.1:28819339-28857406 GCA_008086735.1 Cheirogaleus medius
GGTTTACTCAACATGTTTGAAAACAAATAACCATGCCCTTTGATTGCAGTGTTTTCAAAATTATGGAATAAAACAGAAATGCCTTTTTAGCTTTCTATCAATTACTTCCTATTTTCTTTCCTTGCCAGCAAAGCTCTTTGAAAGTGTTTTATTGTTTGTTTTGTTTCTCAAATATTTTCCAGAATCAAACCTTTAAGTTAGGTCAATAGATAGGCTAATCTATGGCATCATAATGAATTTGACTACTTTTAACTTCTGTCTTAGGCTTTAATGAGTGAGGTGAGGTGAAAAGGTTAACGACGAACTCTTACCTCTTTTTTTCCATACATGACATTGTAATATTTAATTTGGGGAAGAAAAATTAAGATCATATTAGTGTATATAACAATAAATAGAAAAATGTGGGGGACAGGTATTCTAATTTTACTGGAAATATCTCTAATATTTCAAATTCAAATAGCATTGTGACCATGGTATGGAGGTAGAAATTTACTATATTTTGAAGGAATAAATTAGACAGCAGTTGTTTGAAAATTCTTGAAGTATAAAACGACCTCAAATTTGCAAATCATTGAACTTAAAAGAAAGTTTAGAAATAAGTTTTATTAGATTATTCAATAGGTAAATATACCCAGCACCTTGGAGAAGATTCCTAGTTTACTGGGTTGACATTTTTTGCAATCAAAATTTGACATAATATGCTATGGCTATACCAGCCTGAACGCACACGATCTCGTCTCATCTCGGAAAATTTGACATGATATGATTTTACATTAATAATTAATAAAAAATAAAATTTGAAATATCAAATACATTTAGTTTGTTATTTTTTTGTCCAGCCTGAAGCCAGATAAATATGTTGCCTATCTTCTGGCAGTACACACAGTTAACACTTCTCAACATGAGATGGATTCATCACCATCATGTGTCTTTTAATCAGTGATGTTATTTAGTTAGAAAGTTCTCAGAACATCTCAATGGCTTTCTTTGTAACAAAGAAATGTCTGTAACACAAAGAGATTGTAGAAAAATGTCTACAAACACAAAGATCTGTTTTTTGAAGTTCTGTCTCAGTATTCCTGGGAAAATCAAGTGTCTTTGCTCTATGAGAGGCAGAGCAAAATAAGAACAACACATATTTATAATTTTCCACACAATCTTAAGTTTTTATGTGCTGGATTGTCTGTAAAAAGTAAAAATTATCATAATCTACTCACTTTATTTGAACAGTTCTTTACTTTTTCTTCTTGGCTACCTTATAGTGTGGTTGGTCTCATCCCTATTTCACACGAACTGTGGCTCAGAATTTGAGACAGAAAAATTTTGGGGGGTCTCAAGTATTACAATTTTGATTATATATATATATATGTGTATATATATAAATTTATGTAAGAACACCTTCATTTTCTCCAAAGTACATCCAAATTTACAGAGTCATTAAATTAAGAGAAGTTATAGTATTAGTTCCGTAATCTGCAAAGAATCAATCCTGCCCTACAGGATCAATGAATAATATAACTCTGTTTCTTTCCAAAAAGACAGAGATAATTTTGTTCATTCTTTCCTTTGCCCCTACCAGGCTAGATCTCAGAACCATTTATTGGTATATATTTTTGGAAATATATACCACACTACTACTATGAGACTTTCCTAGTATCATGGAAGACCATATATTAGCGTATATATTTAAATATATATCTCATATATATATACACTACAATTAAATATAGTTAATAAAATGAATTAAACTAGAAGATCCTTTAGACCCTTTCTAGCTATATCCATTGTTATTTTCTACATTCCCCATTATTGAAGAACATTGTTTAGAACCATATGTCATATTATTAAGAATTCATTAGAATATCATATTTGTTAATAGATATCTTAATGGACATATAGTGTGTATTAAATAGAGAACAGTGACAGAAATATTACTCATAATTCCTTGGATGAGAATGAGATGATAAAACGCTATTATTCCTGTAAATTTAATTATTTACAGGATAATATAATTATTATTCCCTCAAATATCAGTTTAAAAATATATTCCAGAGCATTTTACTAACAATTTTAGTAAGTGATATTAAATCATATTCAACTTCCCTGAAACAAATAATGAAAAGACTTTTTTAATGAAAATAATAAAAACAGATTTCTACAGTGATTATTAATGTCAAAATTTTAAAATAATTTTGTTGCAAACTTTTTGTGTTGAGAATGATGCTTAATTTCTCTACAAATGTTTCCCACTCTTTTTCATACGTTAACCTTGTTCTTGCTATGTATAATTTTTTTCTTTCTCTTTTTCTCATTTTTAAGTTGACTTTTACTTTGGGGAAAACTTAGTGTAAATTATATTCAAGCTACTTCATCAATATTCAAGATTATATAAAATATACTGCTTAATAAAATTGCTGAAAAGTCACGTTTGCGAGACTACTTTGTAGAATTATGTAGAGAACAACTTGTTCAAAGACATAAAGCATATTTAATTAGAACTATACTCAGGCAGGATTAAAGTTTTTGTTTAATTTTCTTTAGAATCATAAAATATTTGAGGAAATGTAGTCCTATACTCTCTTCTTAAGGATCTTAATCCCAAAGAATTGAACCAGATTACCAAAGTCTATAGATTAGCAAATAGCAGATCTGAAATTATCACCTTTCCAACATAACACACAAATCCTGGGTCCTTTGTCAGTACAGTATAAAACATATATTTAAGCTGAGCACCTACCACTTATTGTTTAATGGGAAGAATAGAGACAAAATTACTGGAATTTGATATTAGATTTTTTTTCAGTAATTTTAACTATATTATATCTAAAATTCTTCTAGAGAGATCTACAAACTACCTTTAAAATAGTGAAACTAATAATTATTTTCTAATCTACATACATTTTGCACAGAGAACTATATAAAGAATCCATGTATAAACTGCTTGAAAATATTTTACTATGTAAAATATACTGCAAGCTTTAATTTAAATTAAAATACTTTAAAAATATTAATATTTCCCTAGATTAAGTTTTCCTCTAGATGTGGGAGATAAAGGAGAAGAAATATATTAATATTATAAATGAATGTACAATGATCTATTTAGTCTCTAAAGATGTTCAAATAAGTTGTTTTTATTTTGGAGAATTAATTCTTCACAATTAATATTAATATTAATAATTCAGAAGAAATATATTAATATTTCCATAGATTAAGTTTTCCTCTGGCCGTGGGAGGTAAAGAAGAAGAATTTATTCAGGTTTTTTTACCTGCTAATAAGCTTTCACATATAATTAAAATATATTTCTAATAAAACATATATTTAAAAAATCAACACTAAAAGAGTTTTCATTACCATTCATAAATGTATATTTGAAAACTCTTTTAGTAGAATTCTGATTTAATTAATGTCCTTATTTCAGAAATGTAGTAATTTCTGCTAAAGATCAGGGCACCAAATATTCTATGATATCAGCTAAAATAAATGAATTAGTCTTTTTGTTTTTGAAGGCAGACTGTACCTAAAAATGGCCTATAAAATGGCCCATACTGATGCTCTGGATAAATTCTAATAGTTTCAAAAAATATTTGTACTTGTGTTTGTGTATATAGTTAGAAAATTAGCAGTAAAGATATGAAAAGTATTATAAAATTTTTACTCCAAATTTTTACTCCCTTCAAATGTAAAGCTAGTAAAGCATACTTTGTCTTCTTAAATGATAAATATCCTTTTTGTATGTCTATGCATGTACACATTTCCATATGTCTTTCTACATATAAATACCAGTTTTACTTATAAAAAACAGAATCAGAAACAGTATTGTAAATGGGAAGGGAGGGTCTCCAGAGACTATAGGAATTCAACCAGCTTGAGCAATTAGCCTGTTTTGCAGGCTTTTTGTTTTCCAGCTTATAAAACAAAGCTACCCAGCCAGCTAAAACTAGCCCCTAACAGATCTTGGCAGCTTATAGATGAACTCAAGTGAACTTTTCTTATTACCATGCTAAACTCTCCACCCACAGAGGAACTACAGTATCAGTACCATAACATGTGACCTATGTGCTAGCATGACCAATCTACTGTATCTGTGCAAAGAGAACCTCTCCTCTACTTGTGATGACACATTTTTTTCTGTCTGTATTGCCACTTAAAAACCCTGCACCACTTTCCCTTGGGGAGACACTGCTTTGAAGACTATTCCCAGTGCTTTCGTTACTTGCTATAAGCAACAAAATTCCTACTGTCAAGACCTGTTCTCATGGAGAGTCATTTGTTACTCACCAGGCAAATGAACTCCGAACTTTCTGGTAACAGTACTAAGGTCCTTGATTTTCTAATTTAACATAAAATATTAGATAAATTATAGGTCAGAATGTATAGCTTTACCTGTTAAAATGTTTCCTGGTCAAATGTATCACTCTATCTGCAAAATCCACTGATAAATGAGTGTACAATGATCTATTTAGTCACTAAAGATGTTCAAGTAAGTTGTTTTTATTTTGGAGCCCCAATACCCTGAGATAGAGAAACCTGAGTTTCCATCTCTTGAAACTTTCCTGAAGTTTGGCATGTGGAAGAGTGTCCTGTATTACAGTATTGCCCATGTCCAGTGGAATTTCAAAATATATATATATATTTGTAGCAATACATTAATGAATTTCAAACAAGGACTTTTGTGGGTGGTTTGCTGGGGTGGTAGAGTGTTAAAATCTACTAGCACAATCTGAAAGCCAATATAAAAGCAAATAATTTATGCCTATTTTAGTGACATTCAAATGGTAGAATTTGAAGAGAAAAGTGTTGTAAAATAGCTTTCTTAATTAAATCAAAGTTCAGTAGTAAACACCTTTTTATGCCAAGAAAATGGAAACCTTTCTTTGAACATGTGCCAGGCACATCAATAGCCTAGAGTTAAAAAAATCTCAATCCTACTCTGCCATAGAAAAGAGGATCAAGCAGTGGTATTTTATAGTTAATTTTAAGTTAAATTATGTATAAGGTTTGGGTTTTTTTTTTTTTGATCATTTATAAATCAACATTACAGAAAGAAGCAGAGATCATATTTGTTTTTGAACTTCTACATGATTTTTACAACACATTTTACATTTAACATCCAGTCTCATTTAAGTAGGCTATAACTATTCAATAATTTGGGGTTCATATTATTATATATTACTAGGATAAAAATAAAGAGTTATTTTTAACTTGAAATGTCAGAAGTAGGGTTAAACAAAGACATCTTAAAAGGCAGAACAGAATAAATGACAACATAGTAGCTGGAAAGAAATAGAAATAGTTTGGTTTAGAAGTGTTTATATTTTTGTTTTTCCTTTCTCCTCTTTTATGTTAGGGAATAGAAAGTGTAGAGCGTGCAGTGAAAGATACAACAACATTGGTACAGAAGAAATGAAAACAAAACACTTAATCATAATAATATAGCATAATTCTACATCATGGGAAATTTGAAGCTGGAAACTTGGCAGAGCCTCCCAGGTAATGGAATAATTTTCTGTTGCTGCAGTGGTCTTGAAAATGCAGTTAGACATTTATAAGCGTATGTTTTGCCAGGAAGGGGTCTCAGTTTTCAACAAATATTCTTAAATATAAACAAACAATGAAAGAAAGTGCTAACCATTTTCTCAGACTTTCTCATTCACCTTTTCTCCACAGAGAGTTCTGACTCAACCGATCTAATTCCTTCCAGTTCTGAGTCGCTCAAGAAGGGTTATTCCATTTCTTAGTCACTTATTGAACTTTTTTGATGCCCAGGAAGTTAATGAAGAAGTTAATTTGAGGGCGTGCAGTAAGGGTGCCACGGATTGTGTCAGGCGGCGGACAGTGGTCATTGGTCCCAAGAGGCCTCTCCATGGCTTGGGCCCCGCAGGAGCCATGGCGGTCGGGTCCCAGGTGGTGTCTTCCCAGCCGTCTTGCCGGTGCACCTGGCCCGGTCACTACCACTCCAGACAGCGCGGACTCAGTTCCAAGGCCACTGCAAGGTAGGTCCAGAAGGAGCGCTCTGGGCTGCGTAAACACCCTGGCCCCGCCTGAGAGCCACACACTGCGGGGAAAGCTGTGGGAGGCACCCTCGGCATTCCTGTCAGGTGCCTCATGCCGCTGGCTCCCGTGAGCAAATGGAGTAACTGAGTCACGGGGCGGGAAGGGGTTCTGCAGAGGCTGCGACACTGAATCAGGCCAGACACCAGAAGCTTACAGGCCTCACGTGAGTTCTACACCCCGGACCAGGTGTGGGACCCCCGAGCCCCGGCAGGTCCAGGAAGAGCTTGTCAGAGCGCTTGGAACGGCAGGCCCAGGCCATTGCTTAGGCGGTTGTGGCCACACCTGCAGGGAAAGGCCATGAAGATAGGAAATCGAAGCAGGTCTTGCCCCTGAGGCGATGGGTTTAGCTCTTCCCTGACAGGAGATTTTGCAGCAATGGTTAACCCTTAGGCACCGAGGTTCTGGGAGCTGCTAGCAAGGAGGACCCTGTTGAGGTTGTGAGCAGCTACCGGCCTTTTCTCTAGGCATCTGGCCTCCCAGCGGAATGGGCCCACTGAGCAGCAAAAAGGTACTGCACCCCCGAGATGTCTCTGACTGGAAAAGGGAAACAGGCAGCTCAGGGCCTGCCGCTCCCGGAAGTGGCTCTGGGAAAGAGCTGACAGGGCTGGCGATATGGTTGCTCATTCGATCTAATTAGATATTTAAACTAAAAATTGTCTGCACTCTTCACATACTTATTCAAAAGGCGTCTAAGGTATATTTCCCAGTGGGAACGTTGCACGATGGGGTGTATAGTATGAAGCTATTTCTTTAAGAACAAGTTATACATTAGTATTTGTGTGTGGGACATAATCGGAAAGAATGTACCTAAACTGTTAGAGGCTGTCACTCAAGGAGGACTATCAGTATTAAACATTTATGAAAAGGTTTGGAGTTTTACAAGGAGCATGAATTACTTTTCCAATTGGGGGGGAAAAAAAAGTACAGGCAAAAATGGTCATTTCTGGTTATTTTTTTTTTCCTCTTTCTCTTTTTTTCCATTTCCCATGTTCACTCTCACTTCTTCTCTCTCTCCTCCCCCCTTTAGTTCATGTGAGCACCCCCTTAGCTGCTAGCTTCTTAGAATAACCTCACCACCTCACCACTCACCACCGTTGAGTAGTAGTAGGGTGGGGGTGGATAAAAACAAAACAAAACAAAACAAAACAAAAAGAAGTTAATTGAGAGGTAAGAGTGGCATTAAGGCAAGAACATGAAGAGCAATGATTCTGAGAATGATTTAGAAAGTCATAGGAGGAGCTGTAAGTATGTAAAGTACATGGCAGAGAAATTATTGTGGCAGATTATGTATTTTTTCTTATCATTATCTAAACAAAGAACTCGTTTTTTCCTAAATTGCCTTTAGTTGGTAAATGGGATGTGTTTTTAATCAAGCACCGCTTTGACACAGAAAAAGAAAATATCAAATCATCCTATTTTCAATATATATATATATACAATATGTGCATATGTTTGTGTATATGTGTTCTTCTGATAACAATGTTTATATTCATATTCACATCCTTATATCTATATTTTATATCTCTAACATAGCTTTCTAAGTAAAATTTACAGAAGGTGCAGTTTATTGGATTTTAAGTATAAAACAACTATTTCCAGGTTTACAGTATGACAATAAAAAATGTAACATATGTTTATAAATGTCCACTATGAATTACGTCCGCACATTACTTTTAATTTTTATAACAATAACTAAGAATATTACCCCCATTTAACTTGCTCAAAATGAAACAAATAGTAAGTGGCTGAATGGGGGTTTGAAATAATATATTTTCTATTCTAAGGTTATTTCTACAACATAAGATTTCCTTGAGCAATACAGCATATAACTAAAGACAGCATTTTTTTCCTTCAAGAATTATGGTTTCTGTGCAGGTATAAATGTATATCTTGATGACCCAAATACAATATTTCCTTGAAAGAAAAGAACTAATTAAATATATTCTTATTATATGCAACATCTAAGCAAATAAAAAAGGATGAGTAATTGATTAGGTAACGAACTGTTGGACTCCTAAGAAAAATATTGTTCGGGCATGCTAGTAATACTTTACTATTCAGAGATTCTTGATTCATGGCCAGTACAACTTTGAATCTTATTTATAAGGAGATAGATTAGAAACCTTTAATATGTTGTGTGTATACTTTTAAAATCAATTCCTTCTACTTTACTTTTCCTCCAAAAATATCTTTGATTTGCAAAACTTAAGTAATAAGTAATCACCATTTATTTGCTGCTATGAAAAATAACTAAAAAGATGATATTTTTGACCTTTTAAAATATCAAATCATTTATTCTAACCTTTTAAAAATCAAATTTGTCACACTATATTTGAAAAATAACATAGAACTATAATTTCAGTTACATTTATTGTACACTCTGAATCTCATTTCAAGAGAAAATTAACCAATGTGGGAGTAAATACTGCCTACTACCACCCTAAGTTTAACCTTTCTTGATATATTCATCAATCTGTTAATTATTATTCATCAAAAGTTCCACATGATTAGAGATGATAAATATAGGCCAGAGGACCCACTATAATAGCAATAGAGACAATAGCAGTAAGATCACAAGCTGTTTACTCCTGCTATAATTGATATTTCTGATTTTGAAAATAGCAGAGAAGCTTATAAAAAACAAAGAGGTATAACTGCAGTCAGTTTGTTTTTTAGGAAAGGATTTTTGGTTTTTGAAGAGGATAGGTTTTACTTAGATGGAAGGATAAAAATGGAAGTGAAAAACAGGGAAAATATGGATGCAGTAGGAAAAGAGAGGGAACAAGTTCTTAATTCCATCCTAACTTAAAGATCTGTATTAGGATTGTTTGGCTGTATCACTACACAGCCAAGTCCTAATGACCATCAACCAAAAAATATTATTTTCTAAAAATTATAACAAAATCTCTTATTTTACTTATTTAGCATACATCATTTCGTATGCTATTTATGGATCAGCTTGATCTTTTCCATACCTATTTTTAAGCTTGTGGTTCGGTGGGTCTAGAATAGTCTTTAGAACCAGTTTAGTCCCTCTAATAGTATGGGACCCTTGGAAATATCTACTAATTGCTCCAAATGTGCAACAGTATTTCTCTACTCTGGGTGGTAAAAAAAATAAAATAAATGATTGATACCCCTGAGGATGTTCAGGAAACTTTCTAGCTTACTACTTCCCAGTAATTGTTCTTCTCATTGTAGCTGTTCTTTGCCTGGCCTCCCAGACTTCCACCTAGTACCTGTAGAGATAGACGAATAGTCAGCCAAGGATACAAAAGACTTTTAAGCATATTCATGGAGCTCTTTTCCTATATTGACCCCTCTCTTCAGTACTTTGCTCTGTAAATTCTAGCTGCACCATATTGCCAGTGCAAAGGCTAGGTAGGTGCCTCTCTACTGCCAGGGAAGTCATATCCTCTAAGTCTCCTCATCATTTGATCCCACATGAACATATCCCAGCACCTGCTTGGACTGTGACAACCACAAAGGAACAGGGAGACACAGGAGAGCAGCAGTATTCCTGAAGTTCTGATCCATAGAGCGGGATGCCCCAAGGGAACTGGGACATGCAGCAAACACTTTTTAGGACAGAGGAAGGCAAAACATGCACTGTCCTGCACCAGAGAGCCACTGGCTTGTGGTCTGAAGTTGTATGCACCACTCCCAGTGGAGATGCAAGTACAGAGAGGAGTCCATAGGGTAAAAGACAACTCCAGACCACAAGCATCATGCTCTATGGATCAGAACTTTAGGAAGTATAATTTTTGTGCACCTTTAAATGTAGTGATCTAGTGGATCAATGAGGGCAGTATACTTTATTTGAAAATTAGGCAATTAGATTTTGGTAAAATATAAACACAAAGTAAAACTAAAAAGAAAATAGGTAGGCAGAAGGAGAGAAAACTAGCTAAAACACAATCATTTTAAAATACAGATTTGGTATTTGCTTTTGAAATGTGTAAGCAAATTCTTGCCACAGTGACTTCTGTTTTTCACAGAAGAATTTTTACTTTCTAAAACATTCTTTTATAGATCTTTTAATATTTCATTCCTGCATATCATGCAAGTGTTTGCTGAGCAATTAGCTCTCCTGACCAGCCTATGTTCAAAATTTCTCTGCCCCTTTTCCAAAACCCTTTCTTTCTCTATTTCAAATGTTATTTTAAAATCTTCCTAACAGCCGGGCGTGGTGGCTCACGCCTGTAATCCTAGAACTCTGGGAAGCCGAGGCGGGCGGATCGCTCAAGGTCAGGAGTTCGAAACCAGCCTCTGCGAGACCCCATCTCTACTAAAAATAGAAAGAAATTAATTGACCAACTAAAAATATATACAGAAAAAATTAGCCGGGCATGGTGGCGCATGCCTGTAGTCCCAGCTACTCGGGAGGCTGAGGCAGTAGGATCGCTTGAGCCCAGGAGATTGAGGTTGCTGTGAGCTAGGCTGACGCCACGGCACTCACTCTAGCCTGGGCAACAAAGTGAGACTCTGTCTCAAAAAAAAAAAAAAAAAAATCTTCCTAACAGCAAGTATTTAATACATATACATGAATATATATATTAAAAAATGCTAATTCATTTGGAAAGCAATGTCTAATTTTCTAATTTTTCAATTCTACTATAATTTTATAATTGTAATAGGTTGTATCTTCTTTCTGTTACAATAAAATGTTTATTTTTATTAATTGTTTATTTTTCTTCACGAAATGAAGAAATTAAGTTGTTTTCCCAATATTAAGTTGATTTTGACCATTTTAAATAAATACAAGTTTAAAAAATAACTATTTTTATTTTCTTCATGATCCTGCTAGATTCCTAAAGTAGGATTTCTTAAAAATCATTTTTAAAAAGTTCCTCTCATTGCAAGAAATTTGGTTATTTATGAGTATAAATCACAGATTTAAAAAATTTTAAATGTTCTGGAATAATAGGCAGTTGATATGATCAAAGCCCTTGGAAGTGGCTAGAACTAGATATTTTCTAATTCAACATGTTGACACCACAAGTACTGCCAAACTAATTTGCAAGGGATGAAACTAGGCACAATGATTTCCAAAGATGAAAATGAAAGGATATCCACCATTATTCACATTGGGTAGCTTAAACACATGCTGGAAAAAATTAATCTGATAGTTTTGTTAGTGATAAATTTTCTAAAAGTAGCCCAGACTTAGTGCTATGGAAGAGAAACCTTAGTCTAAGCAGGGATATATAGAACATTGAAGCACTTTATATTAGATTGACCTAAAGTAAGAAAATAATTGTACATTATTAATCTAAAGAAATTGAACATGTTACTGTAAACTTCAGGCTTTTTCAAGTATTTTTCTATCCTTTCCTCCACTTTTTTTCAGGAATGATCCTTCCCTATGCTCATACAGAAATCCCTTGTTATACACAGAAGACACATATATATCTCATATATATATATATACACACACACACATATATTACTTAAATGGCCTCCTTTATTTTTCCACATGTATAGTACAGTAGTTGTGTAGACTTTTGTACACTGTAACTCAATTCTGACAGTTGAAGGTCAAACAATATTGATAATATTTATGATATTGTTGCTTGGTGAATACAGTAGCCATAAAATAATTTTATTTTATGGTGTGTGGAGAAAGCCTGAGAACAAGAGGGATACCTGCCCTTAACAAAGTACTATCTATTATTTAGTGAAGTACATTTAACAAAGTGCCAACATTATATTACCAATAAGCAAGCATGATTAACTTCCATTGATTACATATTTTATGAGTAGCAGGGTATTTCTGTCCTTTGTGCAAAGACATGATTCTCAAAATAGTGACCCTTCAGGTAAAAAGTAAATAAATTTGGATATATGAGTTATAGTCTCTATTTTTGGTTAAGAATCACTCAAATTCTGAGATAGTATGTATTATTGAACTGAAATGTAAAATAATTAGTTTTTATGCCATTATAAGGAATTGCATTAAGATTATTTCTCTTATGTGGAGAATCAGAAGAAGTCACTTGTTACTTATGTCAGACAAATTGTTTGGGATTACACAATAGGAATTAAAGGGGAGAATAACTCACCTTTTGCTGAAGGCTACTTTATCTACATCAGAGAAGCCTTAAGAGAAATAATTCACCCACTCAACAGTGCAAGAGCCTGTGGATAAAAAGTTATAAAATCATGGTTTCTAACTTTAATCAGCTTATGTTATTTTAGAGCCACAGATGATATGAACAAATATAATAGAAATATATCACTTTAATATTTAATACTTTGAGAATTGAATATAATCATCAGAGAAACTACTGATGTTGTAAGAAGAAAGCCAAAAGAATATGTGTACAAAAAGTCAAGGGAAGTAAAGAAAAAAAAGAAAGAAAAGTTTTAAAGACTAAAGTCTGATTTGACAAAAAAATTATCCATTTGGAGGATTTACCAATATGGAGGTCATTGTCGACCTTGTCAAGGGCTCTTCTGGTGATAAAGAACCACTTAAGTGGGTTCAAAACAAAATGGAAGAAGAGGAATTGGTAAAAATAATATATATATATGAAAATTATTATAAAGGAAGCAGATTCATCAGGATTTAGCTGGAGGAGAATATACAGAGAGGGCTTTATTTCTTTGAAATGGAAGTTATAAGACCATCTTTGTATGCCGGTGTGAATGATTCAGCAGAAAGGGAAAAGAACTGATAGTGTTAGCAAGTATAAGAACAATGCTGGAACAACCATTTTGCACATATGAATAGTGTATGGGGTCTAGGAGTTAGTAATTGGAGAAGTTTGCTTTACCTAGCAGGAAGGGGTCTTCATCTTTAGAAGTATAGATGCTAGTAAGTGGGTTGATGTAGTGGTAGGGATATGTGTATAATGTTGTGTGATTATTTCTCAGTAAAATAGCAAGCATTGAAGTAATACATAAAGTTTCAAGATTGTCACCTATGAGAGTGGGGTAAATAGTGGTGAATGAACCAGGGTAGTTTTGCAGAACTGCTGGACACCATTAAGGACTAATTGAAAGTTAAGTCAAGAATACCAGTTGGCAAGAGATTATTTTTTTTCTCCCTTTAGCAACACTAAGTTAGGTGAGTTAGTCCTAAACTGAATTTATCCAGAGTTTGCATTTTGCTTAGAATGTATAAAAAGGAATAGGTATAATCATAATAATTTAGAGGGAAGAGAAGACAGAGGAAAATAAAGGTCAGTGTAGTAGTGGTAAGATCACCACGTTTTTGATGGGGAGGGGCTATTGCAGGAGGCAGGGATTTGTAAGACTGAAGCATCAGGGATATGAGACAGGGCACATTTAAAGTGATTGTTCTCAGCCGAGCACGGTGGCTTATGCCTGTAATCCTAGCACTCTGGGAGGCCAAGGTGGGCTGATCGCTCAAGGTCAGGAGTTTGAAACCAGCCTGAGCAAGAGTGAGACCCTGTCTCTACCATAAATGGAAAGAAATTAATTGGCCAACTAAAATATATATATAGAAAAATTAGCCAGGCATGGTGGCGCATGCCTGTAGTCCCAGCTACTTGGGAGGCTGAGGCAGAAAGATTGCTTGAGCCCAGGAGTTTGAGGTTGCTGTGAGCTAGGCTGACACCACAGCACTCTAGCCAGGGCAGCAGAGTGAGACTCTGTCTATAAATAAATAAATAAATAAATAGTGATTGTTCTTCAGGATTCCATAGCTCAATAGCAAGATATCCAACTCTAGAGTGATTGTACTTTGATAAGAGGAGAAATACGGGTTTCATTATAACGGGAGGCATGTAGTAGATATTTCATATATGTTTGATTAAACAGTATTTTAAAAGATATTAAATGTGTATCATATAAGTATTTAGATACAGTAGTCCTCCTCTTATATAAGTTTCACTTTCTATGGTTTCAGTTACCTGTGGTCAACTGTGGTCCAAAAATATTAAATGGAAAATCATAAAAATAAACATTCATGTAGCTTTTATTATAGTATATTGTTATAATTGCTCTATTTTATTATTAGTTATTGTTGATCTTTTACTATGCCTAATGCATAAATTCAACTTTATCATATGTATGTATGTATAGGAAAAAACAGCGTATACAGAGTTTGGTACTATCTGTGGTTTTAGGCATCCATTGAGGGTCTTGGAACCTATCCCCAGTAAATAAGGGGGGACTACTATACAAACACTAATTAAGTCCTGTGTTAAGGGCACTACAATTCAAGTTCCACCAGAGGGATTTTGTTCAGGAAAAGGAAATATCCTAAGATATACACTAGGGTGACTTAGGAGGCTGTTTGTCTGGGTCCTCTCATTCCTGTGTTCACTTGAGGCAGGAAAAAGGAGTTATTAACACATAAAAAGGAGAGAGAGTAAGGGGCAAGGAGGCAGGACTGTGTGGGCTCAGCTCCCAACATCATCCCTGAATCTATTCTCTAAATTTTCATACTTCCCCCTCTATGGTAGCCTACTCAAATAATATTAAATGATATATCTAACCAATATATTTTTTTTAATTCAAGCTTTAACTTTCTCATCCATCATTATTTTCTGTATATAACAAATTTATTGTCTCAAAACTCAAATTCTCTTTCAGAGTAGAGCAGGAGAAAAAACTCAAACTCTCTCTGTCCTCATTTTTATTCTATTTCTTCCTCAGAAAATATACTGTGGCATAGAATAGCAAAGACAGGATAATTTTTCACCACTAACTTTTATTAAAGGCAGCTATCAATGTTAATCTAACTTCCCATGTCTTTGCTTCAGTGATTCTTAATAAGGAATTAATGTAGAAAATGGAAGAAAATGGGTCTTATGTGACACATTTCATGTTAAACCTTTCCTTTTAAAACCATGCAATAAATATTCTTAAAGTGGTAACTGTAAACAAGAAAAATGTCTATTATATACCTAATATTATTTTTTGCTAGTATTTAGATTATAAATGAAAAAAGCAGGGAAAAAAGTCAACTTAATGTAAACTGCTTATAAGAGACCTTCAAGAAACAGGTAATATTTGACAAAACACCTATGACTATTGAATGAATATGTCACCCTTTCCTTTAAAGGAAAATGTTGTTTATGACCACTTCAGAATTCCCATATCTAGTCTCTAGTAATCTATCTTGTGCTACACAGTGAATTTCAGGTTTTAAATCTGTGACTCAGAGAACAGCAGGCTAGCAATTAACCTATTGTTAAACTGATTTTTAACATTCAGGTAATTTTATTATATATTCTTCAAGAATGTAAAGAGTAATTTTAAGGTAGCAGAGTAACTGACTATATTTATACACTTGTACATAAGCCACATCTTCAAGAATTGTTTGCAGTGATAGTTTAAATCGAATAAAATGACAAATTAATGATATTTTCCTCAGGATTTGTTATTCTCTGTATTGCAGATAAAAGTGGTTTTAATGCACTGAAGACTGTTTTTTGTAGCAATTTGATTCTATAAGTAGCTGATAACAGTTAGGATTTGTACTAAAGTAGACATTCTCAAAGCATGTTCCTCAGGATGTTAATGCGAGTGGCCTTAAAAAAGGAAACCTGCAGTCAGATAAATTTAGGGAAACTGGTTTAAAGAAGGTAACATAGTTTGGACATTTCAGACTCTGATATTTTATGGCATTTTGTAAATTTAGAAAAGAGAAATATTAGTGCATATTTCTGAAACCCATTTGAGCACAGAAAACCATTTTGTCTTATGGAACATAGCTCCACTATTACACAATTTTGAGGATGCAAGAATGTGATATTTGTTTTCCACTTTTCTCTTCATTACAACAGGTGTAGAGAGAAAAGAAGTGATGGTTAATGTGAATGGCCTAAAAAAGAGTTCCAAGGTCAGATACATTTAGGAAATATTGATTTTAAACAAGGTTTGAACAGGCATTTGGAACCAGAGCATTTGTTTTCGAATTTCTGAACTGTTTTATATTATCCCTTTGAGCCCTAGAAGGTCACTTAACTTCCTTTGCTTTTAGAATATTTATGTGTGAAACAGGATGTTTAAACCAACAACCTCAAAAGGACAATTCTAACTCCTGATGAAACTGGATTTGAGCCAACTGACTCTAGGGCTCTTTCTTCCCAAGTATACTTATTTCAGGGAATAGAGAAAGGATGGGTAAACCAAGAGAGAGTTAATGAAGAGAGTCCTTGAAACACGGAAGAGTGCTATTGGTTGAACTGTATTCTCCCCAAATTTATACATAAAGTCCTAACCCCTGGTTTGATGACTTTACTTAGAAATATGGGTGTTACAGAATGTAATTAGTTAAAATGAGGGTACTGGCTCCCACTTCTGGATAACTGATGTCCTTATAAAAAAAAAAAGAAAATTTGGACACAAACACACACCCATAGGAAGCATGCCATGTGAAGATGAAGACAGAAGGGGCGATGCTTTCACAAGCCCAGGAATGGCAAACCACCAGAAGCTAAGGGAAGTGGCATGGACCAGATTATTCTTCGCAACCTCAGAAGGAATCAACTCTGCCAAAATCTTGATCTAAGACTTTTGGCCTCCAGAACTCTGAGACAATGACTTTCTGTTGTTTAAGCCACCCAGTTTTTGGTGCTTTGTTATGGCAGCCCTAGAAAACTAATACCAGAAACAAGACAGACAATGAACATCGTAACAGTATGTAGGAGTTAGCATGTGTCTGTGAACAGAACACATTGTGATTTCCACTCACACAGAGAATTCAAAAACATCAGTTATTACACAATCATTTTCCAAGTTGAAATAATTTTTAAAGTAACAGTATTTTAAAATATTATATGAGAGTGGTAAAAGTAGAGCTGAAACACGAGTGTAGAAGCAATGAATCGCTTGATTACGAGACACTTGCTTTAGGACTTCAGATAGCACCTGACTGGGTTTCTCACCAGCAGAGAAACCCAGTTTCTCTCATTTCTCCTTCTAAAACTTACCACCACTAGCATCTTTCTTTGAGTTCCTTTACTCATTCTCATTATTCAACCATCTTCTCAGTATCATCCATATGACTCTATATCATTTTAATAATAGCAATGATATTCAGCTCTATGAGATACTGAAAATCAATACTAGACCAATGATTTACAATACTATAAAACAATCTAAAATAATTCCTTAACAATGTAAATATATATATATATTTTCAATTATATATGATTTTTTTGGTGTATACTAAAATTTCCTATTGGTCATTGTCTATATAAGTTTGCAAATTTTTTCCAATTTTTGTGTGTCTTACTACAAAATTGAATACTTGGAAATACACTGTATAACATAAATAATAAATATTATCAACAGAATTTTGTGATTCAAATATTAAATTGTGGTGAGATTGCCTGTTTTTTATTATAAATATCTTCTATGTTTAAAGAAAGCATGTTTATTGCAGAAAAACAGCTTTCTTATGAATACCATTAATAGTAACATAAGTGAATTATAAATTATTCCTCTGTAAACTGTCAATGGTAGGTAAAAAATACAATATTTAGAACTCAAACTACAGAAACAAATTGACTTGGTAATTACATGTAGCAAGGCTACATTATGTAGCTCTGATAATGACATTTTAATTCTCTGGTCTCTGTAGTGAATTAGTCAATGAAAGTAACAATAGAAACTTAGGTTATATTATCACACTAATTTACTATTTTTTCAGCTATATAACCTTGGCTAGTCACAACCTTTCAGAACCTCATTTTATCCAGAGTAAACTAAGAGGTTGATTAGGTAATTTGTGAAATTATTTTTTACTCTAAAATATAAGGTAATATAATATAGCATATGTAGCCTTATAATTTTAGCTGTTATTGATTATTTAAACCTAATTTACTATTAGTTTGCTAGTTCTAAATGGCAAAAGAATGTGAACTGTTTTTTAAAAATCATAGTCCTCATATCTATCCGTAAATGTAAATGTAATGTAATGTAAATATAAATAGAAAAGAGAAATAACATCAATTTTAAATGTTTAACTGTGAAGATATAAATATAAATCCCCAAATTAATATGTATTTTATATTACTGTTTTCATACATAGCCAAAATTAAGAATATTCCATTTTCCAATTGAGTACTGATTTTTCTTTCTTTAGGCCTGGTTTTTTATAGTCAAAACTGGTTGATAAGATTATATTAACTAAAAATAACTTAGTTTTATGTCATATACTTATTCCTCAAAAATATGTGGTCATATACATTGAAAATAATTATTTTAAATTCATATGCTTAACTCTTTTTAATGTTCTTAAACTTTAAAAAATTTTTCTTGACTTCTCCAAATTAAGCATTTGAATTGGGCTAATTTATTAGCCATTCATTTGTTCAAGAACAAAATACAGATAAATTAATTTCTGAGATCTTAACTATCTAATAATACCATTTTGTTTTCTGCATTTATTGGCATATATTTTATTTATTAGGAATTATGGAGTTTATACAAATTGTTATATGAAAACTATAAATATTACTTCAAAATTTCTGGCATCTTATTTCTGAAATATTTTTTTTAAGTTGTAAAAGTATTTTCAAGTAAATATGTTAATGTGAATATACAGTATTAAATAAATAGTGAATTAAATAAGACATCATAAAAAACTTGTATACAATGTACAACTTAAGAAATAGAAAATTACTACTACAAAAGAAAAACTACCAGAGTATACCTTCAGCATGACTTTTTTCTTTCTTTACCCCAACCCCAGAAGTATCAATAATATGAATTTCCTTTTGATAATTCTCTGAATTTTTATATAATTTGTTTGTAGTCATACTAAATGTATGGATATTTTATGCTTATTTTAGCATTTATTTCATGTATCTTCTTATACATAATTATTCTCTTATAAATGCCTTTATTTCCCATGAGAAGTTGTTTTTTTATAGATGATACCTTAACCTCCCAACAATTATAAAATACCATTAACATATCAGTATTTATACTTTTACTAATTATGTATGCAGGTTTTGTCTTCTTTTTATTTATTCTGTTTGAGATAACTGAGATTTTGGAACTGAGTTTAGTTTTCTTTCAATAATTAGGCATTATATTTTCATTAAAATTATAGGCATTATATTTTCAAATATCACCTTTTCATCATAGTATTATTTTGTTCTGAACCTCTGATTTAACATGTAGGAGCTATTTCTCAAATTCTTTTCATGTTTCTTAAATTCTCATTTATATTACTAATCTACCTAAATTTGATTTCAGTGTAGGTAAATTGTTTGGAGAGTTCTTAAATTTTACTAATTCTTTCTTTAGTTGATCATAAAGTCTGATTTAATATACTATGTGGTAGGCAAAATTCCCCTTTACCCTCTCAGGCATTCCTGCTGGTCCTAAGAATTAAACTGACATAAGACAGATGAATAAGAGAAAAGCATACAGATTTTATTGTTATTTTTATATGTACACGAGAGCCCTCAAAAGAAAATTGATGACCCAAACAAGCAGTCAGGATGAAAACGTATATACTAGGTTGAACAAACAGTAGTAAATTGTGAAAATGTGACAAGACAAATAGGTTTGGGTTAGGACCGTTAAATGTGGAAAGTGACTAGGAAGATAAGGGTTAGTTTAACAAGGTTTATTTGTACAGATTTCTCCCAGTATTGACTCCTGGTCTCTGGTGATAAGATTGTCTTCCTTCCTCCTGGTTCAAGAAAGGCTTCTTTTATGTGGGAGTTTTATCTCCTGTTTTCAGGGGGAAAAAAGGTCAGAGTGCCCTTCTTGTATCTGCTATTTTCAATTGCCTTTAACTCAAAATAATCAATATTCCAAAATGCTATATTTTGGAGGTGGCATGTTCTGAACCCCATCAACACCAAATAAATATTTGCCTTTCCGTTATTTTTAAACTTTGTTTTTAACTGATTTTTGCTCATAGTTTTGTTAGGTTTCAATCTGAAATCCTCGGTTCTTGGTGTCCCCATGGTCGAAGAATGACCATACATGCCAAAGTTAGACAAGTATGAAAATGAGATTTATTGAGGAGAGAAAAGTAGGATTATAGGGCCAGAACAAGATACAGGTTTACAGAGCATGATGAATACACCATGGATGACGACTGGACACATTGTTGCAGCAGGGCAGGCAAAAGGAAGGGCAAAGACAGATTGGCTATGGTCTGCGTCTTATTTTATAGTGTCCAGATAGGGAATTCCCTTGTGATTCAGAGGTCACCATGGAACCACTTTGATTAGTCAGTTGGGAGTCACGTGACCTGAACCTTAACTACGCATGTGGGTTCTAGGTCACTTTCCAGACTTTATGGTACCCATGTGGGTTGGCCCATGGACTAGAGAGTCCTCTGCATTCTTTTGCAGCTGGCATGCCAAGTTCTGATTGGCAGATTCATACAGTATTCCCTCCTTCCTCAGGTATGGAGAATTAGGGTTGGGCAGGACCAAGATGGGGGCAACATCACCCACTTTCGTCCCTAGGAGAACGGGAATCCCTCACTATCTAACAGTTTTAAAACTCTTATTCCTTGAAACATATTAAATATATTTATTTAAAACTATTTTCTAATAGTTCCATTTATACTGCTTTTGATGCTTCCAATATCTGAAAACGTGTAAATCAAATACTGTTTCCCATTATATATATATATATATGTTCACTCTCTCTTCTGGTGTCTTATTTCCTTGTAAGTTAGTGATTTTTAAAAGAAGACTTTAAAACGTTATTGGTGAGCATCGCCTATGGTATGAATTGGAATCAGATTCTTCCAAAGAAGATCTCATGATCACTATTATTTTAATTTTTTTTTTCACATATGGCTTTTTTTATTGGAATCACACAGGTACTGAGAGTTCAGGTTGCAAACTAATGAGAGGGCTGGCTTGGGATTACCTATTCCCAGAGTAGAATTTTACTCTCCACTCATCCCTAAAGTGAAGAAAGAAAAAACTCTTTGCTGGTTGTTCATGTTTCTTTGCTTGTTTGTTTAGTACAGATAAAGTTTATTCTAATCTTTTTTTTAATGTAGTAAAATACATGTAAAAATATATATGAAATTTACAATTTTAACCATTTGTAAGTATACTATTCAGTGGCACTAATTAATTCACAATATTGTACAACTATCACCCTATTTGATTCCAAAAATTTAAAGATCCCAAACAGAAACTATGTACCAATTAAACAACAAGTTGCCATTGCCACTTTCCCCAGCTCTGGTAAATTTCTTTTTTTTTTTCTCTATGAAACAGCCTATTCTAGATATATAATACAAATGGAATAATAAAGTATTTGTCCTTCTTTGTTTGGTTTATTTCACTTAGTGCTATATTCCCAAGGTACATTCATGTTGTAGCATGTTCAAGAACTTTATTTTGTTTTTGATTGAGTAATATTACATTGAATGCATACACTATGTTTTGTTTATCCATTTATCAATGGATGGACATTTATTCCTCTAAATTTTGACTGTTGTGAATATTATGACCATTCTTGTGCAAGTATTGGTTTGAGTACCTGTTTTCAAGTAATCAATGTATATAAATAAATAGGAGTGGAATTGTTGTGTTATATGGCAATTTTATACTCAACTTTGTAAGAAACTGCCAACCTTTTTTCTACAGAGGCTAGGCCAATTTACATTCTCACCAGCAATGTAGGAGGGTTCCAGTTTGTCTACTAACACTTAATTATTATTTACCATTTTTAAATAGCATTCATTCTATTTAACAAGAAGCCATATTTCACTGTGATTTTCTTTGCACTTACTTAATGTTGTTGAACCTCTTCTCATGTGTTTATTGGCCATTTGTGCATCATTTTGGTGACATGTCTATTCAAATCCTTTGCCCATTTTTTTATTTCATTATATTATGGGGGTACAGATATTGTTAGGGTTACATATATTGCCAGCTTCTGGTTTTGTTGATCTGTAGTATAGTTTTCTTGTTGTCCCTTTCATTAAGTTCTGCTTTGATCTTCGTTATTTCTTTTCTTCTACTGGAATTGGAAATTGTTTGCTCTTCTTTTTCCAATTCTTTGAGCCTACTCATTAGGTTGTTAGTATCTAAGCTTTCTGATTTTTGGATATGAGCGTTGATTGCTATTAGTTTTCCTCTCAGGTATGCTTTTGCTGTATCCCACAGGTTTTGGTAACAAGTATCACCGTTATCATTTTGTTCGAAGAAACTCTTGATTTCCCTCTGAATTTCTTTCTTGACCCAATAATTTTTTAATAATAGATTGTTTAGTTTCCATGATTTTGTAAGGTGTTGAGTGCTACAATAGGAGTTGAACTGTAATTTTATGCCACTATGGTCGGAAAAGACACAAGGTATAATTTCTATTTTCTTGAATTTTTTGAGATCTGATTTGTGGCCTATGATGTGATCAATTTTGGAGAAGGATCCATGGGCTGTTGAAAAGAATGTAAATTCAACTTTATTTGGATGGAATGTTCTATAGAGATCTGTCAGACCTTTTTGATCTAGGGCTCTGTTTAGTTCCATTATATCTTTGCTTATTTTTTGTTTGGAAGATCTGTCCAGATCATTCAGTGGAGTGCTGAAGTCTCCTGCTACTATGGCAGTGTTGTGTAACATGGTGTTTAGATTAGATAATGTTTGCTTTATGTAATTGGGTGCTCCTGTATTGGGAGCATAGATATTAAGAATTGTTAAGTCTTCTTGTTGGAACTTCCCTTTCACCAATATAAAATAGCCCTCTTTATCCTTTATTACTTTTGCTATTTTAAAGCCTATGTTATCTGTAAATAGAATAGCTACCCCAGCTTTCTTTTGACCTCCATTTGCCTGGATGATAGTTTTCCATCCTTTGACCTTCAGCCAGAAGGCATCCTTGTGGGTTAGATGTGTTTCCTGTAGACATCAGACACTAGGCTTGTGAATTTTTATCCACTCTGCCAGTCTATGTCTCTTCAAAGGACAGTATAAGCCATTTACATTTCTTGATAGGATAGAAATTGGAAGAAGATTACCATTCATATTGTTGCTTTGTCTTACTCCTTGAGCCATCATGTAGTTCGAGGTATAAACTTTAAAATTTGACGATTTTACTTTGTGGAGTGTTTATTGCCCTGTTCATTTATTAATGCCGTTCTGAGAACTTCCTGTAGGGATGGTCTGGACTTTGCAAATTCTTTCAGTGATTGCTTGTTTGAGAAGGACTTTATTTCTCCCTCATAGATGAAATTTAATTTTCTGGATAAAGAATTCTGGGTTGGGCTTTGTTCTGTTTTAAATCCCTCCTGGCTTGTAAGGTTTCAGATGAGAAGTCTGCTGTTAGTCTGGTAGGTTTTCCTTTATAGGTTAATTGTTGTTTTCGCCTTGCTGAACGGAGTATTGCTTCTTCCACGTTTACTTTGGTCAACCTAATGACCACGTGATGAGGTGATTGCCTTTTCATGTTGAGTCTCCCAGGAGTTCTGTGAGCTTCTCCTATTTGGATATCAAGATTTCTGGCCAGGCTCGGCATATTTTCCTCGAGTATTCCGTGAAATAAGTTTTCCATTCCTTGAGATTGTTCCTCTTCCCCTTCCGGAATCCCGATCACCCTGAGGTTCAGCTTTTTAAATGGAGTGTTTATCTTTCTGTTGTTAGGTTGGTGGAGTTCTTTATATATTCTGGAAATTAGAACATCACAATATGTGTGATTTACAAACATTTCCTCCTGTGTTTTATTTTTGTTTATAATGTCCTTTGATATACCATTTTTTAATATTTTGATGAAGTGCAATTTATGTTAAATGTCTTTCTGCATATATTGTGATGATCATGTGTTTTTTTTTTTTTCATTCTCCTAATGTGGAGTATTTCATTAATTGATTTTCTTATGTTGCAAAACCTTTGCCACTGAGAAAAATCTTACTTGCTTAGAATGTATAATCCTTGTCACATGCTATTGGATTAGATGTGATAATATTTTATTAAGAATTTTCACATCTGTATTCTAAAGAGATATTCTGTTTTTTTTTCTTGTGATGTCTTCATAAATAAATAATGTGTTTCTTTTCCTCTTGTAACACTTTTTGACTTACAATTTATTTTGTCTAATATTAATATTATAATTCCAACTCTCTTTTGGTTGCTATTTATATGGAGTATCTTTTCCATATTTTCACTTTCAAATTATTTATGTCTTTAGACCTAAAGAGATTTGAGGCTCTTGAAAACAGTACAGTCTGAGCCTGTTTGGGCTGTTATAACAAAATACCTTAGAAAGGATAATTTATAAGCAGCATGATTTTATTGCTTTCAGTTCTGGAGGCTGGGAAGTCCAAGATCCAGATACCAGTAGATTTAGCGTTCAGTGAGGGCCTGTTCCTCATAGATGGCACCTTCTCTATATCCTCACATGGTGCAAAAGGCAAAGCAGCTCCCTTCAAACTATTTTATAAAGGCAAAAATCTCATTCATGAAGATGAAACCCTCATGACTTAATCACTTCCCAAAATGCCCCACTGCTTAATACTATCATATTGGGTACAGGTTGAGTATCCCTTATTCAAAATGCTTGGGACCAGATGTGTTTTTTTTTATTTTTATTTATTTATTTTTTGATTTTTGGAATATTTGCATTATACTTACTGGTTGAGAATTCCTATTCCAAATATCTGAAATCCAAAATGCTTCAATGAGCATTTCCTTTGAGCTTCGTGTCAGCACTCAAAAAGTTTCAGATTTTGGATCTGGGATTTTCAGATTAGGGATACTCAACCTGCATTAGGTATCAGCATGCAAATTAGAGTAGCGGAGCATCAAAGTTCATTAGGTATCAGCATGCAAATTAGAGTAGCGGAGCATCAAAGCATCAAACTTATATATTTATATAAGTTCAGACTATAGCAAGCATATAGTAAAATCATGGGGTTTTGTTGTTGTTTGTTCGTTATGTTAATCTCTGCTTTTTAATTGGAGAGTTTAATCCATTTACATTTGAAGTAATTACCATAAGGAAGCACTTACTTCTGCCATTTTGCTATTTGTTTCTGTAGGTCTTATATCTTTTAACTCTCATTCCTCCGTTACCTCCTTCTTTTGTAATTGGCTGACTCTTTTATATTATAACACTGTGATTGTCTTCTCATTTCCTTTTGTGTATATTCCGTAGATACTCTCTTTGTGGTTACCATGAGGATTGCATTTAATTCTTAAATCTATAACAGTTTAGCTTTAATTCTTACCAACTTACTTTAAGTAGCATACACAAACTCAGCTCTAATACAACTCTAGTGGTCTCACCCCATTACATTGTTGTCACAAATTACATATTTATTTTTTGTATGCCCAATAATATAGATTGGGCATATAACATAATTTATATTTATTATTTTATGCATTTGTCTTTTAAATTTTGTAAAAAATACAAAATAAAGTCACAAACACAAAACACACCAGAGATATTTATTTCTTCATATGGCTTTATGCTATTTTCTAATACTCTTATTTCAGCATGAATAATTCCTTTTATTATTTCTTGTTAGGGAGTTCTAGTGAGTATGAACTCCCTCAACTTTTGTTTATATGGAAATGTCTTAATTTCCCTTTCAGCTATGACGACAGCTTTGCTGGATATAGATTTCTTGGTTGATAATTTTTTCTTTAATAATTTAAATATATTATCCCACTGCCTTTTGTTCTCTGTGAATTCTGATGAGAAATTGGCTGTTAGTCATATTGAGTATAACTTGTACATGAGGAGTCACTTCTCTGTTGCTTCTTTCAAGTTTCTTTTTCTTTGACTTATAATGCTTTGATTATAATTTGTTTCAGTCTTGATTTTTTTAGTTTATCCTGGGAGTTCTCTGAGCTTGAAGTTCATTGACTCTTTCAATAATTAATGTCTTTCACTAAGTTTGGGAAACTTAAAGCCATTATTTCTTCAAAGTTTTTTTTCCCCCTTTCTCTTACTCTCTTTTTTCTCCTGAGACTCTCAAAATTCACACATTTTGCATGATGGTGTTTCCTTATTTTATTTTCTTTCTGCTACTCAGATTGGGTAGCTTCAATTGTTCAACTTTCACATTTACTGATTCTTTCTTCTGTCTGCTCAAATCTGCTTTTGAATCCCTCTAGTGAGTTTTTAATTTTAGTCATTGTACTTTTCAGCTCCAGCATTTCTGTTTGGGTTTAGTAATTTCTATCCCTTATTGATATTATCATTGTGTCCATACAATTTATGATTTTTTAAAATTATTTTAATCTATTTTTTTGGCTCTTTAAGTATTTTGAAATGAATTGCTTTAAAGTCTTTTCTAGTAATTCCAATATCTGGCCTTACACAGGGAAATGTTCTATAAATTTATTTGTTCCTGTGAATGGGCTATACTTTCCTACTTTTTGCAAGCCTTGTGATTGTTGAAACTGGAAATTAGAAAAATATACTGTAGTAACTCTGCAAATAAGAATCTACTTGTTCTGCAAAGTTTGTTGATTTTTTATTTTAGAAGGTATAGTCATTTATAAATGGTTCTTGTCATATATGGCCACCTACATGGTCATCTTTGTTTCTTTAACTTGTGTTAAGATGGTGTTTTTTCATTAATTTCCTTCAATGCCAATGCTAAAAGTTTAAAAACAAAATAAACAAAAACAACAACAACAACAACAATAAAACCCTCTCTGTGCCTTTACAGATTGGCTCTTTGCCTAGCCACTGAGCCTACGGATCAGTCAAAGATGAAAGCTTAGGGTCTTTTCAAGTCTCTTTGAACATACAACCTGCCAGGCATATGCACATGCCTTACACAATTTCTCCGTACACATGGCTGTTTTTAAAAGCTTTCATTTTCAAATAAATTATCTCCCCTTTTTTTTTCTCCTGCTGTTTAAGCAGACTACTTTCTTTCTCAACCATAATCTTTTGCCCCAGGCAGCTGAAGATATATTTTTTTTATTTGTTGTACAGTATTTTCAAATAATGCTCACTAATTTTCTGCTCTTAGTGGGTTATAACATAGAAGCAACTGTGATAGGTGCCTTGCCTCAGTCCTTCAGGTAGTCCTTCAAGACCAGTTAGTATAGACATTCACAGTACTTTGTGAATAAGAAGAATAAGGTCTAGTCTTCTCCCTCCAGAACCCGGGACGAGGGGTCTACAGTGGCAACATGGATTGCTATCATCAACACTGCCACTAAGTTGGGAAACTGATAGAGCAGGACAAGAAGTTTTTCTGTTATTTTTAATATATATTTTTTCTTAACACAGCTTTTGCTTGGTTGCTGCAAATATGTTATCAAAACTGCAAGAGGCTTTTGACCTAGGTCCAGTTGCTTATCTCACAAAGATCCAGTTATTGAAACAACAAGGATTACAAAGAAGAAAGGTATTTTTAATAAGAAAGATGTCTTGATGGGAGGGAGAATAGGAGAAGATGCCTCAAATCCATCTCTCCAATTAACAGAGATTATGGGCTTTTTAAGGAGAAGCCAAGTGCCCTGTGACAGGTTGAGGGGGTTGGTGAGTCTTGAAGTGAAGAAATCCACCCTGGGGACTTCAGAATCTCAATTCCTTTGTTTTGCAGAAAAATCTATCATTTCTGGGAAACAACAGAAAATGTCAAGTTGTTAGTCTAGGGAGAGGATTATAAAAAATATATAAGGGCCTTGGAAATTTGTGCATTGAGCTGGTTACAAATATTTCTTTCTCAGAGTTCTGACAAAATTGATTCTGACAGTTTCTGTTTGTTTTCTTGTGTTTTTGTGGAGAAACAGGAATTTGTAGCTTCCTAGTCCACCATTTTGTTTTATTTTAATCAATTCATACACTGAAGTTTTACCATTTGGGGGCCCTGGCTTGTGCATTATTCTATTAGATTAGGGTATGTGGGTATGTAGATAAACCCACCTTTATACCCAAGAATCCAAGTTGATATTGATAACTATTATCACAAAACCCACTGTGAATCAGACATTCAAGAATTGTGGCCAACTGAAACAAAGTAGGTACTCCCAATACTTACTCTCTCTCTCTCTCTCTCTCTCTCTCTCTCATTTCCCTGCTTCTCTCTGCCTCTCTTTGTCTCTATATCTATGTCTATCTGTGTCACTTTAGTTTGTGGTTGATAATCAGCCTTTGTCTTAATATAGCACATCTAGCTGTTTTCCTTGGTCTGTTGCTGAAACTAAATTAATTGACAAATTGACCATGTTTTAGAAGGGAATGGAAAGTACTCTTCAAAAATGTCTGGACTTGTAATAGCATTATTATATGATGTTCATTTAAATTATGGATCATAACTTCTCCATTTTTTGATTTAAATTATGGATCATAACTTCTCCATTTTTTAAGTGAAGGAATTTCTCTGTTTCTCTAAAGTTAAATATGGTTAAGTTGCAATTATTTTCCACAATTTATAGCTTATGAATCATCTGCTTAGATTCCTACAATAGATTTTGCATCTTCCCGTGTCCTTTTGATTCTTTGTCTTTCTTGTGTATTCATACATGTTCTTTGGATATTAGTTCTTCTTTAAAATGCTGAAAATATTTATAGAAAAATTAACTTAACTATAAAATACTTAATCATTATAAAATATAGATATTTATAAAGTGCTAGAAGTGAAAAAAAGAAATCCAGAAATATTTCTCGATGTTATGATAAACAATTAGTACAATATGTTAAGAGTGTGTATTTTAAAAAATAGATTGAGCATTTATTTATCAAGTAAGGAAGTTTACCTGATAATTAAAATGTTTTGTTTAAAAAAATAATTATTAAATTTAAGCAAAGAGTAGAAATGACTCTAATATGTTCTGTTTTCTGTGACTCAGTAGTTCTGGATAAAAAAACCATCATTTGAAAGCATTTGAGCAATTGATTTATACATGTGGAGATTATTTGTTAACTAATTTCATGTGATCCATGATTGCCTACACATAGAAGTATAGTATTATTCAGATATTTTCTTTTGGCTTCTGTATTTTCATAATTAATGTATTTTGCTCTGAAATGTTTATAAATATACTTCTTTAATACTAATGTCAGAAAATACTGTTAATAAATCACATTTATGTACAGAAATAAGGTTACAATTTTAAAAACTACTTACTTGCACTTATTATACCAAATGAGACAAATAGCAATATTATGTAATCATATATGTTTATTATTATATCACAGTAATAAGGTTAAAATGTACAGTACAGAAAATGATTATCATAACTTATATAATCTTTATGCATAACAAAGCCTTGGATAGCTATATGTATTTTTGTGTATGTGCAATCACACATATGTATGAAGGAATGCAAACATGTGTAAGTAAATAGAGTTTAATTTCCTAGGGAGAAACAATATCATCTTTGAGGTACAGGTTTCAGATGCAATTCTTATTCTCTAAATGTTTCCCTTCAAACTTACTTCAACATTATATTAGTCAGCTATTACTATAAAGCAAACCAACAAAAACCTCAGTGGCATACAACAATAAGCCTTTTTTTTTTCTTATAGCTCTGAACGTCAGGGGGATCAGCTCATCTAGACAGGGCTCAACAAGGCATTTCTGCTTTAAGCTACAGATCTGGCTGGGTTGGGCTCACTGTTACAGGTTTTTATCTGGTCTGCTCTCTGTGGACTAATTTGGGACCCAGGCTAAAGAGGCAGCATCTACATGGGGAAATTTTGCTTTATGGTGAGGGTAGAGGTTAAATTAAAAAAAAGAAAACATGGAATGCCCCTAAAGACCTATGCATGGGACTGTCACATTTTGAGTTTAGCCTACATGAATTTAGCCAAAGGGAGGTGCATGGCTAAATCCAAACCTGACTTTACTAGTTGAAGTGGCAAAATCATATGGCAAATGATATGGATAAAATGAGAGGTATATAATTGAGCCATATAATTCAATTCATCACAGTTAACATGCTTTATGTTCTTTTCTTTTGTTACTCCTATAATGCTAGTATATTTCAGTGGGCTCATTCTTCAACCTTTGCAATGTTATTTAATATACAGAGATATTTAATAAAAGATTCAAAAATATTTTAATTTAGCTTTTATATATTGGTTAAAACAATCTATTAATGTCCACATCCAGTTTATCCAAGTTGATTTTAATATGCGAGACATTTTGTACTCTTAAAATGCAGTTTATTTAAGACAATGTTGTTTCATAGCAATAAAAATATGTAACGCAAAGTAGAAATGTTTGTATATGTAGGAGATCTGGTGAAATCTGCAGATTTACCAGAGGCACTTATCTTTTTGAGAAATATTTGTCAGGTTAAAATTATGACTGCTGCCTGGTTACTTCTCTATTTTTTTTTCTTTTTTGGGTGGATAAATAGTGATATTTTCTACTGGTATGCTATATGCATTCATAAATTGTTATTTGATTTCTCAAAAGCCATAGTTTTTCTTTTTTATTGATAACAGTGATGTGTTTATTTCTTAAAACTGGCTAATGCTAATCAAATATCTTGTTAATAGGAAATATATGCATAATTCTATACTATGATGAAAACGAATTAGTCTACAAGATATAATCCTGGCATGTAATTTGTGTTTTTTTCATTTCCTTTTTTTCATTTTGTATTGCTTTGTAGATAAGCATCAAAATATAATTTCCTTTGCTCTCATTCCTCAACACACTTTATTCTTGTTCTGTTGCTTATTTGACCATAAGATTTCTGAATACTCCTCAAAAGTTATAAAAGCAATAAAAAAGCTTGACAGATACAGGAATTAGATAAAGGTATTAAAATCTTATTTAAAGTCTCTTACTATAGAAACCAGACAGCCTGTGGCTCATGCCTGTGTGAAATGATTACCCTCTATATTGTCTTAAACAATGTTTCCTAGTATAGGCATGAAACATTTGGCCAACAAGGCTTATATTAACAATGTGTGACTTGCCCAAATCCCTAGGGTTTCCACTTTCTTGGTCTTGGCACTTGGTCATTGATTACTAGTCTGAGTGTTACAGTACCCACAGAAATATATAAACTTTTTTTTGAGTCAGGGTCTTACTCTGTCACCAGGCGTAGAGTGCAGTGGCATCATCATAGCTCACTGCAACCTCAAACTCTTGGGCTTAAGCGATCCTCCTGCTTCAGCCTCCCTAATATCTGGGACTATATGCACATGCAGCCATACCTGGCTAATTTTTCTATATTTTGTGGAGATGGGTCTCTCCTTGTTCAGGCTGGTCTTGAACTCCTGGCTTCAACTAATCCTCCTACCTTGACCTCCCAAAGTGCTAGGATGACAGGTTGAGCCACAGCACCCTGCCTAAAATTTTTTAAATGGAAAATATATTTGTTTGTAATCTTATTGAGAAGTACATACTATTTATTTACACTTTAAGACAATAATAGAAAAATATACTAGGAAGGAAAAAATTTGTGTTTCAGAAAGTAATGCTCACAATAAATAAGGAAATCAGTAAAATATGAACAAGAGACAATGATAGAAGCCAAAAAAAAAGAAAGAAAAAACTACATAAAAAGATAAATACTGGCTTCAAATATTTCAGTTTTATCATACTAGAAATTATAGCACAACCACGTGAGATTCTTTTTCCAGTAATGGTGGATGAACAGAGTCTTAGCATCCTTCCTACTAAGAGCAACTGGAAATGCTGGACAATAAAGAATAAGAAGAATTATGATATCAATAAAAATTTTCAGGGTCCAGACCCCAGAAAGAAGGGAAGAAAGGATAGGTATATATGGTGTCGCTTCCCTCTTCATACAGATAGGAAGGTAGTAATCATTGCTTCTCTGCCTTTTGGCTAAGATCAGGTGCACAAGGCACTAATCATGAAGCTGAGAAGCTAAACTGATCTTGCGGCCCCTTCATGGGTAAGAGAAACATAAGTTGGAGTTCATAGTCCTCTAAGGTAGATGGACTCTGGGAAATGACACAGGATTTCAGTTGGAACTCCAAATGTCCATACCCTAAAAGTAATTGTGATCCAAAAATCAGCCAACTCTTACAGTCTTAGCTTAATATTAGCTCAACCCTGATTGGAATAAGGCCCTCTATCCTAACTCAGTTGGCTGTCCAAATCAAAGTAAGTATTCTTTGGAGGATGACACTATCATAACAATTTATCTCTTAAAGTTTAATCTACAATATGTAATATATAACAATAGAACTGAGTAGGGAGAGAAATAATCTGTGACTAAAAATCAAAGGGAAAACTATATAATAAAAAGAGAAAAAAATCAAGTTATCTTAAAATGTTGAAGGAATCATATGACAAAACAGACATTTAAACTGAACTTTATCAGTAAGAAGGATACATGTAAAGGTACTAAATGTCCCCATTAAACACATAGAACAGTGGCTTACAAAAAATGACAATCATATACTGTGTATAAAAGATACAGTATAGGTACAAGGAAGAAGAAATGTTGAAAGTCTGATGGAGAAAAAAATACATAGAAGAAACTAATTCACTGAATCTCAAACTTTTTCAACTCAGAAGATCTTTACAGTCTTAAAAATAATTAATTATTCCAAAGAAATGTTTTATGTGAGATACACTACCAATAATTACTATGTTAAAAAATAAAATAAAATGGAAAATATTAAACATGCATTAATTTAGTTTTTAAAAAAAGAAAAATATCAATCACATGTTAATATAAATACTATATTTAATAAAAATGTAACATATTTTCCAGTACAAAATATTTAGTGAAAATATTGGTATCACCGTACACTTTTTATAAATATATAGTATTTGCATATATATAATAAAAATACAAAAATTATAATATATCTCTACTTATCTAGAGAGAGAGAGACTATTAGAAATTGTATAAGTCCATGTTCTACTTAAAAAAGGAGAGGAAACTTTATATGCTTTAATTTTACTATTTACTTTGCCAGATGAAATCTTTGTTATTTTGATGGGAGTAAGGAAAGACACAGGTCCAAGAAAACTGTGCTACAGATTTTTGTGCCTGGCTTTCTTTCCTGCTTTACTTATAACCTCTCAACCTACTGAGGCAATAATTTGTTTTCTCCACTAGGAACTACCATCTACCTTGACCCCATTTATTTTAATAGCATTCTCACATAAAATATGGTCGATGAACAATAGATCAGATCATATTTCTCTATAAATTCCAGCAAAACATGTAGTTCTTATGGGTATTAAAAATTCTTAGATTTGTGTTTACTTGTCCATGTTTCTTCTTAAAATATAGATGCTGTAATATAGAGTTGGAAAGTGTGAGATTCCACTAAGGGTCCCTTATACTTGTTTGTAAAGTAAGTTTAACCTTCACATGTGGTAGATTACACTTTGTTTCTTTAGTGCTTTCCTCTAGCTGGTCTTTCTGGACCATATATTTTTAATAGTAATCTGAAGGATATAATATTTAATATAATATGTGATATTTAATGTACTATGCAATTATGCTTTCTGGGTTCAAAATATGGTACTCTACTTATAACTATATGGGCTTAATACTTGAGTGCCAAGTTTGGGCAAATCTGTGTCTCTGTTTCTTTATTCATAAAGTAGAAATGATGAGAACACCAGCTTTGTAATGCTGATCTGATGAACATATGACTTAATGCAAGTGAAATCCTTGGAATAGTGCCTAACACATAGAAAATCCTAAGTAAGCATTAGATATTACTTTAATTAATGTTGTTCAAGTGTTCCAATCATAACACTGTTACTTCTAACAATAGATACAGATAGTTCCCTAACGACACACTATGTTGTTCTCTAATGGCATACTATTTTGTTTACTTTAGTGATGATTATTCAGAGGAAGGTTCAGTCTAATTTATCAATATAAGATACATTTATGTTCTGATCTTGAAATCATTTGCTTATTATGTGTACATATCAGAGAGCAGGTCTAATCATTTCAGACTGGGTTAAAAATTCTTGTATTCATTTTAAATGAAAATGAAAAATAATTGGTAGTGGCTGCCTTATAATCCTGTGTAAAGAAGTGTTTGGAGACTCATATTGATTCAGTCATAATTATTATCATGAGTCCTCAGTAATATCTGCAATGAACAAGAGTCTGGGTGTTTGGCACATGGGGATTTTTCAACCCTGTTTTAGCAGTTCAACATTGCATGTTGCCTTTATCACAAAAGAAAAATCTACAATTATTTTGCTCTTTCTAATCATACCTTTAAAAGCAACCATAATATATACACTGGGGAAGATTAAAATTGAAACATAATCCTTCCTACAATGTAGAGCTGAAATCAAAACATGATAAATTAATTAACTTACATTAACCTCTCCTCCTGAGTTCTTTAGCAGCAGATTGACAGAAAGTATTTAATTTATGCTGTTAATTTTCCTGTTATATATTGGGTGTATTAGAAGATAATTTGAGAGATATAATTTTCCTCATTATTATTACTTTTAAAAATTGAAAATGATTTCTTGTACAATATAAAGGTAAAACCAGTAAAAATGTTTTCAATGAAGTATATGTTATATATAGGACAAGAGAAAAATGGAGACTAAAATGTAAATATCTTTACCGTAAGCAAAACAGTTGCATTTTTTGTACAGGCATACCATAGAGATACTGTGGGTTTGGTTTCAAATCACCACAATAAAGTGGCTATTGCACTGAAGCAAGTCACACAATATTTTTTTTTATTTCTCAGTTCATATAAAAGTTATATTTACAATATACTTTTGTCTATTAAGAGTGCAATAGCATTATGTCTTTAAAAATTACTTACTTTTATTAAAAAAAACATTATTATAAAAATGCTAATGATCATCTGAGCATTCAGTAAGTTGTAATGTTTTTGTTGGTGAAGGATCTTGTCTGGATGTTGATGGCTTCTGACTGATCAGGGTGGCGGCTGCGAAAGGTTGAGATGGGTGTGACAATTTCTTAAAAGAAAACAATAGTGAACTTTGCTGCATTGATTGACTCTTCCTCTCACAACAGATTTCTCTGCAGCATGCAATTTTGTTTGAAAGCATTTTGTTGACAATAGATCTTCTTTCAAAATTGGAGTCAATCTTCTCAAAACCTGCCACTACTTTATCAAATAAGTTTATGTAATATTCTAGATTTTTTGTTGTCATTATGTAATATTGTACACTTTCTGTTGTCAGGAATAGATTCCATCTCAAAAAAAAAAAAAAAACGCTTTCTTTGCTCATCCATAACAAGCAATTCCTTATCCGTTAAAGTTTTAACATGAGATTGCAGCAATTAATTCACATGTTTCAGGCTCCACTTCTAGTTATCTTACTGTTTCCATCCTATCTGCAGTGATTTTCTCCACTGAAGTCATGAAACCCTCAAAGTCATTCATGAGAGTTGGAATCAGTTTCTTCCAAATTCTTGTTAATGTAGATAATTTTGACCTCCTCCCATGAATCACAAATGTTCCTCATGGCATCTATAATGGTAAATCGTTTCCAGAAGGTTTTCAATTTACTTTGCCAAGATCTATCAGAGGAATTGCTGTTTATGGTGGCTATAGCCTTATGAAATGTATTTCTTAATAAAACTTGAAAGTCAAAATTACTCCTTGATCCATGGTATGGAAATTGTATGTTTTATTCTCAGGCATGCAAACGTTAATCCTGAACATCCCCATCACAGCTCTTCAGTGATGAGGTGCATTGGCAATGAGCAGTAATATTTTGAAAGAAATCTTTTTCTGAGAAGTAGGTCTCAATAGTGGACTTAAAGTATTCAGTAAACCATATTGTAAACAGATGTGATGTCATCTAGACTGTGTTGTTTATTTTATAGAGCACAGGCGGAGTATATCTAGCATAATTATTCTTAAGGGCCCTAGGATTTTGGAAATGGTAAATGAACATTGGCTTCAACTTAAAGTCACCACCTGCATTTGTCCCTAAAAATGTCAGCCTGTCCTTTGATGCTTCAAACTGTCTCATTAACTTCTCATCTCTAGCTATGAAAGTCCTAAATAGCATCTTCTTCCAAGATAAGGCTGTTTCTTCTACATTGAAAATCTGTTGTTTAGTGTATCCAAACCTTCATCAAAGATCTTAACTAGTTCTGGATTATTTGCTACAGCTTCTACATTAGCACTTGCTGCTTTGCCTTTCTCTTTGATTTTATGAACATGACTTATTTCCCTAATCCTCATGTAGCAAACTTTGCTAACTTCAATTTCTTTTCATCTGCAACTTCCTCACTTGCTCCACTGTCATAGAGGTGAAGAGAGTTAGAGTCTTGCTCTGAATTAGGTTTTGGCTTAAGGTATTGTTGTGGCTAGTTTGATATTAATTTTAGCCTACTAAAACATTCTCCATATCAGCAATAAGGCTCTTTCATTTTCTTATCATTTGTGTGTTCATTGGAGTAGTACTTATAATTTTCTTCAAGAACTTTTCCTTTGTATTAGCATCTTGGCTGACTATTTGGTACATAAATCCTAGCTTTTACCCTATCTGGGTTTTCGACATACCTTCCACACTGAGGTTAACCATTTCTAGCTTTTGATTTAAAGTGAAAGACAACACTTCCTTTTACTTCATCATTTAGAAGTCATTGTAGGTTCATTAACTGTCCTAATTTTAATGTTGTTTCTCAGGGAATAGGGAGGCCTGAGGAGAAGGAGAGATATGGGGAAATGGCTGGTTAGTGAAGCAATCAGAACACACACAACATTTATTGATTAAATTTGCTGTCTTATATGGGTGACAATTATAATAGTAACATCAAAGATCACTGATAACAGATCACCATAATAGATATAAAATAATAATAAAGTTTGAAATACAGCTGTTAGAAAAATGGTACCGATAGACTTACTCAATGTAGAGTTGCTATGAACATTCAATTTGTTAAAAAACAAAAATCACGGTATTGTGGAGTACAATAAAGCAAAGCACAATAAAACAAGGTATGTCTGCATAGGAATCTCCATTAGTAGAAATACAAATATTTATGCTGTACTTCATCATGATCATAAGAGCATTTGAAAACATAAATAATAAATAAATAAGTGGCATCTTATATGTGCATATGAATATGTGCACATAGGTACATATTTGTAAATGTGTTCACATATGTGTAATAGTAATTAGAGTATCTATCTATTGGTTTTATTGTTTTTTCATCTGTAGGATAGGAATAGTAATAACACCTACCAGCATCATAATAAAAATTTTAATAAATCCATATTTTATTTATTATTTTTTCATCTTGTTCTAAAATGATTTCCAATTGCTTCTAAATATTCACAGCCTTCTATACTTGGCTATCCTATTTTCCCAGCACCATTTATTGAATAGGGATTATTTTCCCCAATGTATGTTTTTGTCTGCTTTGTAAAAGATCAGATGACAATATGAGGATGGTTTTATATCTGGATTCTCAGTCCTGTTCCATTGGTCTATGTCTTTGTTCTTGTGCTATTATAATGCTGTTTTGGTTACTATAGCCTTGTAGATTAACTTGAAGTCTGGTAGATTGAAGCCTTCCAATTTGTTCTTTTCACTTAAGAATGCTTTGGCTATATGGGGTCTTCTCTGGTTCCAGATAAAGCATAGAATTACTTTTTCTAGATCTGTGAAAAATGATGTTGGTATTAATAGGGATTGCATTGAATCTGTAGATCAATTCTGTTAGTATAGACATTTTAGCAATATTGATTCTGCCAATCCATGTGCATGGTGTGATTTTCCATCTGTTTACATCCTCTGCAATGTCTTTCTTAGTGTTTTGCAATTCTCCCTATATAGGTCTCTTACCTCCTTAGTTAAATATATTCCTAAATGTTTTATTTTCTTCGATGCTGTGGTGAAAGGTACTGCATCTTCGATGTGATTCTCAGCTTGACTGTTATTGGTGTATATGAAAGCTCCTGATGTGTGTGCATTGATTTTGTATCTGGAGACTTTGCTGAATTCTTTAACAATTCCAGAAGTCTCTTGGGTGTCCATCAATACATGAGTGGACTAATAAAATGTGATATATGTTTACCATGGAGTAATACTCAGCCATAAAAAAACGAAGGTGATCTAACACCTCTTGTGTTATCCTGGATGGAGCTAGAGCCCATTTTTCTGAGCGAAGTATCACAAGAATGGAAAAAGAAGCACCACATGTACTCACCATTAAATTGGC
>VBSM01002608.1:28857506-28922213 GCA_008086735.1 Cheirogaleus medius
ACAAAAAAAAAAAAAATCACAGCCTAATTAAAATAGGATTAATTGCAAAGACATGAAAATGAGTGTAAAACTATAGAAAAAAGTTAAATTCAATAGAAAATATAATTGTCAAACATATACATATATGTCTATAGGTGCACAATTATAACACATATACACAAATGTGCACATACATATTTTATATACATATGTGTATGTAAATTCTATAGAAAAACTTTTCTCTAAATCTTTTCTTAAAGTTGGTACATGTTATCTGAATTGTCTAAAACACATTATCCCCCCTCTGATCTAAAGAAAATTTCTTAGATTGATCCACTTTGTACACAAAGTCATCATATGTCAGATTATCTATGTCCATGGTATTTTGTCCACAGTAATTGAAAATTTAAAGCAATCCCATCTGTTAGTGCTTTGGTGTGTGGTAGTGTTTATGAACAATTATAAATACATTTGTGAATTAAATTTGACTAACCATTGAATCAAGAAAAATCAAGTTTTAGGCAAATTGAATTTATTAGAATTTGCAGACATCTAATTGATTATGGCTTTGATTGATAAATGGATAAGAATGAGTTGCATGATAACAATGCTATAGTCTCTACTCTTCTGTTTAGCCAAAGACTATAAAGTAATGGTTCCATTTTTTTCCTGATATGCAGGTTGGAGATTTTCTCTATGACATAAAGAATTTAATTTGTATTTCCATGACTGTTATCTGTGTATTGTGCTCACACATAATGCTACAATCATAATTTACATGCTACTTCATACATATATACAATTATAAACACAGTTGACTCTCGAACAATGTGGCTTTGAAATGCATGAGTCTACTTATACACAAATATTTTTCTGCCTGTGCCACTCCAAGACAGCATGACCAATGCCTCCTCTTCCTTCTCCTTCTCAGCCTACTCAACAGGAAAACAACCAGGATGAAGACTTCTATGATTATTCACTTTCACTTAATAAAGAGTAAATATATTTTCCTTAAGATTTCCCTAATAACATTTTCTTTTTTCTAAGTTGCTTTATTGTAAGAATGCAGTATATAATATATAATATAAAAAAATGTGTTCATCAACTGTTTATGTTACTGGTAGAGATTCCAAATCTTAGGGAAAGAATATTTATTTAAAGTTTTTTAAATTTATTTATAGGTTTTTAAATAAACTATCAGTTATATTTTATTTATATTTTAATATATTATTAAACTTACCAGGCAAACTTTACAGTATTGTATTAATTTTGTTATCTACCTGGCCCTCAGTACTGCTCTACAACCTGTCGACAACTATCTGAATTGGATTGCTACTGTGAGTCCACAAAGGAATCCTGAGGAGACAGGCAGACACAAAGAATAACGTCTTATTGGAGCATAAACCTCTAGAGGAATCAGTGCTAGGGTAGGACAACCTAAACTGTAATTGGTGAAATGCCAGAGGCTCAGTGTAGACAACTCTGAGATTTAAAGACTCCATGGGGACCAGTCATAGGGGTGGCCTTGCACTTTTGTGAGTTTTACCTCCAGTAGCTCTACATTACCCTGGTTGGTTTTCCTTAACTCTATACTCAAATAAATGGTCTTTCATTAAATTTCTTTAATTACTCCGTTGAGTATGCCAGTTGTTTCCTGTCAGGATTTATGAGATTGTTGGAAATAAGAATGACTACAGGAAACATATTTTTAAAATGGGAACTGAAATTGGATTGCTAACATATTTTTAAAGTATACAATAACATCATTGCTGGAGGGAGATTACTTATGGGTAAACTGTAGCCTACAGTAACTCTTTTCACTCTGTTAAGTACTGATGGAATGGGCTGCAAATGGAGGGCAAGGCAGTGGGAGACACAGCTATGGCACTTAGTTACAATGGCAGCAATCATGATTACAAACATTGTTGCGTGGCTTGAGGAATCTAGGTTTAAGGCTTTTAGAGTGTATCCAGCACAAGGATGAAAACTCAGAATGCCTCAATGGCAGTTCTAAAGGAATATCTTATCTCCTGTACTTTCAGGGAAGATATGCCTTAGAATCAAGCCCAGAGCCTAATTGTAAAAATTGAAGTTACAGTGCCAATATGCAATCCAATCACTATTCTTATGTTAATATAAGTACTGATGGAGGAAAGGAGTGAAACTCTGAAACAAACAATGAAAAAGTTTGAGAAAGCATAGACCAGATGAGGCTAAGAATATTTATGCTGAAATTTCACCTTCTGAATCTTTCTTGATAGCAAAAGCAATTTATTTCTCCTTCTATGAAGAAACCATCTTTCTGCTTAAATAAATGTATTTCATGTGAGGCAGGTGCTTCACAACTACATGATGATTCTCCTTAGTAAATTCTTAATTTAAATCATTGGCTCAAGTGCCTTTGAGTTGCATTAGCATTTTCTAAGTTCAGTTGAAGCATGCACTCAATGGTGGTATGCAGCCAGTAAGATTGAGAGACAGAACTATTCAGGTATACTTAGGAGGAAGGCATCTGGAAGCCTAGAGAAATGGGATTCTTGAAATGACTATATTATGTGCAACCTACTCAGCCACTCCTAACCGTATCCTCCAGGAGATTACTCCTGGCATGCAAAATGATTTGATGAGGCATTCACCAGCATCATTGAAAAGCACTTTGGTGACTTCTTTATAAATTGTAAATGATAGTGGAAAATGCTTTGGTGGGATGTGGCATTAAGAATGACACATTTTGAAATGTTAAAGGCCGTATATTAGAGTTTAACCTGAGAAACAATTTGAATGCCAATAATAAGCTTCAGGGACAAAGTTTTACTCACCTTGAATATTTTGGAAATTTTTTGGCAATATTTAATTGATTATGAGGTCCTTGTGAATGAAACAGATGACATCCTACTAAGGTGCTACCTAATATATATAAGTGAAAACTTCTAGGTGTGAAAAGTAGAGACCTAACCTCAGCAGCATTGACAGGAATCTAGAACCTCTTACTCAGTTCCCAAGTCTAAGCCAATCCATGACCAATCATCATTGATAAGACACCCAGTTCTCTTGAGGGAGAACTATGCTCTCTGCCCACAACAGAATAATGTGACTATTTCCCCTGTTATTTTGAAAAGTGAGTTGCAGACACTTTCCAGAGTGACATTGCATTTGGGAAATAAAAATTATTCTGTGGTTATCAGAAAGGATTTCTGAACTACAATACTAACTCTTGGAGACACATAACTCTGCAGTGATCTGGCAAATAAGGGTTCATGAAGGAAAGGTACCTGATATGGTCTTTCTCAAATCATCCTCACAGTAGATGCCTGTGATACCACAGATCCATATGATGTTTGTTTCATTATTCTGGAGTACATGATATAAATATAAGTATTAATACCTGGCAAAATTCCCATACTCTTTTCTAACCCTTGGAGTCTAGGTTACTCTGGTAGGAACTACCAAACAGAACCCTTCTAATGGTCCTTGAAAAAATGAAAAATGACCATAGATTATTATAAATTATTTGATAATAATAATGGCACATGCACTTCTGCCATTTGTGATATCTATATTGAAACAAATAAACACAACTCCTGGCAGGTGATATGTAGCTATTGGCCTACCAATTTTTTTCTTTGAAATTCTATCAACAAAAATAAGCAGGTATAATTTGTCTTTACTTGGTAGAAATAACATTGCTCCTTTTCTCTCTTTTATCAGGACTATATCTAGCATCTCAGTCAATTTCATTATGTAGTTTGGAGTGATTGCCATCATCTTGTTATCTTACAGAACATATAACACATTAGATTGATGGATTAGGTAGTATGCAATTATGGGAGCAGATTTAATCAGTCTATTATAAGCTGTTGCTTCTGCATTTGGTGGGGAGTCTAAGTTGCCTTAGGTCTACAGGGAATGCAGGTGATAAAAATCACTGATCTTGATGCAAGGAAAGTGATGACAATGTAGGCATCCATAAGGAAAAACTGGTACCTATGAGTACAAGTCCTGTCTTTTTATTATTGCTGCCAACCTTGACAATACATATAACCTTCAAAAGATGCTAACATCCTCCATCATGAATGACCACATGCACCTAGCTAAAAGCTCAGTGAAGCTGAAGAAAAAATATCTGACAGGAGCTAAAGAAGCTGTGGACTTGGCTGCCATCCTATACCAACAACGTGAATCAGCAGATTAGTGACAATATACATGAGCTACAATTGTGCCTGGCATACTATACCAACATTCAGAGAATTATTGCTGCAGCTTAATCTCATGAAAATCATCATGAAAATTTCTGTATGGGCCAAATCTAACTAAAAACCATACAAGAAAAGACCTTCTGGAAAACATAGCTTCAGTATAGCTATGTGACACAATGCGAAAACACCACGAGCTTTATAATCTCATAGACCACGTGATATTGGAAGTGCCTGTGGCAGATAGGAATTATCTATGACATATCTGGCAAATCCCAGTAGAACAATCACAGTGCAGAGGTCTAATGTTTTATAGTAGAGCCATGGCCTCCTTTGCTAATAACTATTGTCCATTTGAAAAGAGTCTTTCTCTTGTTAACAAATCATGGTAGCTGTTGAATGCCTGGCTGTGGGATACCATGTGACCAGACCTATGCAACATCAATGGATCCAGTGAATCAAAATCAGACCTATGCAGAAACATTCCAGTGTAAATAGAAATTGTATATCTGAGGTAGTGTCTAAATAGGTTCAGAGGCAATAGCAAATATACAATACAGCTGACCCAGATATCTATTGTGTCTGCTCCTATTGCTTTGTTGCCCACTCTTAAACCAACACTGATAATTTTATGGAGAATTTCTTTTGACCAGTTTACATAGGAAGAAAAAACATGGATGTGGTTTATAACTGGGTTTGTGGAATATGCTTAAACCCATTTGAAGTTGTTGACTATTGCATTATAGCCCAGTTCAGGAGTATCTATAAAAGACAGTAGCTATGGAGGACAGAATTTTCTTCATTTCATCTAGTTTCCTACTTCATGTGGAAGGAGAGATAGTTTGAGGAATGGACTGTGGAAGAACTATTTATGTGTACCTTTCACAATGGTCAAAAAATGTAAGATATCTCTCAAGGTCAGGAGTTCAAAACCAGCCTGATCAAGAGTGAGACCCCGTCTCTACTAAAAATAGAAATAAATTAATTGGCCAACTAAAAAATATATAGAAAATATTAGCCGGGCATGGTGGCGCATGCCTGTAGTCCCAGCTACTTGGGAGGCTGAGGCAGAAGGATTGCTTGAGCCCAGGAGTTTGAGGTTGCTGTGAGCTAGGCTGACGCCACGGCACTCACTCTAGCCTGGGCAACAGAGTGAGACTCTGTCTCAAAAAAAAAAAAAAAAAATGTAAGATATCTGTGTGCCATGTAAATGCCCATAAAAGGGCAACTCAAGAGGAGTAGACTGTCAATAATCAGGTGGAAAAGATGACTTTTCCTGTGGATATTGATAATTAAATTTTATAGCTGTCCTGCT
Source organism: Cheirogaleus medius (assembly GCA_008086735.1). Classification (NCBI taxonomy): domain Eukaryota; kingdom Metazoa; phylum Chordata; class Mammalia; order Primates; family Cheirogaleidae; genus Cheirogaleus; species Cheirogaleus medius. The sequence goes on from VBSM01002608.1 coordinate 28,862,994, forward strand.
ACTTACCTCATGGGCTTATTTACAAACTTTTCGTGGTAGTAACAATGGAAACTGTACATTCGCTCAATAACATGCATATATCTTAATTAAGGCTGATCTGACCACCTATTACCACTGCTAGCAAGAGTAGAGGCCAATGTCCAGCCAGCCCCTGGTGACAGGTTGATTATATTAGAGACCCTATTCATCATGGAGAAGGCCACCGTTTGTCCTATGGGGATAGATACATGTTCCACATAAGGATTTACCTTTTCTATTAAAAAATCTGCAAGAATACCATTTGAAGACTTTAAAAATTCCTTTTCCATTTTCAGGTTTCCCACAAAATATAAATTTTGACTAGAGACTGCATTTTATGGTGAAGGTAATTATCTGTTGTGCTGCTATAACAGAATGCCAAAAACTGAGTATTTGTAAATAACATTTATTTAGTTCTCATAGTTCTGGAAGCTGGGAAGTCCAAGATCAAGGCACTGGCAGGATCAGGGTCTGGTAAAGACCCAGTATCTGCTTCTAAGACGGTGCCATGAATGCTGCATCCTATGAAGGGGATAAAGACTGTGTCCTCACATAGCAGAAAGGACAGAAAGGAAAAGAAGATGAAAAGGGACAAATGCTGTGTGAAGCTTCTTTATTAAGAGGATTAATCCCTTTCATGAGGGCAGAGCCCTTATGACCTAATTACCTCCTAAAAGCTCCAGCTCTTAATGCTATTGCATTGGAGATTAAGTTTCAACTTGAATTTTAGAGAGACAGAAACATTTAAGTCATAGCAGAAAAATAGGAATACACTTATATCTACAGAATTCACTGTGGTGGTTTAATAGAACAGTGAATTGCTTTGCTGAGGGTTCAATTGAAGTGTCAGCTAGGAATCAATATCCTGCAATTATGGATTTCAATACTACTAGATATGGTATATACCTCAAATGGGCTGCCAATATGTTGTTTTCTGTTTATACACAGTGTACTATGGTCGAGTAACTAATGGTAGGAGCCGAGAGTAGACTTTTCACAATCATAAGTAATTCAGTGGTGCCTATAATGTGATTGGTTATACTTGGGTAGAGTAAACCAAAGGCTGGGGTTCAGAGTTGACCTTTCACAATCATAATTTTATAGTATCTATAATGTGATTTGTTGCCTGATTACCAGAAATTCCTCCCATCTATGTAAATTAACATGTTTGCAGCATGAATTTGCTTTGATCCCATCCAGAAGTAAAACCTACTTCTCCATCCCCTTAAATATGGCCTGACTTTGTGTATCAACTATTTATTCAGTACATATTTATAATCTACTAGAACTTCTGATATGTACCCAAATACTTAATATATATGTTTTTCTAAATAAGAATATTTTTGTAGAATTATTCTATATATGATAGAATCTTATATTTTGTAGAACCTCAAATGACTTGGACTTGCACTTATAAGGAAAGAAGAAGGAACGAATTATAGATGAGCTATTAGTTTGGGGACTACTCCAAGATTACTTTGGAGGCAAGTGTGAACAATATAAATCAGATTATATAAGAAAAACAGACTATGGAGACATTTTGAAATACCAGAATAAGAAGCAAATTTTAATTGAAGGTTAGCAAAAAGTGATGTTTAGTAGAACTTCAAACTGTAAATTCATATGGCAGTATTTCTGAGCATTTAAGAGTATCTGTGGTAGGAAAAAAACCAAAATGATGCGTAGAATTTGAGACAGTGGTGTTGGGCAGGAAATGGAAAAATGATGTGCTTCCTTGTGAACAGGCTGATCTTGAGGAAATATCAAGGAAATGACAAGGTGGCAGATGAAAATATGGAGCTAGTGCTTAGGAAAAAAGGGGTCAGAAGTACATATTTGAGAGTTATAAACCTGTTGGATACAGGGAAGGAATCATAAGGACTGAGATTTCTCAAACAGAGTACAAACTACTGGAAAATTTTGGTCATGAAATGACCATTTCAAGTAGAAATTGAGGAAAAGAGCATCAATGAACATGATAGAGAATGAGTGGTCTTAATGTGGAAGGAAAATAAAAAGAATCCAAGGCAGGAGAGGGCTGTCTTACTTGTTGGTAGTGTTAGTTGTTATTAGTTGTTAGTTGCTATTATCTAAGAATTTAGGAGGATAGGAAAAGGAGACTTAACAAAATAATCACAGGTCTTTTTTTTCTGATTATACTTTTTTAAATGGGTTACAAACAATATAATAACATATAAGAATATTTTAGCAGCACTTCATCCATTGCTAGTAAGTTTAGAATTTGTTTTAATAAATTTATATTTTAGATACATGAAGACAAATCCAGGCTCAAACAACTTTCAATTAAATTTAGCTATGCCTAAATTTTGGCTCTATTCTCAATCTTTCCAATAATTATACATGAGAAATTGAAATGTTAGCAGGTTATACAGAGAAACTTCATAGCAGGTAATTCATTTAACTGTTCTTTAAATGTAATTTCCTTCTCTCCAAAATTAGAATTAATTTTAACACACTTCTGTGATCAAATATATTGATTTTCCTTTATTTCTATTCTTTTCTATCTTTCATGTACATATCATTGCTACAAAAAGCTTACTTTGCTTACTATCTAGGAAGAATAGTGTGCTATAAACTAAGAGCATGGTTTGAAACCCTGGAACATCACTTAGTCTTTCAAGATTTCTAGCCTTTTATGCCTTGATGTAGAGTGTCGTATCTTATATTGGAAGATCTTCTAGCATATTAGATTATATACAGACCAAGGTTCCAACCTGTGTAAATATGTTTAATTAAAATTACTAAGTACTACTTTTCAGGTTGCAACTACTTTTATATTTACAGCATGCCATGCTTTTAATAACTGCAAAACACAAAGTTAAGCATTTACTCAGCATGTTAATTCTAAACTATTTGAATTCAGAAGAATCATTGCCCTTGATATCCTTTTTAATATTCTTATACTAAAATGTATAAATAAATAATAGTAAAATGAATTTCTAACTCTTTGAAAAGTCCCATTCAAAATACAGTTTTGCCCAGGATTTATATTCAAGGCAAAATTTCATCACTAATCCACTTAAATTCTGTTCTTTCTTCTGAGGGGAAAAAAAAAATAAATTTTGCATTTTAATGTAGTTATTTTTCCTGTAGTAATCCTTCACAACCAAATTAGGCATGTATGTGGAATTTATTGATTCTGTAAAAGAGATACAGAATTTCATTACCTCAAGAGATAATGATAGTATACTGCAATTCAAAGTAGAATTGGTTGCTGCTTGATCAAATTATTTCATAATATGGGCTCTATACTGATAAATATGTATGTTTTTAAAAATCTCCCTCCAGTTACATTCTAACACCAACTACCATTTTCCTACAGGTGGTCTTACAAATTCTACTTAGAGTATTGCAGATAAGCAAGGAATTTTCAAGGAAGAACTATCCCAGCTAAATGCATACAAAATGTGCAAAATAGATCCTGTTTAAATTATGATTTCCTAAGGTGAAAGGTTTGCAATTGGAGTTGAACTTGAAAGAGAAAATGGTAGAAGAGAGAAAATATTTAGTTTCCATGACAATGATAAATTTAAATACTTTACTATCCACAAAGACCTTCATAATTTTTCACATGCTGGAAAACAAGTCTCAAAATCTTGAACAGAATTTTAAGAAAAAAGCATTGATCTTACAAGCCTTCAGTGACCTTTGTATAGAAATCACTTTGATCTGAATTACATATATTAATTTTTTCTCTCAGTTCCATTTTTGGAATATCGGGAGCTGGTTTTGTGCTATTAATCAGTGGTAAGATCTTACAGTCTGCCACAAAAAACCAATATATCATACACTATCATCTTATGTGAAAACAAACATTTTTGCATGGCTCCTACTATACAATATATGGTACACAAAGTAAACAAAAGACATAATGTATGAATTAATCTCTACCTTTTCTATACTCATATCACTTTGTACCGATGATAGCTTTCCTGTTTTACTACACATTATAGTTATGTGAGTATGTGTCTGTCTTCTCCAATATATTATATTTAAGCTTTTGAAGTGCAGGGACTAAGTTTGATCCATTTTTTATCTTTCAAATTCCTAACATTCCACCTGACATATATTATGTATCTAAATATGACTTGTTGAATTGACAAACCTCATAATACATACTTATATAGTTTCAAGTATCTGATTTTATGCATCTATTTTGTAGTGACATAAAATATTCCATTACCATCAAACTCTAGGAAAATGACACTTTTAAAAGCAGGTCAAAAATATAATACCAAAGTCAAGACTTTTCAAATAGTGTCAATTGATGATAATTGTTTACATAAGCAGTTTTTTCTCTAAATAATAATTTCTAACTTTATGTACTATAAAAGTAATAAGCAATTATCTCACCATAACAATTCTCTCAATTTAGTTGCAATAAAATTTTTGATATTTATCATCATCGTATTATTAAATATACATTATAAAATTGCAAAGAACTTTAAATGAATCATTGTCACTGAATTCATTCTTTCAAAATTAGCAGTTGGAGGAGAAATTAAATATGAAGAAAGTGCATGCACTACATTCAGCATACAAATTTATATAGAACCATTCATTTAAGTTCTACAAGGAATGACTTCAAATAAATTAGATTTTACTATTAGAATTAAATAGCTGAATTTTAACTCTTTCATTTCTCCTTTTTTATTATTTATTATTTTTCCTGTCCCTATCTTTTACTTCATCCATAAGCTCATTTATTAATATTAAAGTAGAGAGATTTACCTAAGCGAAAGATCTTCACATTAATAAAGCTATGGCACTAGAAAAAAGAAATTTGACCTTGATGGAAATCACTGCACTTTTAATTGTGCAGCAGTTACAGAAAAAGATAGATGTTATTGTCACAGGAATTGAGAGGTAGCAATATTCAAGAAGTAACACTAGTTCATGGTAATATGAAAAGTTAAGCTATATAATTGTGGAGGCTAATCATCCAGGCCTATAAAAAAATAGTCATATTCTTTCTTTTACATTTCTGCTGGGATGACCTTCATTGAAGGGTTCTGTATGTCTTCAAGTAGGAGAGAAGGGAACATGGAAAAAACACACAGTGATGATGACTTTTATAGCATCAGTGCAAATGGAAATGCTAAGTTAGTGTGCAGGTTCTGAAATTTCAAAATAGGATTTTTATAGGTCTTCAAGAAAAGCCTAGGAAGAGAAGATAATCTTAAAAAGGATTCCTTTGTGATCTCATTTAACTTATCACAAAGCAGGTATCATGGATTAGATTGTAGAGTACTACTTAAAGATAAGGAGAGAAAGCTTATTTTTTCTAAACTTGAGTAAATGAGAGTATGAGAAAGGTGACAGAGGAAACCTTAGCAAGATTCTCATTTTCTACCCCTATGCCTCTGCATTGAGGTTGAGCCTAGAAAGGGGTATGGCTTTAGAGAAACAAGATAATTTGGGAGACGTAAAAAATGTGGGCGTTTTCATCACACTCTATAGTTGAGCTCCAACCACAGTAAAATAAACCTAGTGCTATCAATAATTAGGAAGAAATAAGATAATGTTTATCTTTCTGGAGTGGCACTTGCAATTGTAGCATGAATAGATATTAGAAACATCTTATGAGAGACTAGTTGAGGGAGTTTTCAGGAGAGACTTACCATAGTGGAGTCTCAAAAGGCAGAAGGAGCACTTGTCTAATTTAAGAACAAATGGAGATCAGAATCACGACTGTGCTGTATGTGTCAAGAATGTTCTGCATATATGCTGGAGGAACTGGGGGAAAAGACAAAGCAGACAAGCAGATCTGCTGCATACTGGCAAGTGGAAAGAGAAATATCCCAGGTTACACAAACCCATCTTTAGCCCAAATGCCAGCTGGTGTGGCAGTGACCAAGCAGACAATGGATGTTGATCTGAAAACATAAGAGGCAACTAGAGAATCTGAGAACTCATTGTTTCCAGTGCTATAACATATTATTTCTTTGTTTTTCCCTCCTTCCTTATCATTGACTGTGTATCTTGGAAAGGGAGAGAAGTTTAAGAACTCAATGTTTTTTACCTGAAAACCTACCTTCAGAGTTCAGCTCCCAGAAGTGATTAATCCATGTGTGGTTTCTGATCTCGTCATAGTCTGAGTTACTTCTGTTATTCAATTCATACTTGCAGAGTGTATGACATCCTAATCAGATCCTGGGAAATACTTTTTTCATTCTTTAAAAATATCTAAAATACTTAAAATTAAATATTGGCATTATAATTTATATTATTTTAAAAAGCTATTTTTGAAATATTTGTTTGCTATTATTATTTATTCAAAGGATACAAAAAAGAGGAATTTGAGGGAGCCTGGTTATAATGGTTAATTTTAGGTGTCGACTTGACTAGATTAAGGAATAACTAGAGAACTGGTAAAGCATTATTTCTGTGTGTGTCTGTGCAGGTGTTTCCAGAGGATATCTATCTATCTATCTATTCATCTATCCTATTGGTTTTGTCTCTCTTGAGAACCCTGACTAGTACACTGGTTTAATAGTAAAATTTCTGGTATTGTTATACATAAAATAGAAATATATATTTGGAGACTGAGATCTCTTTAACATTCCAACTCTCCATATTTATCATTATTTGTCCTTTTTCTGGTCAAAAGAGGCTTGATTGCTCTTAACACAAATATTGGCTTTTTTATTACTTCAACTTTTATAATTAATTTTGAAATTAGACTAACTTTTTTGTCATACTCTTCAGATGGTAAAACATATGGCACTGTTGTTGTTTATATGAAGTAAAAGATAATGTGCTATTATATTGTTATTATGTAAATAGAGTTATTTGAGTCCCAGTGGGAGATTATCTAGGTCAGTGTAATACTTAATCAGTAGTTTTAAATATAAGAACACCTTTGAGTAACAAAACAGTAGTTATCTTGAAATTGATGATACCTTTATTTTGTTGAAACCTGAAGGTTGAATACTACAGCAATAAAGAAAGAATTATGTCCAAGTTTAAATCTTAATTTCTACTATGATAAAAGTTATTTACATTAAGAGAATATGTATATTTTCTGAAGTTAATGTTTTTGCTAGACATACCCCAAAGGCCCATTCAGATATAATTTGAGAGAACAGTATTGTTTGTTACTTTTGTAAACACCCATATTTTTGTACCATATTTTGTATATAATATTGGCTAACATAATCCTTACACAGTATGAATTATGAGTCTTTTGATTCCCTCACTGCAGTAGCAATGCACCTAATGGCTTATAAGAATTTATGTTTTTATCACATTCCTTAGTTTTAAATAATTATGCAAGCAGGAAAAGGTGAGCTCAGTATTTTCTATTTCATAGCTTAAAATTACTGGCAATTGTTATATTTTTGTGAAACAACAAGTGATAATATTTGAATGTGCAGTACACATGATAATTGCACTTTTCAAATAATGTTTTTGATGAAGGGGCATGAGAAAGAGAAGGAAATAAGAAGAAGAGAGTGTCTCAAAAATTCCTTAAATTACAATGATAAGCTGTGTTAACATGTGCTTGAAGCACTGAGGATCAAGGAATTGTGAATACAGGAGTCTTCACTTATTAGCAGGGGATAGGTTCCAATAACCCCAGTAAATGTCTGAAACCACAGGTAGTACCAAATTCTATACATACTATGGTTTTTTCTATACATACATACCTATGATAAGGTTTACTTTTTAAATTAGGTATGGTAAAATATTAATAACAATAACTGGTAATAAAATAGTATAATTATAATAATATACTGTAATAAAAGTTAAGTGAATTTGTTCTTTCTCTCTCTCAAAATATCTTTGTATATTTGGACTGCAATTGACCACTGGTAACTGAAACTGTGGAAAATAAAATCATGGATAAAGGAGGACTACTGTATATCTAATTTGGTAATTGAAGTATAGGGGATCTACTATTTAGTATTATTATGAAAGAGAGAGCAGAAGAATTTAAACTGTAGGATAGAAATGGTAGTGACGATAGCAGAAAGCAGATAAGGAATAGGTAATAGATTAATATCTGAATAGACAAAAGATATCAGAAAGCAGAATATTGCTTTCCTGATTTAGAGGCATGATGAAACTTACACATAGAAAAAAATTCTAATGTCTTTAATAGGCTGCAATAGGGCTGTGATATTCAAGGACATAAGTTGAAAATAAGTCCATGGGCTAAGAAACTTGTCTTTGGTTCACTCCAGTCTTTCTTTATTCAATTATCCAAATTTTGAATTAGTAAATACCATGTGCCTGGTCTTATTCAAGATGATAGAAATTAGTCTGACACCAACAGGTATTCTGTAATTCAATTCTGGTACTGTCTTAGTACATTCCTACTGCTATAACAAAGTATCTGAGGCTGGGCAATGTATAAAGAACAAATTTATTTCTCACAGTTTTGAATGCTGGGAGTCCAAGATCAAGGTGTGGGCAGGTTTAATGTCTGGTGAGACCCCATTCTCTGATTCCGAGATGGCACTTTTTTACTGCATCTTCCAGAGGAGAGTAATCCTGTATCGGTGAAGGAATAGAAAAAGTGAAAGGAGCTGAACACTGCATGAAGCCTCTTTTATAAGGCCCTTAATACAATTCATAAGGGAGGCACTCTCATGATCTAATAACTTCTTAAGGTCTCCACCTCTTAATATTATTGCATTGGCCATTTTCAGTACATAAAATTTGAAGAGGACACATTCAAACTCTAGCAGATACTAACAACCTGGAGTTAGCATACATCCCACAAATTAATGGCTTGGTACTTCACAAGAATGCCCTTGTTTTAGATGCCAGTCACCAATGAAATCCTCAAGTCACCTGCACTTCTCACCAAATAGCTAAAAATATGGAAGCAGTTGTGAATAATGACTACATAAAGATGGAAGTCTTTTGAAAGGGTCCAGTTTCTATTTAATCCTTAGAAAAGAATGTTTAATGGCAGTTTGGGAGCAAGGGGGTATAACAAGGCATGTCCAACCTCCTGTATCATCATGGCAGGGATGCTTTTAAGGTTTCTCTTGGGTCCACTTGGCCCAGAAGGGATCCATTCAGTTGGTTGGAAGGCTTAGGATTTTATTTTTATTTCTCACCATACTTTATACTAAAACTAATGGCCACTCAATGCAATGTTTAGAGCAAGTTAATTGGATTATATCTTTATTATTAAGGGATAAAAAATACATTAAGTGAGTCAGTATTCATCTGTGATGTACCTTATTATTTTACTTCCCTAAACAGATTTCCAATCCCTTTTTTGCTTGCCCACATTGACTCCAGAAGCTAGAATTACAACATACTAGCTCCTCCCATCTTTCTTGTTTCCAACGGTCTCCAAGTGCACAAGTTCTTACCAGTGATATTAATACATAAGCAGACATCTCTTTGATGGATGCTGAAAAGTATTTTGCTGTCCTGATAAAAATAAACAGATGTTTCTCTGATGATTCCTTTTGTCACTTATTCCAGTCTTAAATGCAGACTGTTGCCAAAATCACAGCTACAACTATCATGTGAACACAAGAACATGTGGCACAGAAAATAGTGAGTAAATACATAGCCATATTTGCTATGCTATATTTTGGGATGTACCCAAGATAAGTGTTAACTGAAGCTGTAGTGTTAAGACAAAATAGGAACACTGAGAATGTTAGTGTACAGTAGTTACCTCTATCTGTTTTCAGCCAAGTTTCCAAAAGGAGGTATGAACTTGAAGTTCTGTAAACAGTCTAAAACACAGAGGAAGAAAATAATGCTTTGCTAAGAGAGATGCTCTCTACATGTGGCTGCAATCTAAGTGATTTAAAGTCCCATAATTTGTGTACCTGCTGGGTTTGAAAAGACAATGTGTGTACCCCAAATTGCAACTAGTCCAAGAAGCAGGGAAATAGCTGTCTCAGTAGGAGATAAGATTGATATAATTAGGCAGCAGGTGTCCAAGGGAGGATTCAGGATGGTGCCTGTCCACCTAAGGCTGTCATTTCAAACTGCCCTGGGGCAACATCCATTATGGGAAGAGGAAGGGGAAGAGGTGTATATAGAACAAAGACACCACAAATAAAAAAACACAAGAATCGTTAAAGACTATGTTTAAGCAAAATCCTTGGCAATGGTTACTTGTACAGGAACTGACTGTAAAAAATATCCTTAAAGCATAATTGTTTTTAAAATAAATGTTTTGCAAAAGTAATGTCAATCATGGACTGGAACAGCCCATAACTCTTCATCACCTACTACAGAAGCTGAACATTCACCAGGAAAGGCATTCATCTCAAAGTTCATTTCATATGGCCAAGGGAGAAAAAGGTAAGAAAGATCATCCTAATGTCCCAAGTAGCAGTCAATAACAATGAATAATAGAGATTCCTTGATGGCAAAATTCGAGTAATACTTTTAGGGGGTGGAGAGATGTTTGGGAGTTATCTATGTAAAGAAGATACCTGGACAGAGCAATCTCATTTTTCCTCACCGTTATGAGTTGGTAAGAGCTAGGCATCACTGACTACCATATATTTCTCATTTTTCCCTTTCTTTAATGATGTTTTCCCCATTAATCTCTTCCTCTTCAAATATTGCATTGTCAGTGTGTCTAACAAAGGTATCATATTATGGCTTGGATCACTAAAGGAGGATGAGCCATATCTAGACCACAATGACAGCACTACAACTTACCAAGATCTTCTCAACCTCAAATTCATGCAGAAACTACATGGTGACCAATACTGTCTAACATTCCTCTCAGCTAAACTAAACTTTCCACAGGCTTCTTCCCTACTCTAGGCCCCAGGCCTCTCTTCTCTTGGAGCATTTCCTTTAGGTAATAATTATAAATTCTTTCTCTGCCCCTTAGTGATGTAGATCTTTTAAAAAGTCTCTGCCCAGTTTTACTGCCCAGGTGTGTCTTTCTCATGGACCTGGGAGCCATGCCTTTGGAAATGGAATCTTTAAGAAAGATAGTGCCCCTGTCTCCAGTCTCTATGGAAAGGTAAGATCCTAACTTCTGTGGGACACCTTATTCCAAATTGTATAATAAAACTGCCTCCTTTCCTGAAGATAGGAGAAAGTTTACTTTTCCTTTGGTTAAAGCCAATTAGCAAACACAGATGGGCTAAGATCTGATCTCTCCCTCACCCCAGCTCTGTAACTAGTACCATATATTCCTCTTTTTTCTCTCTTGATTATATTGGTAACTGGAGATGTTACAAACAAGAGATAGCAGCAGGAAAATTAAAGAGACTACTTTTGATATCTCTGTTGAACTGAATCCTGCTGTTAGCCTAGTACTTTCAGACTGTGTGTGTGTGTGTGTGTGTGTGTGTATGCATGTAAGAAAAAAGAAAATTCTTTTCTTTAATAATCACTTAGATATTTTGTTAAATGCAGTCAAAAAAATTCTTACTGTTACTAACATCTCCAGAAATTGGAAAAATAAAAAGAAAATAAAACAAAATATTAGACATTTGGAGTTAATGAAATTGAAAATCCCCGTCAGAAAAAGCTTTAAAGATTAAATTCCTAATTTTTGTAGAGAGCAATAAAATTAAAACTTTCAAAAGCATGTATGTGGAAAGAGAGAGCAATGATGAAGCTTAAGAATGAAAATTGAGTATGATGGTTCATGCCTATAATCCCAGCTACTCAGGGGACTGAGGCAGGAGGATCTCTTGAGCCCAGGAGTTTAAGGTTGCAGTGAAATATGATCCTGCTACTGCACTCCAGCCTGGGTGACAATAATCCTGTGCCTGAAATAAATAAATAAATATTCAAATTTACAACAAGGATGAAAATAAAACAAAATGACTATGTAAAGTTATTGTACATTTAATTAAAAACAAAATATAAATTACCAAAGGTGACACAAAAAGCTAAAAGAAGAAAAAAATTGAATACACTAATTATCATTGAATAAGAGATTGAAATATTTTATAAAAATGTACCACAGAAAAGTTCCAGTGGATTATATGAGGGTCACAACTGAATAGTGCTGGCCTTTTAAAAAAAGAAAATTAAACTATTATTTAAATTACTTCAGGCCATGGTAAAGAGAGAAATATCCTCAATTGTTTTTGTAAAGGAAGTATTATTTTAATAACAAACTTTTACAAGAATGGCTTAAAAAAACCTGTGCATGATTCCCTTACATGCTATACTGAAGATTTGAAAGTTCTAAACGAGTATTAACTAAAATGGAGTAATGATGCAAAAATATGTTACACTACACTGAAGAGGATTTACTCCAAAACACAGAAGCTGATTCATTAGCAGGTACAGGCTTAACATAATTCATTACAACAGCAAAGTAAGGAGAAAATTCCTAAGATTTTACCAATAACTATTTAAATGTGCCTTCATCATAAAACTTCAGGTAAACTGGATTATAAGGAAACAAATAAAAGATTAGATTTCAACATAATTTGCAATTATTATTCTAAATGACAAAATTTTAAAAGTAATTTGATTAAATCATTAATTGTATAAGGAAATTAAATTCCCTGTTAGTGTTCGATCTTGTCTTGAAAATTAGTTACTAAGTGTCAATTATAAATTTAAAAAATTTTAAAAAACATGTTATAAACAGTGTGTTACAAAGTTCACAGTTTGGTAAATCAGATCAATTCACTATAATAAAGCAAGTCACAATGCAAAAAATAAGTATAACAAATTTAAAAAGTAAAAAATGTGACAAAAAGACTAGAAAATTAAATAACTTATATGAACATTGAAAAAGCAAGATCTAAAATATCTTGTTTTCATGATGATATAAACATATTCCTAGAAAAATGAAGAAAAAGATGATCTATAAAAGATAAAAAAACTACATGAATTAACAAGAAATGTATAAAACACAATTAAATAGCTTTTTTATTCAAGTAAAAAAGTACCAGATAAAAATATTAAAAATAATCAATTTAAATAGTTAATACAAAAGCAAAAACATATAAAATATTGGTGAATAGTTTGAACAAGAAAGACATAGTAACTACCAAGAAAAATCTTTTTACTGGAAGGCATAAAATATGATCTTCATAAATGGAAAAAGCAAATCCATGTACCTGAATGGAAAAATTCAAAAACAAAATATGTGTTGATTCATTCAGTACTCAAATATAACATATATTCAATTTCAATTAGGAACTTCACAGAGATATTTTGGAATTGGATACAATTGAGTGTGCTATCATTTCTATAGGGAGCATTATAAATCTTCAATAATCCTTAAATACAAATAAAAATATAATAAACCCTTCAATTGAGATTTGAGCAGTAAGTAAAAAATAAATGGAAAAAGAAGGAAAGCCTCAAGCAAAATTGCAACTATAAACACAGAAATAAAGAAAATAATCATGAGACATGTGGTATAACACAGGAGATGACACTTCGACATTTAAACCAGGAACCCTGGAAGGAGACTAAAGTTGTCCTGCATTGCCCTAGGCATCCTAGCAGAATCAGGTAAACTTCTCTCTGTAAGAGAGTATTTCTCAGTACAGACCTCTATAATCCTCATAGATTAACATTCACCAAATATGAACTCGTAATAAAAGATGATAAATCATGAGAAGAAATGGTACAATAAAGGAACATTAACAGAGGACTTAAGTGCTAAGCTATGGGAAGTTTATCAGATAGAATATAAAACAAGTCAATATAAAATTGTTGAGGAAGTAAAATATGAATCACAAAAATGAAGAAGAAAAAATAACTATTACAACAACAACGATGATGACAGACTGGATCCAGTCACAACAGAATGACTCTTACATAATCCACTTCTTAAAGCAACCGTAAAAGCTAGAAAAATGTATGGAAGAACTGAATCAAGACAATAAAGAACAACCAACATGGGCAGGGCTAGAGATGCTTCAGTGGCTGAGAAAAGTCATTGCTTATTGCTCTTGGATATTTGATTTATTTATTGTGGCTTTCCAAAAGCAGTATTTCAATGGCTATTCTAGTCTATGTAAAAAAATGCATATATCCCTGACTTGGCATCCTCTTTCAGGATCTTTCCCATTTAAAAAACAAAACAAAACAAACCAACAAAAAGCAGAGTATCTAAATATTGTTATGCAGTATAATCAAGAATATTTAGTTCTGCATTTCCATAAAGTAAAAAATGGACTTAATGTGATTACCTAATAAAAGGAGTCTGGCTAAATAAACCAGTATGCATCTACATATTAAAAAAAGATTGAAACAATTTTTAAAAATTAGCTAAGCCAGGTTATTTGGAGGGATTACCACATATTGCTTTGAGTGAATAAAAGATTCAGAAAATCGTGTATAATATTTTGTCATTTGTGCAAAATTAATACAATTGCTGTCAATGCATATGTGTACATATTCCCACATATGATTAAATGAGCTTTAGAATATATCTATAAGGATATATAATTAATTTAAAATTAGCTGACTTGTTTACAGAAGGGTGCTGGCATCATGTGAGGGGAAAGAAGGATTAAATAATCACATTTAGGCAGTTTTATAAAATTATAAATTTATATTACTCAGTAATTACTAATTACTGTTTAGAAATGTAATATGCTTTATAAAGCAAACTAGATATATATGAATTGTGTCTATTTCTAAGCCAGTATAAATTAATTAGGATTATTATATTAAAGAATACATAATAAATTATTAATATGCAATGCTATCTATCAATGTTTTCTAGCATTTGCCTAAACTGTGTGATATGGAACATTTTTGCCCTAAGGGAAATATTCACAGGTATTCTTCAAATTAGCAGTTCTCACTTTTAGGTACATATGAAAAGCTGCATATATTACCTCTAGAAGATTCACAATGCTCATTCATTTATTTAAGGTTCTGAAAAGTCCTGTAATGAAAAAGCTATTTAACTTTGATTAACTGAACGTTTCTCAGCCTAGTCCTACCATAAGTTTGCTCTTTAAATTTTGGCATAGTTTTTAACTTCTCATGGACTATACTCTCATTCTAAAATGTAGGCAGAATTTTATTCTCTCTGATGGTCTTTCTAGTTCTGAAATTCTACCCGTCTAATAAACTTTCAGGACCAACATGGCAAAAGTCAAGTCTTAGGTAAAGCCCTAAAGATATATTATTAATCAGAATTGGGTGAGTAATTGTATTTACTAGCATTTTGTTGTTGTTGTTCTTGTGAATACTCACTCATCAGAATAGTAAGTTTTTATCTTGCTGAGATTAAGAGGTATTCATTGTTCACTGCTTTAAATGGCACACTTTTATCTATTATCCATTAACCTTTTTACTGCTAAACCTTAGGAACTGATTTTATCCAAGGTTAATATCATAATGGAAGCTGGTGTTCATATCTCATAACTCAGTTTGGCTTAGTAAGGTTATGGTAATTCAGTTCAGTATTTATGACTTATTTTAAAATTCCTCACATAGAAGAAATCCTGGATCTCTCTAGATCTGTGTTTGGCAGAGTTTTTTTCAAGGGAAAAACTGTATACAAACATTATTGCATTGTAAAGCAAACTCTTCAGGTCAGATGTAAATTTCAAGAGTTAGCCTTGCAGAAGAACACTAAGGATAACAGTTTTTGCTATTTGCCCCAGTATTGCTAAGAGGCACATCATAAATCCTTGACTTCTGCCAAACACAGAGAATTTTCCTACGGCAGCTCTCAAGAAATCTGCCAGGGCCAGGGGCATTACAGTAAAAGGAAATAATGAACATTATAATAATGAATAGTCTACCAAATATTTTGCTGGCTACTTGAGTAAAATATAAACAGACATTTTAGTTAGTTGCATTGCTAACTCAAAGATAAATTTTTCCCATTTACTGTAAAAAAAAAAAAAAGAAACATGGCAGTGGCAAAGCACTATAAATCTCCACGCATCCTTTGGAGATTTAAAACTCTTTAAATGATGATTGGAAAGAAATTAAAATAAACCTTTCTGATAGAGCTCTTATGGAGTTGTATCCTCAAATCATTATAGTAAACTTTAAAAAGCTGTTTAGAAGAGCCAAATGTAAATCATTTCCTTGATTAAAATGATTCAAATCATTGGGAGTAGGGACAGTATATTTTTTAACCACTTAATAGAAGGTTACTGGATACTGTCAAATTCAAATTTTACAAAGACATTTACTTCTTAGCAATAGCACACATCAGATCCACCCTTTTGGTCCATTTAAATAGAAATTTGTCTTTAGTAAGAAAGCTCTCATTAAAATTAATGCAATGTGCCATGCACAATTCAAGATAAATCTTCTCCCAATATCTTTTATCAGATAACCCTAACTGAAAATATGCATCAGTGGCACTTCAATCCTGTAAGATAAAAATATCAAATTTCTTAACCTAGAATTCCATGTCATCCTTTAACTAGCAACATTTTTTTTTCTTTCGTGTGTAATGTTCTCTCCTCAATATGTGCTTATTTGTCCACTATTCTTACTATGAGCCATCAATTAATATATTAGAAGTCTACTCTCTGTACTAACCTTTCCTGATTGTCCTAGGACATTGTGAACCAATTAACTATTAAAATGCCAAAGAAACAAATTATTAGATTTTGAGCATGCTACCTAAACCTATCAAGTATCAATGTATCTATGTGAGACTAAGGATTATCAACATGCTTGATTGTAATTTTTTACCCAATTGCTTTAATTAATGGCATTAATATATATTTTAACATGGACAAACTGAAGGCATATGTTAACTAAGATATCTATATGTTATATGAAAATATGCATTTATAAAATATGATGCAACTGTAGACTAAATCTATTTTAGAAGACTGGATATAATTAATAATTTATTTTTCTACTATTCCACTAAAACTGTTCTTGGCAAGATAACTAATAACCTCTGCCTTACAAATTCAATCATCATTTTTCAATTCTTACCTTATCTGTCTCTCAACAGAGATTGGTGTCATTGGCAGTTGACCCCCTCCTCATTTTTTAAGCCCTCTTCTCCTTTGGTCTCTGTCACACCAAAGTCCTGGGTTTACTCCTCCCTCAGTAATCACCCCTTTTTGGTCTCCTCTGTTATTTTTTCTCTTGTTCTGAATATTGAATGGTGTCATAGCCTCATCCTGGATCTAAGCTTCTTTTCTCTCTACTCTTTTCCAAAGTAGATCTCATTTAATCATATTTTAAACTGCAAACCACAGGATGACTAACCAATGCAAATCTTGAGATGGCTATTGTGCATGTTGAACCTAACAAATCCAAAGCAGTTATTTTTCTCTCCCCACACTTTTCCCCTTTATAATCTTCTAAGTAAAAATACAAATACATCATTTATTCTCTTCAGATAAATATAAATAAGAGCCCAACATAAAAGCTATGTTAATTGATTTCATACCTCTGGCTCACAGAACTGAGAGAGGGTAAGTTTCTGTTGTTTTGAGCCATTAAGTTTGTGCTAATTTATTATAGCAGCAGTAGAAAATTAATATGGGGATTTTAAGAAAAAGCTTCTCCAGATAGCAAAGAACATACCATTAAAATATATTCTGCTTCTCTGATCCACCTAATTTTTATTCATTTATATGAATATTCATCCAATAGTCACCAAACACAAGCAAAATATGAAAGAGAATCTTTAGGAAAAACAATCTGGTTATCTAAATTTGGAGAAAATAGAATAGAGTTGTTGAAGGAAACAGGTAACAAATGAAAATTATGTGTTCTAATTGATTAAAGATATCTGAGAATCTATTAAATCCATAAAATAAAAATAATAATAAAAGGAGCAGTTGGAAAAAGAAGAAAACATATCCAATATTATATGAATGCTTACGAAATTGAAAAAAAGAAATGCTCAGTATAAGTACTTGTCTTAGCCATGTGGGTTGCTAAAACAAAATACTATGAACTTATTGGCTTATAAACCACAGAAATGTAATTCTCACAGTTCTAGAGATTGAGATATCTATGATCAAGATCCATGATCAATATCCAGATTCAGTGTCAGGTGAGGGCCTGATGCCATCCTCACATGGTGAAAGAGAAAAGGTAGCTCTCTGGAGTCTCTTTTATAAAGGTATTAATCCTGTTCATGGCGGTTCCACCCTCATCATTTGATCATGTCTCAAAGACTCCCACCTCCTAATATCATCACATCAGTAATTAGGGATCAATATATAAATTTATGGTGAACA
Source organism: Cheirogaleus medius (assembly GCA_008086735.1). Taxonomy (NCBI): domain Eukaryota; kingdom Metazoa; phylum Chordata; class Mammalia; order Primates; family Cheirogaleidae; genus Cheirogaleus; species Cheirogaleus medius. The sequence goes on from VBSM01002608.1 coordinate 28,881,143, forward strand.
CAAACATTCAGATCATAGCTGTTAGAATTGTTAGAATGAGTACAGATGAAAATTGAAGAATGACATTGATGAAAAAAATTTAGAAACTTTCTAGAATGAATGATTAAGTCATAGTGAACTCTGACATCAACTTATCAGGACACAATAATGGCTCCAACACCTACCACCTGTGTGAATTTAGACAAGTTATTAAACTTTTATAATTCTGTTTCCTTATATGTAGGATGAAGATACCAATAGGAACACATTCAAAGAGGCATTTTTAGAATTTAAAAAGCTATTGAATAAAGAACAGTATAAATCTTAGAAATTAATATAAGTTTAATAAATGCAACCTATTATTATTAATAGCTAATATATTACTTTTATTAATATAACCTATTGTTAATAATAAATGGAAAATATTAAAAAATAATGGAAGTGAATGTAGGTGGCAGCCTACAATTTAGCATTTTAGGTATTCTTGCAGAGAATGTCACTATTCAGAGATTAAACTTAATAAAGAAATACATTTATTGCTGCTAGGATTGCGGCAGAAGCTCTCTTAATTTTAAGTGTAGTGCATTCCTAAATTTGAATGAATAACCAGTGATTGCTAAACTATTGAGGAAAATACAAAAATAGATACCATAAGGATCAAAATGAGCTAACAGACAACTGACTCAAAAGAAAGAAAAAATAATAGCCTACATTTTCGAATAAAAATTTCTGAGAGTCGAAGCTATATTGAATCTATTACAATAAAAAATGTAGTAAAAAAAACATCATACTGAAAGCAAAAGAATATTTCTTGGATATTAAAATATCATTGCCTACATAACATATCCAGAAAACCATAAGAATAAAATGTTGAGAAACTTTGAAGCACATAGACATGAAAAAGACAAAATTCCTGAGATACGCATGATTTCTAAAAAGTAAAACAATCATTTGAAAGGTGTTTGAGAAAGGGAAACAGATAAAATAGAGACAAAAATAATTATGAAAATACTATTTTTGAAATTTTGGAGCCAAGCCAACTGGTATTAAATTGCCTATATAACATGATATATAATTTTGCTAATAGACTACAATGCAAAGGCTTCTAAGTTTTAACTATAAACTATCTCCAGACAAAATATCCAGCAATGCTATATAAACATTTTTATATGTATAAACTAAAAGCTAAGAGAAATATATGGTGCCATCTTCCTTATCTAGATACAGAGCAAAAACTAATTTACACTGTAAAGTTCAGTTATCAAGAAAATAAGTTTAAAGTTGTAAAAGTGACAAATGGAAGAACTAAAAATACTCCAAAAATTGTGGGCGGACAGTGGAGTGAAACACTATGAGTGAAATAAATTTCTCATTTCTGTGGTGAATAATCAATAGATTCAGTTTAAAGTTTGTAAATCCTGGGAGAGGTTATAAGCAGAGTATTTAAAGTTGTCAAACAAGGCATATTTTTAAGCTTCATCAATGAGGTTTTTCTAAACTCAATGTGCCTCCTTCTAGGAATCTTGTTATTTCTGCTCTGATTTTTTTTTTTTATCATTTCCTCAAAAACACAGAGTCCTATTTTCTTCTCAAAGTATTTATGCAAAATCTTTTTTTGAGTGATGTAGTCTCTAGTGAGATAGTTTCTTTTTGCCAAGTTATGATGGCATATACAACCATTAACACGTAAACATAAAATGGACATTTATGGGTCCATAAAATTATTTCCTGAATTGCAGAGGAGTCCTTTTATGTGTCATAATTAGTCTTTACTCAATCAAAAATTATTGAATGCCTACTATATGCCTGGCACCCTCCTAAGCAATGGAAGTGAAAAAAAAACAGCTATAATTTGTTATTGTGATACTTATTTTCAAACGGGAGATAGAAAATAAAGACATACACAGTAAGCAGTGCATATGTGCTCTGAAGGTTATAATAAGGAGTTATAAGAGTTATTAGGAAGAGGCTTGAGAACAGGCTTATCCTTAAATAGGGTGTTAGTACGGTAATAGTAGAACCAAAATCTAAATGGTAAGACAGAATCATTCATTCACAGAGCTGCAAGACGAGGATTAAATATAGAGAGAACAGTAGATACAAAAGATGTGAGGCAATAGAGAGCTTCTGTGGCTGATAAAAGAAAAGAAAGTAAAGATGACTAGAGTTTATCAAATGAAAGTTTACTAGCACTAGATGAGGTCATATAAAGTGGGCAGCCTAGATGATAGTAGAAAATGGAAGGCAGCGAAGCAACAATGAATTATAACTGGTAAAACAAGCTTGTTTGCATTTTCAAAAGACCATTTTGTCTACACTGTGAAGAGTGTAAAGTATAATAGAAGAGCCAGACAACTAGAGGGGGATACTTGAGGTGAGAGATAATGGTGCTTTGGGCTACTAAAGTAATATTAGTGGCATTAGGGGAAAGTAGTCAGTGATAAAATTGGACGTTAGGCAAGAGGATACATATTTTATTATTCTTAATGAGTTATTCTCAGATTCTTATGCCAATAAAATTATAACATTGTCAAGTAAAATACATGCACAGGGTAGAAACTTTTAAAACACTTTAAGTCAAGGAGCTTATCCTGACTCAATTTATATGTGTGTGTTTGTGTGTTACTTGCAATGGCTTATATATTAAAATGTAAAATTAAGTCATAGATGGTAAACACTTTCTGGCTATGAAGACTTTCCACTTCAAATATGCATTTGTTTTATTCTTTATTTAATATATTAAGTTATTTTCCCCCAAATTTAAACTTTTTGGAATTAATAAAATGAAAACAATATCAATAAAAACAGAGAATTGCAAACAGGTTTTGGAAAATTTTCCTTAATTATCAAGGGTAAATACCTTAACAAAATCCCATCGATTTATTGATATGCATTATCCACTGATAAATCAAATAGAAAAACTAAAATTATTTTTGCTACAAGCAGGTATCAACTTATAAAGAGATTGTTTTCTAATTTGTGTGTGTGATGTTTATTAAGAATGTTGAACATATTTTTTCTTATGATACAACCCAAATCAGCATATCAAATTTTTTTAAATTAATGACTATATTTTAAATGCAGTATTAATAGAACTCATATAGCTACCTAGACTATCCTGTAACCTTACGGTTCCCAACCCCCGGGCCACTGATCGGCCCTGGTCTGTGGCCCATCAAGAACCAGGTCGCCCAGCAGGAGGGGAGTGACTGGCAAGCAAGTGAAGCGCACCTGCACCCACAGCCGCTCCCCATCACTCATATTACCGCCCAACCCTGCTCCCCATCAGAACAGTGGGGGCATCAGTCGCTCATAGGAACTAGACTCCCCCCACACACACACACTGCAAACTGTGCATGCACGGGATCCAGTTTGTGTGGTCTCCATGAGAATCTCATGCCTGATGATCTGAGGTGGAGTTGAAGTGATGATGACCCACCCACCCCTGTCTGTGGAAAACCTGTCTTCCATGAAACCGGTCCCTGGTGTCAAAAAGGTCAGGGACCACTGCTATAACCTCCTATGAGCTTGATGTGGGCAGGGCCCGTGTTTTATTCTGTGATGTATCAGCTGGTCTGAGAGCACCTGCCACAGTGTAAACACTGGATGGTAGTGTCTGTTGAAAGGTAAGGAATTGAACTCTACACAGTTATTGTATATAACATCATTGCTATTGGTAAATACACCCCAAGTTCTAACTAATTACATAAGGACAAAGCCACCTGTCAGTCTCTACTTTCTTGGTTTTACTTAGCTACAGGAAATGAAGCTTGTCAATGCTATGTAACCTCTTTGACCAAATTAGAACAAAGTAGGCAGGGTGTTAAAAACCTTAGAATCACAAGAGAAATTTAAGCATATCCTTCATGTACATCCACTATTTAGTTTACCTAAAGGATTTCCTAAGAATTGTTGCTGTCTTTAAGGAACAGATTTTTCATTATCTTTTGCAAGTAGCTTTATTCACGTAATCTTGTATTCTCAGTTTTGAAATGCTGTAACAATATGCCCTATTTCATTCCACCTTCTATAACTCTAGGACTGGAACTCTGCCCTGGGTCATGTCTCATTTGTTAGTGTTCCATGTCACACTAGATCTGACTGTCTAGATTTCCATACCAGATACAGAGCTGTGGCATCCAATTCTGAGCATCGCCACTCTCTCTGAGATATTTGAATATTGGCTGGTGTTGGCCCTACTGATCTACTTCACTGGATACTGGAAATCAGGCAGTTCATAGGCCTCACTTCTTATGGTACCATGATTCTTAAGTTCTTGATTTACCACAAAATTTTGACATTTTTAAAATGTATGCCTTAAAGTGCATGACATTACGCAAATCAATGGCAGGGATTTCAGAAGAGAGATGTGTTCAAGATCTTAGTGACACAGAATTTGACATCAACATGAATTAAATTACTGTTCTACATACAGAGTGAAAGTACTAAATATTTAGGTAAATACTTGTCAAATTTTAATGTGCATAAGATTCAACTGGGGTACTTAATTAAAATGTATTATCAGACCCCACTCCCAGAGATACTGATTAGATAGAACTGTCCAAACTTACAGTCTACATTTTCTACTACTGCAAAAGATTCTGATGCAGGTGACCATGAGCCATATATAAAGATACACTACTCAATTTGTGGGTGTTATTAATAGGGAAGGAGAAATATTTCTTTCACTACAACTTGGGAAGTTTGAGATCTGAATTCAGACCACCGCAGTGACTTACCAAAAGTCAATCCCATCAAGTTCCAAATGTATTTCTTATCTAGTAACATCTTTCCACTAAACCAGACTTAAATTAAACAAAAGTGTCCAAAATTTAAGAAAAACATATTTTTAAAAATGTGATTTTCTTTCTGGCTTCATAAATGTTTCACTACTTCTAAATTATCAGATGCTTTGTGTGTTTATAATAAATTATGATAACTTAAAAGAAACTAAGCAAACTTGGAATTTGAAGCAATGGACATTATTATCTGAACAATCGATAAATTAACCTATGTATACTTCACATTTCCTTCTCAAATGTGATTCATAATCTTTCATCAGGAAACAGAGTACCTTTCTTCAGAGTGAGCATATACTATTAGCTTTTATCTAAGATATCACTAGAAATGTGAGCCATTATTTAATCACATGAACACGTAGTTGCTTGCATAAAATAAAACCCAACAACAGCACCAATAAACCTGTTTCTTTTTATTTGTTTGATATCTATTAAGATATATTTTTTCAAATACATATACTAAAGACAATGGTATCAGTGGTTTCAAGGAGTTTAGATAATATGTCTGAATATTCCAAGTAATTGGAATAAACTTGCTTCCAATTTGCTAATGATATTTTGGTAGTCATTAACATTGAATGATAGTTCTTTGTGTCTTCAATTTTATGTCACTATAATTCTGCCCAGAGTCTTATAAAACACCAACTGTGGCATAATTTAGTATACTCACACATGCTTAAGCTTAAAGTATTACTTGAAGATTTCCACCTTTAGGACCTACTTGCTCCTCATTATTGGCTTATTAGAGCCTGGATATATTGTAATAGATAGGATTAGGCTGTCAGAAGAACACTCTATAGAACATTAATGCTTGCTGTGTTTTGTAAGCATCATTACATTGATAGTCAATTCATATATTACGATTGAAAGCAATGGTTTTTTAGAATTAATAATCAAAAAATTCTGTAAGTTTCTAAGATTTCCCTAGTTCCTTAATATTGAACCAGTAGTAAAACTCATTATTGCTTAAAAGGAAGAAAATATAAACCACATCTGTGAATAACATTTTTACTGTTCCTCAATTTCTATTATTTCAGTTTCCTTTAAGTCTGTTGGCTTTTCATTTGAACTTAGATACTGTCATAAACACAGTTATTTTTAAATACACAACTGGAAATTAATGACATAGAAAATAGGTGTGACATTTGAATGATTTTCCCTTGGAATTTCAAACTGATATTTCTTTAGTACTTAATTTAGTGTATGTATGCTTTACCTAGAGACACACTGACAATGCTGAAAATTATGAACCAGATGTCAGCTTGCTGGCAACGAGATATCTAATGTGTCTCATGGGATATATTCTGCAATATGGTGCTACATAGATGCCAATACAACGTTGTCAACAGGAGAACAATTTTTAGAGACTTTTTACTAAAAAATATCACACAAGTATTTTTTAATGTACTTAAACATCACTGAAGTCCATTGAAAAAACTTGTGATGGAAGATAATCTTATTCTTTCAACATATTAAGAGTACTGAGAAAAATATAAAATTTATCTAAAATCAAGTAGAGGAATATACATTTGAATAAGCATATACTTTTATTATCATACTCTCGACTATGCAAAATCTTCTAAGGAAAGCTCAAGAAAATATTAACAACAAAAAAATAACATGCATGTAAATTGTTTCTGAATGGTAAATGGCAAGAGTCAACCAATGATTTTAAAATATTAAAATGTTTTCCCTCAAAATTCAGGAAGATCAACAATCTCAATTGGTCATTCACTACTTATATTTTCTAGGAGATCTGAATGTACATAAAGGAAAAAAAATAAAGAAACTATGAATAAATGACCACGAACATATTTGTCAAGATCTTGGTTGCAAGTAATAGAAATCTGCTCCTGCTAACGTGAGTGTAACTGGACATGTATGTCCATACACACATATACCAACACCCTCTACACAGACCTACAATTTACTACAATTTTACTGAAGAATTTGGAAACTTATAGATTTGTATGGAGGAAGAAGCATCAAAGTTGGAAAAATATCATGAATAATTACAATTTTCAAAGCAAAGAAGGGAATAGAAACATCGTTATTGTTTCCCTGGAACATGTCTACCTAGATGTTGATCCCACTACAACATTAGTGGGATAGCACACCAACATTAGTTGACCCTGCTGTCAATTAACTGAATCCTAACAGTCCTTTTACCTTTGTTTTACTAGTCCATATTTACACTTCATGGTAGACCCACCTAATTGGCTGAATATAAGTCATGTGCATAATCCCATACTACTGGAAATTTGGGAAAGGAAGGTTCTTCCCACTTTAACATCCTGGTAGCAGGCAGGGTACTACTCCTTATCAATCACATAGACAGTAGAACTGTCCCCTAAATACAATTGGTAGTGGATTATGGACAGCCAAAGAAAACACCAAAATGCTTATATTTACTTTAATGTGGACTAGTTATGAAGAGAAAAGAAAAGGGGGAAAAAGACAAAATAAATGTTTATATTTTTAATTGAAGTGAGATTCACATAACACAAAACCATTTCTTCATTATGGTAAGGACACCTGCAGGGAAGTATTTGAGGCAGACCCACGAGGAGATTAGCTACTTCTCCCCGTGGAGCCAAGTCCCTTAGATAGGGGTCGCCACAGAGGATAAGGAAATAGAGAGAATAAAAGAATACACAGAGACTAAGGTATAGTTTATAGTTTTATATAGAAAGATCAGATATAACAGCAGGGTTACTCAGGAGACTGGACATATCCCCATGAACATCCAGCATTATGGTTAGATTCACACAGGTTTTTATAATCACAGATATCAATTACCAGTTGTCAGGGTAACACATTTACATATCAGGGAATGCAGTTGCTGGGGGAGACAGGTAGTGGGTTAGGGTCAAAAATCCTCTCAAAGGGCTTCTAAGCTATCTAAGTGAACAAACAAGTACAAAGTTTTTCAGGGGCTAACTTCTAATTTCTAAGAGGTAGTTGTCAATTAACAGAGGTATAACAAAAGAGGTATAGTGACTCTATTTCTTTGATTAGTTATTGTGGACCTAAAGGTAGACAGACAAGAGAGAACAGGAAACCCATCTCTATAAAACAGGCTGTTTATAACCACGGGGACGCATCTCTGGGCATAGAGCACTCATTGTCTCCAGCTCCCATCCCGTGCGCCATATTTGCCTTGCCTTGTCTTTCAAGACACAGATTTTGAGATACCGGGAAGCCTTCCTGGAAAACATCCCTACCAGAGATTTGAGAGCTCTCCCATGATAGCAGCCTCTAATAAGTGAACCATTGAGTCCATACATTCCTTCAGGGCAAAACCCTGCAAACTCCTGTTTCTGTCTTTAATATAGTAATATAGGGCAATACAATAAAATAATGATCTTATGAGCTACATCTCATTAATTCCTCAATCATATTTTCCAAACAAACACCTAACATAGATCTACCTCTACCCTCTTAACAAATTTTTAAGTGCACAATAAAGTATTATTAACTATAGGTGCAATGTTGGACGGCAGATCTCTAGAACTCATTACCATTTTAAACCATTTAAAATTGTACTTTCTGCTGTGTGTGAAGTGGAAAAGAAAGGAAAAGAAAAGAAAAAGTACTATTTTGCAGCATTTAGTATATTTACATTTTGTGTAATAACCACCTTTCCCTGTGCAAAAATATTTTCATCACCCCAAAATAAGACTTTATACTCATTAATCAGTCATACTCCATTTCCCATTCCCAAGTCCTTTATAATAACCAATGTTTTCTGTCCCTGTGGATTTACCTATTCTGGAAAATTCATATAAGTGGAATTATAGAATATGTGACCTTTTGCATCTGGCTTCTTTCACTTAGAATGATGTTTCCAAGGCTTATCCATGATGTGCCTAGTGTTAGTGTATCTTCTCTTTTTATGACTGAATAATATTGCATTGTATGTATATACAACAATTTGCTTATCCATTTATCCCTTGATAAATATTTGGATTGTTTCCACATTTTGGATATTTTGAATATTGCCCCTATGAACATTCACATACAAGCATTTGTATACATAGGAGTATACATAGCATAGAAATTGCTAATCCATATGATAATTCTATGTTTACCTTTTAGAGGAACTGACAGAACTTTTCCACAGAAGTTGAACCATTTTATATCATCACCACCAATGTATTAGGAGGTTTCCAGTTTCTCCACATCTTTGCCAACATTTTATATTTTCTCTTTTGTTTTGTCTGTGTGTTTTATTATTACCTTGATCCTAGTGAGTGTGAATTTGCATTCCTTAATGACTAGTGATGATGAACATATTTTTAAGGCTTGTTGGCAATTGTATGTCTTCTTTGGAGACATTTCAATTTATGAACTTCACCCATTTTTAAAACAGAATTGTTGTTGTTGAGTTGTAAGAATTCTTCATATATGCTGGATACTAGACTCTTATCAGATACATAATTATTTCTATCATGTAGGTTGTCTTTTTACTTTCTTTATAATGTTCTTTGATATATGAAGTTTAAAATATGATGAAGTCCAATTTATTACTTGTCTGTGCTTTTGGTATCATATACAAGAAATCATTGTCAAATTTAACGTCGTGAAAATTTTCTCCTATGTTTTCATGTAAGAGTTTTATAATTTTCGCTTTCACATTTAGGTCTTTGATCCATTTTGAGTTAAGTTTGATATTTGGTATAAAGAAAGGGTCCAACCTTTATTTTTGTCTGCATATGGATATCCAATTTTCCCAGTACTATTTGTTGAAGAGACTATTCTTTCTCTATCAAATGGTCTTATTAATATCACCCTTGTCTAAATCAATTCACCACTTATTCATGAGTTTGTTTCTGGAATTCCTATTCTATTTTAATGGTCCGTGTGTCTAACCTTATGACTGTATGAAATTGTATTGATTACTGTAGCTTTAGAAAGTTTTGAAACCAGGAAGTTGAGTCCTCCAGCTTTGTTTTTTTCACTTTCAATATTGTTTTGGCTATTTGAGACTTCTTATAATTCCATACAAATTTACAGATGAGCTTATCCATTTCTGAAAAAAAGTTATTGTAAATTTCATAGGCATTTCAGTGAATTTGTAGATTACTTTTGTAGTATTGCCATCTTAACAATATTAAGTCTTCCAATCCATGGACATGGGATTTCTTTCCCTTTATTTAGGTCTTCTTTCATTTCTTTCAGTGATACTTTGTGGTTTCAGTGTATAAGTCTTTTATCACCTTGGTATATGCTAACGTATACCTAATAAAAATGATTACTGCAAGTTGATCTTGTACACTGCAACTTTACTGAATTTATTTATTGGATCTAGTTTTTAATTTTTTTTTAGATTCATTGGGATTTTCTTTATATAGGATTATGCAATCTGTGAATAAAGATAGTTTTATTTCTTTGTTACCAATTGAATGTATTGTTCCCCTGTCTCTCTGTCTCTGTCTCTCTCTCACCCTCCTTCCTCCCCTAATTGTTCTGCCTTTTGAATGGCAATGTAAAGAGTAGCCATCTTTGTCTTATTTCTGATCTTAGGGGGACATTTCAGTATTTCACTACTGAGTATGAAGTTAGCTGTGGGTTTTTCATAAATTCCCATTATCACCTTGAGGAAATCTTTTTCTAATCCTAGTTTCTTCAATGTTTTTGTTTGTTTGTTTGTTTTGCTTTTTATTATCATGACAGGATTTTGAGTAATTTTTTCTACTTTGAGATGATCATATGTGTATGTGTGTTTTATTTCCTTGTTCTATTATTAATGTAGTGTATTACATTGACTGATTTTCTTATGTAGAAATGCTCTTGGATTCCTGTGATAAATCTCACTCAGAATAGTATATAATTCTTTAAATATTCTGTTGGACTTGGTTGCTAGTATTTTGTGTAGGATTTCTGCATCTATTCTCATAGGAAATACTGGTCTGTAATTTTTTTTTTCTTGTGGTATCTTGTCTGTCTTTTTTATCAGGATAATGTTGGCCTTGTGGAATGAGTTAGGAAGTGTTCTAGCTTGTAATTTTTGGAGAAATTTGAGAAGAATTCGTGTTAATTCTTTAAATGTAGGTAGAATTCATGAGTAAGGTACGGTGCTCTGGACCTTTTTTTTGTTTTATTTTTGGAAGGTTTTGTTTATGAATTCTATGTCTACATTTTATAAATCTGTTAAGATATTTTACTTCTTCTTAAGTCCCTATTTAAATTTTTTTTTCATTTTCTCTATGTTATTTAATTTGTTGGCATACAATTGTTCATAGCATTTTCTTATAATATTTTTATTTCTATCTGATAAATATTAATGTACCCTCATTTCTTCGTTTTAATTATGAGCATCATCTGTATATTTTTCTTAGTCATCCTAGCCAAATTTTGCCAGTTTTGTTTATCTTTTCAAAGAAACATTTGTTGGTTTTTTTAGTGTTTCAAATTTGTAAACAGTTTTTGTTTTAATTTTTTTTTATTTCAGCATATTATGGATATAAATGTTTAGGTTACATGTATTGCCTTTGCCCCACCCACGTCAGAGCTTCAAACGTGTCCATCCCTCAGATGGTCTGATGAATGTTATTACTGTATGTGCACTTAAGTGTTGATCAGTTAATACCAATTTGGTGGTGAGTACATGTGGTGCTTGTTTTTCCATTCTTGGTATACTTCCCTTAATAGAATGGGCTCCATCTCTATCCAGGAATATACAAGAGGTGCTAGATCAACATTGGTTTTGTGGCTGAGTAGAACTTCTTGGTGTACATATACCACATTTTATTAATCCACTCATGTATTGATGGTCACTTGGCTTGTTTTCACATCTTCGCAATTGTGAATTGTGCTGCTATGAACACTCTAGTGAAGATGTCTTTTTTATAGAATGTCTTTTATTCTTTTGGGTAGATGCCTAGTAATGGGTTGCTGGATCAAATGATACTTCTACTTGTAGCTCTTTGAGGTATCTCTATATTACGTTCCACAGAGCTTGCACTAGTTTGCAGTCCCACCAGCAGTGTATGAGTGTTCCTATCTCTCCGCATCCACGCCAACATTTATTGTTTGGGGACTTTTTGGTAAAGGCCATTCTCATTGGAGATATGTGATATCTCATTGTGCTTTTGATTTGCATTTCCCTGATGATTAGAGATGTTGAGAATTTTTTCATATGGTTTTCTGATATTCTCTGTTGTTTTTCTATTTTCTGTTTCATCTACCTGTGCTCTAACTTTTTTTCTAACTCTAACCCTAATCCTAATTTTCTAACTTTTATTTTTTCTTCTTCCTTCAAGGTTTGGCTTTAATTTGCTCTTGTTTTTCTAGTTTCTCAGGTTATTGGTTTGAAATTTTTCTTCATTTTAAATTTAGGCATTCACGGCTATACTTTTGTCTCTGAGCATTGCATATGCTACACCCAACAAGTTTTGGCATGCTGTAGTTTTGTTTTCATCCATTCAATATATTTTCTAATGTCCTTTGTGAAATTAGAGGCTTCTTTTTTGACTTATTGGTTGTTTAAGGGTATGATGTATAATTTCCAAATATTTGTAATGTTTCCATTTTTTGTTCTGTTGTTGATTTCTAATTTTATTTCTTGCAATCAGAGAAGATGTTTTGCATGATTTGAGATTTTTAAAATTTTTTGACACTTGTTTTGTGGCTTTACATATGTTTATCTGGAGAATGTACCATGTGCACTTTCATTGTTGAAAGTGGATTGTTGAAGTCTCCAACTTCAATATTTCTCCAACTTTTTTAGAACATTATTTCTTCTTACTTCAATTCTGTCAATTTTTGCTTCTAGGCATATGGGTTACACTCTGGATTTGCTATTACATGACACATCCTTCTAAGTTCTTCTCCTGATTATCTTCATTTTTAATATTCTTTTCTAGAATTTTCAGTCTGTTTGCCCCTTGCTATGTCCATCTTCTTTTGTCCCAGGTGACTAGAGATAGTATATGTATTCAAATGCTTTCAGCAGATTCTGTTCAGGAAGGTACTGCAGACTGAAGGGGGAAAAACAAAGATAAGCCTCTGTGTTAGGCCCTTCTAAAACTACCAGACAGGTGAAAATGCAAAACCTAAATTGTTTTAGAACAAAATTTGCAGTGCACCTTCCACTCCCCACCCCAAGGACCAGCAGGCTACACTAGAAACATAGACTACTGTCTCAACCAGTGATGCTAAGGTGGGGAATAAGGGTTGGTAGGTGGATGAGCAAAAAGTCACATGCTGTTTTATTAAAACTATATAAACTGCTTTATTTAACTATTTTATCTAAACTATAGCTGTTTTATTTAACCTCTTTCTTCATTAGTCACTGCCTGGTTGCTGTAAGTGTTCAATTATATTCCAGAATTCTAAAAGAATTAAGTCTTTGCCAGTTGCTTCTGTTGGGGGGAGGAGAGGTATTGACCTTTGGAATTTCCTAGTTTGCCATTTTCACTGAAGAAAAAAAAAATAAGTCCAAATTTTTCTTCCACTAGTGCATACATTCAGCATAGATAAAAATCCATATTCCGATATCAAAAGCAAGCTCAGCTTCATATAGCCATGCCAACAAGAGCCCTTTCCTTACTCTTATAACCATTGCTTATTTGTCTTTCCTTCGAATGTGGCATAGCACACTCTGTTATACATAAAATAAATATTTTTAATGAGCCAGACACAGTGGCGCATGTCTATAGTCTGAATTATTCAGGAGACTGAGGCAGGAGGGTTGCTGGAACCCAGGAGTTCAAGTCCAGCCTGGGCCACATAGAGAGACCCTGTCTCTAAACAAATAAAATAAATAAATAAAACAATTTAAGCATATACTACATACTAGCTAATGTTCTAGGTACCACTAAAATTTCATCCTTTTTATCAATGAACTCACAGTCTAGTGCTGAGGAAAAACAATACTTCTTAAATCACTAGGGACAGTTTGGAGAATGAATTTACCTAAGGAAAGACAGGCAAAAAGACCAGAATAGAAGATTAGTGTATATAATTTGATCTACAATGGTTATGAAACAAATGAAAAAGACCACACTATTTTCTACTCATTTTAATAATTACTTAATATGGATATTAAGCTAACACCCCAAAGTTTCCTACTGTATAATCCCAACCATTAAACATATGCCATTTTAAACACAGTGGCCTAATATTGAAGGACACTTTTCTTCCTCTTTAAGGATTAAAACATAGAATCATTAATAATCTAATTTTGTAAGTTAGTAATAGCGAGAGCATTTCAACTGTTTTTAAGGATTTGTTCCATAACAAGTCAATTAAGTCAAATTTCTACAAATAGAATATTACATTTTATAACCTTTAAAAAGGTCAGCTTTGACCACTGTAACAAACGTTATGCATAGAAATGTGATACTTTCAAGTCAGTTTATATATTTAAAAAATTGTGAATATCTAAGTAGAGAAGTATTTTAATTAAAATTAAATATTTATTATTTAAAAGCTATGTCAAATCCACAAATTTTGTTTTCAGGACATATGCATTTACATTTTATTATATGCTGTAATTTTATGAATAAATGATTAAGAGAAGGCCAAGACTAAAAAAAAAAAAATTTATGGAGTTTTGTCATTTATCTGTCTATTACCAGTAAAGAACTCCATTTGTGAGTGAAGAAATATATAATATGACATGCTGAAATAGCTAGCATAAATATGGTTCCCATTGTATTTAGATGTCATATGTTCTGGAATTTTCAATTTATCTTGACAGTTACTGTGGATGATATGAACAAACAGTCTTGATGGGAATATCGGTACAAGAGTCTATCTACGTAAAAAGTAATAGAGGCTATACTTTGAGAATAGTGGTAGTGAACTATGGAATCTCTCACTTTTAGTTCAAGGACAGAGCTGCCTTTTCTTTCTTTTTTACTTTTTTCATCCTTAGCCAATTAAGATATTTGCCTCATGTTCAGTGATCCACCAAAATGAATTGTTTCGAACGACTAGTGATAATAGATGTTCATATCTTAAAACATGTTTCTCTAACAGAAAAGAATTGAATTATTTTTCACAATTTTGGTGAAGCTTGTGTTCACATTCAATGTAACCAGACTTTTATTCCTAGTGTTCCTTTACAGATGAAGAAAAATTTGAGCATCAGTCTATGTTAACAAACTTCTCTTAATCATAGTTCATGTGGTCTCAACTTATCAGCATTTTACAAAATGAATTTTAACATGAAAATTGTTTGCTTTCTTGTGGTTATGTTACTTGTGCATTATAAATTTATAAATGCACACTGTAGACATAAAAAGTGTATATTATCTCAGCAGCATTGTTTTATTTTATAAATTCAATGCATTTTATTCGGGCTGTATTATGTAGTGTCACAAAATCATAAAAGAGCTAGAGGTCAAGGACTTCAAGATTGTTTTCTGTATCAAAGGAAATACCTTAATTAATACTGAAAGGTATGTGAACCTCATTGAGTATATAGAAATTCATCTTTTAGTCAAATTTAATTATAAAATCCATTATCTACCAGTTAAGAAAAAAAGTAATCTTATTTTACACTCATAGAATAAAAACCAGTTCAGAAACATATGCAATTATAATACTAATTTATGATGTTTTGTGCAACCATAATATACAGAAGCTTTGCAGATTTTATACACATTTAATAGAAAGAAACACATAATTATATATGTATAATTTAAATCCATTTGTTTGTATTCTTTATCTGTTGTTAAATTAATATGTAGTAAATTATAAATAAGATGCAATACAGTGATAAATTTAGATAATACTAAATTAATTGTCTAATGCAGTTATCAAATTTTCCAGTTCTTTACTCTCAGAAGAACATTTCATATTACATATAAACACATACATTTGTACTTGTATATATATGTAATATGAAATGCATGTATATGTCATAATACATGTATGACTATATATATAATGCTATTTATTTGAAATAATTCACTTTGGTTAGATCATTGAATATTTTACATAATAGTTTAAATATTGGCTCAAAGGAGAAGTTACTTCATATTAATTATTCAGAACAATATTTTAAAAGTTATGAAAAAATATTTGAATACTCATTAGAAATCAAATGAACTAGGTTAAAAATGTATTATTTATTTTTGATGAATGGTAAAAAGAATTGTTTATAATATACTCTGAATAAAATTTTTCTAATTTTATTGGGAAGAACATCTTCTTTTTTACTGGTGTTGTTTATGAATTAATAGTAAAATTAGGAATATGAATTGGTAGAATAAAGGCCAAACATTTGATCAGATAAATCTTATTGTCACACATAAGAGGAATAAAAAGGAATTTATGATGGTGATTATAAGTTCAAAAATGATATGAATGAAAATCTGCCAAAGTAAAGATAATCATATAAATTATATCTTTATTAAACTGATGCATATCTTTAAAATAATGTCAATAATATATTGCAAAAGGCATAGCCATATAATTTTATAACACTCAAATACATTTTTCTATCAAATTTTAGTTTTATAAACTTTTGTTTCCCAAGATACATTTTACTAGATATTATACTGTCTTTTTTTTTTCCTGAATAAAATCTGTTGAGATAAGTGTTCTTATTATCCCCACTTTGTAGATAATACATCCTAGATGCTTAGAGTCTCAATAACCTCCCTAAGTTTATACAACATGTAAGCACTAAAACTGAAACATCATAAAGTTAGGATTCTAATTCCAAAGTTTATTCCTCTCTCATATTACTATGTGAGCTATTAATATTTACTTGAATCTTTCCACATTGTTTTATCAAAGCAATGCATGTAAACAGTGGTTTGCTTAGTTTCTGTATTTTTGGTTTTGTATTATTTTTGTATTATTTTTGTTCCATATCAAGTAGTAATAAAAGACTCTACAGATAGCAGAAATTCATTTCCCACCACCACCAGGAGCAATCACTTTCAGTAATTTTAGTTGTCTTTCTTTTGTTATTACCATACTTTTTGGTGTGTCAGTTTTAGTAAGTATTGGCTGACGTCTTACTACTCTAAAGGCTTATTTAATTTCAATTTCACTTTCTCAAACCTCTCTGTTATCCATACTTCTGATAAGGTTATTGCACTAATTTTATATAAATTAATACAGAATGTTTACATTATGATTATTTAAATTTGGTTCTCTGGATACACACTTATAATTATAGTTTTTCCCCATGTCTGTTTTTTTTCTTCTTGTCATAATTTTTAAAAATTTTATTTTTTGTCAAAAATTAAATAATATTAGGTCATCTAGTAAATGTGCATTTTTTCCTTGTACCTTTTCATCCCCATTATGTGCTGAGGTCCCTTACTTCATAGGCACATGAAGCACATGTACTTCATGAAGCGCATCTCTCTTTCTGATGTCTCGCATTACTGCCATCCTGGATTAGAGTCACTATTTTATACAGCATAATTTCTTCTCTTTTTGATTGATTCAGTTTTATTGCTGAAAACTTTTCTCACATTACTTCTAAGGAAAACATAGGAAGATAAATTATCATAATTCTACTATCTGAATTCTAGTGTCTGAAATTATCTTTGTTATTTGGTTATTTGGCTAGATATGAAATTCTACATTAAAAATAATTTCTCTCAAAACATGGACAGTAAATTGTG
The DNA here is from genome assembly GCA_008086735.1 of Cheirogaleus medius. Lineage (NCBI taxonomy): Eukaryota > Metazoa > Chordata > Mammalia > Primates > Cheirogaleidae > Cheirogaleus > Cheirogaleus medius. The sequence continues at coordinate 28,898,517 of VBSM01002608.1, forward strand.
AAAAAATATCAGGTATTGTTGTTGAAAAGTCCAGTGAATTTCAAAGTATTGTTTGCTATAGAAAAGTTTTTTTTCTTTTTTTCTTCCCTCTCTCTTTTTCTCTTTCCCTCCTTCCCTCTTTTCTTCATTTCTTCCTTTTATTCTTATCTATTTTTTGCCTTCTCAATGTCTTTAAGTTCTTCTTTATATTTCTAATGTTCTAAAATTTCACAATTATGTCCGTTGGTGTGGTTTGTATTATATTTGTCGTGGCGGGCACTTAGTAAGGGCTATTACATACTTTCAACCTGCTAATTAATGATCTTCATTCTAATGGCATTGTGAAATGATTCAATTCCAGTTTGAAAGAATATCTGGCTAGTGATCTCTAATGTATTCTCCAGGTATCTTCCTAAATACCAGTCAAGACAGAAGAAAGACCATATCTTCAAATAAAACTAAGGCTGACAGGGTGCTTAGTGCCAGACTTGAGGATGAATGAGCAATCTCCCAAGATTGTGTTATGTTATATGGCACAGTTGACCTTAAGATAGGGAAATTATCCAACTGAGCCTAAAATAGTAACATAATCCCTTAAAAGTAGAGAGCTTTTATTGGCTGTTAGCAGAAGAAGAAGTAAAAAAGATTTGAAGAATGAGAAGACTTTTCACACTGTTGCTGTTATTAAGATGAAGAGGGACGCATGAGAAGGAATATGGATGACCTTAAAGCAGAGTAGTACCCCCAGGTGCCAGTGAGGAAAGAGGAATCTCTGTCCTATAACTATGGGGAACTGAATTCTGCTAACAACATGAATGTGGTTAGGAGTGAATTATTTTCCAGAGCTATCAGATAAGAAAGAGTCCAGCTGATTTCACCCCAACACTCAGATTCCAGCCTGGGAGACCCTGAGCATAGAACTCAGTCAAGTTTATCTGGGTGTCTAAACTACAGAACCATGGGACAATATATATAGGTTTTGTTTCATACTGCTAAATTTGTGGTAATATTTTTATGCGGCAAAGAAACCTAATACAGTGTATAATCTCAACCCCAGTTCTATGTACTGATTTTACTACCTATTTACTGTGGAATAGTGAGCGTGTTATTTAACCTATCTGAAATTCAGATTTATCTTTGACAAATGAAGATAATTATATCATATTTATGCTATATATGTAAGATACATGTAAGACTCTTAATACAGTTCAAATCACACAGTATGTACTCAATAAGCATTGAATATCATTTTGATGCAATAATTAGGGAGCTTGGTAGAGGCACAATATATTCTAGAAAGAATATTTCTATATTCTAGAAAGAACATATTGTGACATTTTGATTAAGCATAAACAATATATTATTTCAATGTATAATTTCAAAAATATATTGTGCCAGGTAATAAAAAGCACTTTAGTTGGCCCTAGATTAAAAGTCCCCAGTAACAATGATTTTGAGATTAAGAGTTTTCTTGAACGATATCATGTCTATGTAGACTAAAACCAACATGCAAGTTCAGGGAAGAAGATGAAGCATTATAGTTCTTTACTGTAAAAGAAGTTCATTAAGTAAAAGTGTGTTAGGAACTAGAAGTTAGACTAAGTGTAGTGCACATAGACCTATTCTTTGGTTCAGGTTTGATTTTTAAGTGTGCACACATTTATAATTATTATATCTTTTTGATAAACTGACTCCTTTATGATTAGAAAATTATATTTGTCCCTAGTAATATTTATTTATTTGTTCATTATTTTATTTATTTATATATATTTTTATTTTATTTATTTTTATTTTTTGTAGAGATGGTGTCTCATCATGTTGCCCAGGATGATCTCGAACTCCTGGGCTCATGTGAGTCCCAGCTACTGTAGTCCCAAGTAGCTGGGAATACAGATGTGTGCCACTATGCTTGACTAATTTTTTTTATTTTTTGTAGAGACCAGGGTCTCACTATGTTGCCCTGTTGGTTGCAAACTCCTGGCCTCAAGCAATCCTCCCTGCTCAAACTCCCAAAGTGCTGGGATTACAGCTGTGAGCCACCATGTCCAGCTCCCTAGTAATATTTAGCATTTTAAAGTCTGTTTTGTCTGATATTAGAATAGCCACTCTATTTCTTATAGGATTGGTTACTGTTTCATGGTATCTTTTTCCATCTTTTAACTTTCAACTGGTTTGTGACTTTGAAACTAAAATGGGCCTCTTGTTTTTTGTCTAGTCTGCAAGTCTTTGCCTTTTGATTGGAGTGTTTAGTATTCAACTATATATCTGTTTGATCATGTGTTTTTTGGGGAAAATGATTGAAGAAAATGAAACATCTACATTTGAGTACAGTGTAATGCATGTCATAGGTAATTAAATATTACAGTTTCTAAGCCCTGAGGCTTTATTATTCTCTAGGAAAGTTACCTTGATAATGCCAATCCTCTGGCCTAGACCATGAATTGTTTGCTTTGTGCCTCTTGTTCACACTTAATAGGAATATATATAGTGCTGGGTTTTAATTTTCCAAAACTATGTGGCTTCCCATATACTATGAAAGAATAAATCATATAGCCTTTCTTTTTTTTTTTTTTTTTTTTTTTTTTTTTAGAGATGGGGTCTCGCTCTTGGTCAGGCTGGTTTTGAACTCCTGACCTTGAGCTATCCACCCGCCTCGGCCTCCCCAGAGTGCTAGGATTACAGGCGTGAGCCACCGCGCCCGGCCCCATATAGCCTTTCTTAATTCTACCTTTGGATAATGGCCTTATTTCATCAGCAATACCTAACAATGAGGTATCCTAAGTCAACATCAGAAATCCTATTTAAAAGAAAATCTCTCAATCATTTTATTCCCTGTAGGTTTATCTGTTTGTCTCACACAAAGAATTAAAGGAGTTCTAGAACTTAAATACTTTTTAATATCTTCATTCTGTTTTTGTATCCTACACCTCTTGTGGCAAAACATTTTTAACTGAGTAATTGGCCACACATATAAATACTACATTTTCTTGCCTCCTCTCTATCTAGATTTTGTGATACAGTTCTGGTTAGTCAGACATAATTTTTAAAAAATCAATGTGGAAGCTTCTGGGAAATTTTCTCATAAAATGGCTTCTCTGAATTTTTTGCCCCTCCCGCCATTATTGTCCCAGGAATTTATATGTATAGCTGACAATATATTTTAGATATCATTTGAGAATGAGAGGCATACCCTTGAGATTTAAGAGCAGAATCCTGGAACTTGAAACCCTTAGAACTTTGTGTAACAGACCTGTCATCTGGCCTGTGAATATGGCTTCCAGGTTTTTTATAAGAAAGGACAAGTAATCTTGTTTAAATCATAAATACCTAAAGTTTCTGTTACTTGCAATTAAACCTAATACTAACTTTTGGATCTTCTCTGATTATACCCATATGAAATTATCTGCCCTCCTTGTTTTATTTCCTATCATTTTAACTCTACCTGACATGGCACAATTTAGTATTGGCAGAGATCTAAATTTGCATTTAACTAGCAAGATAGTATGTGTCTATAGTTAGAAAACATAGTTATAATGAATATATAATGAGGGGTAAAGTTATTTTTTATAGGTAAAGTGAGTGTATTTTACCACCATCAGTAAGAACAGTCAATACCTTATGCTCACTGCTTCAGTGAGTTGCATATATGAAGATGAATGAGAATGGTACCTCCACCAAATACTGTATGTCAAGAAATCCACAGGGCAAAAAAACTGTGCTTTAAATAATGAGAAGCTTGTGCACATAATGGCCTCAGCTGCCATTTGTACTGAGGTTAGATTTATATTTGGTATAGGCAAGAGTTTCTGGTCATGCATCTGCAAACTCATTTGCACAGCAAAATGTCTATAGGTCCAAAGGTTATATTGAAGTGAAATCTGTGAACTTAGTTCCTATAAGGCATTCCAAGGGGTAAAAGGAAAAATAACCTCTATATAAAATCAGAACCATTTATTTCTAAGAAATGATGTTTCTATCAAAGAAAGCAAATTTTAAAATAAACTGGAAAAATTTATCAATTATATAAATACCTTATATTTTATTGGACTAGAATTTTAAGAGTAAGATTAGTAATTTTTCCTGCTCAAGTCTTGAAGATCCATCATATTATTGAATAGTATTTAGATTGTATTTAATAATGTATCATTTCCTTAAAGATTCCTTGGTATCACATGGCTGAAACCTTGCTTTCTTTAAAGTGTGCTTTATTATATTTTAACTATTTTTCATTAAATATATATATTTTATTTTAATTAAATATGGTGTATATTTCATGACAAGTGACATGTGTTTACAATAATTCTCACTCACTTTATATTGTTATTGATTTTTGAAACCTATTTTTGGCAAAAATCTTATTACAGATTTTACAAAAAAGCTATTATTCCAAAACCAGTACAAGTAAGTTTCAATATAAGCTTGTTTAAGAAATGAAAATATATTTGATTAATTTTTGATTTCCAACTAATAAACATTTTATTCACACAATCTTTCAGTGAAAAACACCTAATTCTTGTTGTAGACATTGCCTAATATGTAGACAGTAGCATTCAAATTTTAAATTTGAAGTTATGTTACATTTTCCAGTTACATGTTTTATCAGACTTTATTAATTTTATAACATAGCAATACCTACCAATGTCTTAGTAACTATTATTTCAGAAATCTATAGCAGCACTACAGGCTTTTAGAAAAATTGACAAGATAAATCGATAAACTTACATTAATCTACTCATGAAATCTAAGTAAGTAAATTATTTACATATATTTTTATTTATGATGTATGACATTTGTTAGGCTATGCTTATGCAATAGGTATACAAAGATAAATAAGGTATAGTCACTTAAAATGTTTACTTACTTTGCAATTGCCGTAAAGAAAACAAGAGTACTGACTGAGAGTAAGAAGCACGAACCTCCTATTTGGAGGGATTTGAATGAAGCGTTAATCTGAATGTTAATGCTGAAAAGTTTCTACTCACTCTAGATGAATAAATGCCTGAGAACTATGGCAGCGAAACCAAAAAAAAGTGAACTCTCACTATTAGCCTCCAGTATCTGACAAGATGTGAGAGCTATGATGCATACATGCCTAATGAGCTTCCAAAAAGACCTTTGGGTTTATAGTGGGAAGTACTTAGGAACTGTTGTCCTCAAAGATCTTAATTCAAGAGTTAAGGAGACTAACTGTGGGCACAGCACCGTTCTGCTTTCTATAATGTAAGAAATCACTGGAGATTTCGTTCAGTCCCTCCTTTCCTTGAGATCATTTCCATGCTTAACAGTTTCTCTCCTTACAATTCAAATGATTCCTAGATTCCTACTCCTGAACTTACCCCTCACCTCAGTGATCTACAGACATATGCCAAGGCAAACTTAGAACTGGAAAGATTTATATTCACCATAAACCTAACTCTAGCTTTTTAGAGGATACTCAGGATTAAATATTTTCTTATAACTTTATGATTCAGACAGCTAAATCACTCTCTGGTACCTTGTAAGATATATAAGAGGAATCTATACATGCAGCAAAGGCTATCATGAAAACATAGCTGCTAAAATATTGACAGGGACTTTAGAGCTCATCTCACTTAAAACCACAAGATGAGAAAACTGAAGACCAGAGAAATTGTGTGACTAACCTAACTAGAAAATAAAGTGACATAGTAGGGCATGTAAAGGAAATCAATAGGACCCTGTCCTACAACAATATCCTTACATAAAAATTTTATTTGTCTGGTTATTGTCAACATTTCTCAATAGAATTCTAATATGCTTAGTCCTTGGCTAATCAGTTTTAAATCACAGCATTTGATTTTTGCTACACTAGATGAAGATTTCATTTGCTTATTCCATCTCTCAGGTAACCCCCATATATGGGTTATGTTTGTAAATATATATGGCATAGTTAAATGCCTATTTGTTAATAGTTCTCCTATAGCCAGTATCACTTGATTCTCCATTATCTTATTCTCCCCCTTCCAACTTTATGTTTACATTTTATTGTCAAAGTTATTTTCATTCCGTATTATTCACATGTAAAAGATGTTCAGTGCAGAAACAATTTGTGTATTTTTTATCATTTTCTTTAAATTTAAAATGTTACAATCTTTTGTTTCATTCAAAAGGTAGTACGTTTAGTGAAAATACAGTGTAGGTTTTCCATCTTCCATCCTAGATATTAACACATTATCTATCACCATGGAGCTGCACAGTAGGGGGAAGAACATTTACAGTTTGGGGAGGAAGAAAAACAAAGTTGTTATTCTGCAAATGTGTTATTTTGTGTAAATTATATTTTTGTTACTGTTTTCACACTTCTAAAATGAGAGGTTCAGTTAAGAGAACTTTCAGTTGTTTCCAGTTGTAAAATTATATGACTTTGAATCAAATTAGATGAAGTCTAATTTTATATTATTCTAATTATCTTCTAGCTAATTTACCACTTTAGGAGTTCAATCACCCAGAATTCAAAATATATCCAGAAAATAAATTATATGTGAAATCTGTTTATCATTTTTAATCCTTTTTTTGTTGAACTATAAATTATCTACAATAAAATACTCAGAATTGTATTAACTTCTTAACTATTAATAATATACCTGCTTCTCAACATTCCTTACTCCAGTCTATTCAGCATATCATCTAGAAATTAATATCTCTACTATTAATTTTATTATCTTTCTTGCTTAAATATATAAAGTAGATACTCTCTTACTACCATAAAACTCTGAGCCCTAAAAATACAAAGTTCAACATTTCCCTACTTATCGAAACAAATCTTTCAATACTCACAAAGAGACTCTCTTAACTTTAACCAGCTTATAACCATCTTTTCTTCCCTTGACCATGAGCTTTATGCTATGGATGCCTTGTCCATATGCCTTTGAGATGATGGCTTCTTATGGAAAATGCCCACAAATTCCTGACTAGGGACTTTCTTTTTTGGGCAAGAGGACATGCTAAGTGCATTCTAGGGAACAGGAATATTCTGGGAAGTTACTGTATGTAGAACCAGCTTTCAACTAATGATGAATGGAATAAATACTTCAGCTTTCTTGATCTTAGTTGCGTTATTTCTGTGGTATGTTCTTCACTGTATTCTATAGCTTACCAACAAGATAGAGATATAGTTACTCACAGTAGCATTCTGTTCAATATTATACCTTTTATTGACTTAATTCCTTACTGTTCTACTTTTGGAATCACCTATCAAAGAAACTACTTGTGCTCAAATTCTTTTCTCAGTGCCTGCTTTTAGGAAAATCCAATCAAAGGCATTTGAGACTTTTCAATTTTCAAAAGTATCAGACATTCAATAGAAGATTCTACAATTGTTTACTTACTAGATATAAGGCAATAATAATTGGTTTGGTCTGAATGCTTATGTTTCCTCAAAATCCTTATGTTGAAATACTCAGCCCAAGGTGATGGTATTAGGAGATAGGGTCTTTATGAGGTGATTAAGTCATGAAGACAAAGCCCTCATAAATAGGATTAGTGCCTGTTATGGTCTGACTGTGTCCCACCAAAATTCAAATGTTGAACCTTAATTGATAATGTGATAATATTAAGATGTGGGGCCTTTAAGAGGGAATTAGAGCCATTATCAAAGAAGTGTGAGGGATATGTTTACTCCTTCTGCCATGTGAGGACACAGCAAAGAATGCCATCTTGGAAGCAGAGAGCAGTTTTACAGACACTAAATCTGTTGTTACCTTGATCTTAGACTTCTCAGCCTCCAGAACTCTCAGAAAGTAAATTTATGTTCTTTATAAACTATCCAGTCTCAGATATTTAGTTATAGCAGCAGGAATGTACTAAGACAGTGTCCTTTTAAAAGAGACCCAAGGGAAACTCCACATCCCCTCTACCCTGTGAGGTTAGAGCAAAATAAAAGGTTATGAGGAACTGGGCCCTCATCAAACACCACATCTGACAGCATTTTGATCTTGGGCATTCCAGCCTCTGGGCTGTGATAAATAAAGTTCTGCTGTTTATAAGCCACACAATCTATGTCATTTTGTTATGACAGCCCAGATGGACTAAGGCATTACCCATCCATTACTAAGGCTATTGGTAAGTAAAGAGATGATAATTTCTTTCATATCATTTTTAACAAATAAAGATCTCAGCTACTAACATTATTGTTATTAGTAAATAAAGATGGAGCCTAGGTAGAATGGACTTCTCTGCTTTATACAATATTTTTAGCACTTAAGAAATGTAAAGGCTTGGTTAGAATAAGCATAATGGAATGAGTTGGCTACAGGTCTCTGAAATGAAAGCTTTAATGGAAAAAAAATAGTATCAAGTCAGCAAATAATCAATTTAGGGAATGGTATAAAGGTCAGAAAGGCACCAAAACAACACTTAATTAAACTCTCATTTTCTACATGAAGAAGTTGGACTAAGCTGAAAAAACAGGGTCATGACATCATTGTAAGAGTGATGAAGTAATGAAACATTCTGATGTGTAGCCCTAGTAAGTTTCTTATTATAAATGCAATGTCCTGATAAGGAAGGAGTGGAATTTGAGATCTAGGATGATGACACTGTGGTGAATGTGTTTGAGATATTTGAATCCTCTAAGATATATTCTAAAAGAAATGCTCCCCCTTTTTCCCTTTGCTAGAGAAGTTCTTCTTGCCTAGAAAGTATGAAAATGCTTTACCTGAGGCATAAACCTCAGTGATGATGCTTGCTGTCCTTAACATCTTCCACCACTTTCACTTGTTATTTCTAGGCCAATAAGTAGATTTCAGACCCAGCAAGTTCTGAAAGGAGAATACTATCGCTTCTTGAGAGGATAAACATTATTCAACAAAAAAATTCAGGGTATGGCTATTACATATTAGGACATTCCCAGAGGAATGAAAAAAAAAATTGAGGATGAATCTTGGAACGAAAGCAGAATATATGCTATTTATGCAATAATTTATTCATTCAGGAGAGTATTCTTTAACTTAGGATTCAATACTCTAACAAGAATACCTGGAGCTATCTTGAGTAGCCTATAGGGATGGCTCCATAGACTTTGGAAGCAACAATGGACCTTTGTAAATGAGGTGGAAGTGCTGAAACTACTTTGGCAAAATACTAAAGAAGTGTTCGAAAGTCCTGGATAGGTCATGCCTTAGTCTATTTTCTGTTGCTTACAACAGAATACCTGAAAGTGGGTAATACATAAAGAAAAAATTATTTTTTGCCATTATGGAGGCTGAGAAATCCAAGGTTGAGGAGCCACATCTGGTGAGGGCCTTCTTGCTGCTTGGGACTCTCTGCAGAATACTGGGCATCACCTGGGAGCTGAACACGCTAGCTCAGGTCTCTGTTCCTTCTCTTATAAAGCCACCAATCCCACTCCTTTGATAACTCATTGCTCCATTAACCCATTAATAAGAGCAGAGGCTTCATTACCCAATCATCTCTTAAAAGCCCCGCTTCTCAATATTGCCATATTGGGGATTAAATTTCAACATGAGTTTTGGAAGGGACAAACATTCAAACCATAGTAGATGTGGTCATATAATATTGTATTCACTGTGGTCATATAATAATGGAATGCAAGACTGTAGGACTCATTGAGCACCTAAAGCAATAAAGGTGCTACTACGATCAAGGAGGAGCTCTACGGTGGCTTTCTTCTACAGACAAGATTGATGGTAGGATGTGTGCTATGGAACTTCACTCCTTAGTGATAGAAGATCAGACAATAAATGGAATCCTGATGAAGTTTGTCTCACAGCAGTTTCATTGTCTCCATGGAAACATATAGTGGTTATTTTCATAGTCAATGAATGTTTAATTGATACAAATATACTTAGACACAGAAAAAATCATTCATATTAGTTCTTTGAGCTTAAGAGAAAGATTCAATATGGTAAGAAAGGCAAAGCAGAAGCCCCGATACTTCTCCCAAACCCAAATTTAGCCAATAAAGTAAATCAGAAGCAAAACCATTTCTTTAGTGCACTCCTCAAAGGCAAAGTATGCAGGGTGCCAGTATAGATACTGTAAAAAGCAGGTGGATCATCATGGATAACAGTGGATCACTGTAAAATTAACCAAATGTTACTTCCAATAGCAGCCACTTTACCAGATGCAGTATATTTACTGGAATAGGTTAACATAGCATCTAGAAGTTATTATGCAGCTGTTGAAATAGAAAATGTGTTTTTTAATATGGATAAAACAGAAGAACCATCAATAACTCACACTTATCTGGGACAGGCCACAGTGTATTTTATAGCCCTCTCTGTGGGCTATGAAAACTCTCCTTTCTGTCTCAGTACATCCAAAGGAACCTTGATAATCTGGATAGTCCAAGGATCATCAAACTGTTCAATTCTATTAATTATATATGTTAGTCAGAACTGAAGGGGAATAAGTGGTGTTTTAGGTCCCCTGATAAGATACATGTATGTCAGAGGTAGAAGATTAAAACCCCTAAAGATTCAGAGGTCTGTATCATTTGGTGAAGGTTTATATGTTCAATGTATAGGAACATACAGGAACCTCACGTGTGACATGAAGAACAAGTCATGACATCCACATTGTCTCCACTCAAAAGAGTGGCATAATGCCTGAAAAAACCTCTGCAGATTTTAGAGCTGCCACTTAATTCACATGAGAGTATGTTTTAGTTCATTTATCAAGTGTCTTAGCAGGCTGAAAAGAGTAAAAGAAGTAGTCTCTGGAGCTAGAGTAATCTGTAGTAAAAGATATCTTGTTACTTGGACTATATATAACATAAGATTCCATGATTTTAAAGTCATCTAAAGATAAAGATGCTATGCTGAATCTCCAGCAAATTCTAACAGGATAATCTCAATACAAGGCACAAAGAAGCCCAATAAATATTGAAAAGCCTGATTATGGTACATCAAGTGTCTATATGACCAGAGCTGGATATTGTCTGATCTACTGTGTCATAAGTTAGGACTGGTTTATTTGATTTCAGGTCTAATAAGATATAAAGGACATAAAAAGTGGTCTAGACACCTGTGATAGTCTGAATATTGGTATCCCCAAAATTCATATGTTGGATTCTGATAATATTAAGAGGTGGAAACTTCTGAGAAGTGATTAGTTCATAAGGGGAGGGCCTTCATGAATGGAACTAGTGCTCTTATAAAACAGGTTTAAGGGAGCTACATTACTCTTCTGCCATGTGAGTGTGCATGAAGAAAGCACCATCTATGGAGCAGAGAGCAGGCCCTTAGCAAGCACCGAATCTGCTGGAGTCTTTATTTTGAACTTCCTAGCTTCCAGAACTGTGAGAAATGTATTTCTTTTACTATAAACAACCCAATCTAAGGAATTTTGTTGTAGCAGCCTGAACAGACTAAGATAACCCCTTTGTTACTTGTCATCTACTTCTGTTGCACTGCCCTGACATCTTTTCCTAAGTGAACATCTATAGCTTTGTTGAGGTGGGGGTCAGTTTCTGTGACCAGTTAGCAGAAGAGAAAAATGTCAGGGACTTGTTGTTACTTGTTGTTGTTACTTGTTGTTATCAGGGACAGGTGAATCAGGTCAATATGTTAGTAAAGCAGATATTGAGGACTACCATAAAGCAGAGGTGGTCTTGTAAGACAGTGGTTAAAAACATTCTTCAAGTGGCAGTAGGCAGATCTTCAAACAGTATACCTACTTATTAATTTTATATGAAGATAAAAGTATTCTTATATAGGAGTAATCATGGAATCTGAAGTATGGATTGGAAATGAAATATTATTCTATACAAGGTGGTCTGTAAAGAAGCTTGTGAATTGGTTCATGATGCCAAGTACAAAGTATGTGAATCTTTCTCTGCCACATAAATACCCACAAGAAGATGCTAGACAACCAAGAAGAATGACTTTGCCAGTGGATCTTAACCTTCCTCTGTTTTCTGTGATGCTAGTGCTATCATAATGCACCCATGGATGGAGAAATCTGGAGGCAGGATATAGGGTCTGCATAGACCCAACTGGCTTGACTATCAGCAAGAATATCTATTTACTTCTGCTGCTGACAGTCAGCAGCAGATACTGAAACTAGGCCCTTGTTTTGTTACCAATGCTTGAAAAGCTCAAGCTGTCACTTTGGACAAGTTGATTAAATTTGGTTCCTTCCAACCTTGAGAGGAAGCATCATGTCCTTATGACCATCAATACATATTCCAGAGATTGATGTTAACCATACACAAGTCCCTCGCCAGCACCACTAATACACGCTTACAAAATTTACTGATGCTATCTCACATAATATCATCTTGGATGAAGGGACTAACTTTTTGACAAAAAAATGCATGACATTATACATATAATTAAAAAATGTTTTTGCACTATTATATTTCTAAAATTACCTATAAACTGCTATTCTGACAATGACATCTTTGATGCATCTAATGCTCCAGCTCAGGGATGAACCCTGCAGTTTTGTGGTTCTATAAATAGTATATACTTTGCATTGACAGCCTTCAAATGATGGTGTGTTCCCAATACCAATAATATAAAGGTCCAGGAACAAGAGGTGGAAATAGGAGTGGCTGCTTTCACCATCACTCCTAAAGAATCACTCAGGGAGTTTGTGCCTCCTAATCCTATAACTTCAGACTGAAGGATTAGATGTCAAATGTTTCTCATAGAGGTAGAGAGATGTTTAGAAAGGATGCAGCTCTACTGTACTACACTGAAAGCTATGTTTGCTACCTGAATAATTCAGGATTCCCATGATAGGCAAAGAAATTAGCTACAATTTCTGCAATAGTAATTGATAATGATTATTTTAAGTAGATCTGATTGCGATATAAAGGGAATGTTTAGCTTTATGTCCAGAGTACAGGGGATACACTGGGGTGATTCTTGGTGCTTCGCTGTCTAATATTAATTATGAATGGGTTATTGCCGCAACCACAGCTTCATAAGGGAATAGAAATCATGAGCTCAAATTCCTCAGGAATGAGTTCCTTGGTTGCCCCTTTGGAAAAGGGAGTGATAACCTAGAAAGGGGAGTGTAGAATATGTGGTAGAGAAGGTAGATGAATATTAGGGCCCTAAACACTATAGCGATGGGTACTATAGCTCATCCCACTAGCCTTCTTGTTAAAAGTTCCTTTTACTTTTAAGAAGCTGTAACACAACCTCACTTTGAAGAACCAAAGACATTAAAGGATGAACATGAGTGGATGCTTAAACATGCAACAGTAGATGGTAACAGTATCATTCCTGCCCACATCTACTTGGCACTCACATGCACATTTTTACTGATAGCTTATTGTGAGCATAAAGAAATCTCTGATGGCTTTTTCTGGCTGTGGGAATTTGCCCAGACTGCAAGCAGTGCAGGCCTAATTTTGTGGGGGAATTAATTCATTCAAAAACAGCTCTAGGGAAGTTCCAGAATGAACAGTTTGATAAATAACCCAGCTTCCTCAATGACTGAGAGGGAAAACTCTGAGGCATTTTCCAAATATTTTCCTTAATTCCCTAGCAGAACTGAAATCCAGTCATCTGTATCAGTAATCTCAATAAAACATTCTTTGTTAGAATTCCTCTGTCTCTTGTCTAATTTGTACTCTTCCTTCCCCTATCACCTCCTGAATAAACCAATTACATTCAAATCTATCTCCTTCTTTGTGGGGGAACAAAACTTAAGGCAGAATTCATGCCCTTCTTTAGCTGACATCAATATAATACTAATTATATTTCAAGATTCCTCGTGGGATCATTTCCCTCCAATAAATTTTGCCTTAGTCCACCCAGCCTACAGTAATATTGCTATACTTTGAATACTTATGGCAGTAATTTTGATACATATTTTGACCTTTCATCAACAAATACTTTCAGTTATGCATTTTTTTGTTTGATTAAAGTTTTACTCTTTTGTCTCTCCAGAATTTTGTCCCTTCATAGTGTTATCTACACACAATCATTGATAAAAAGTCTTGCTGAAATATTATGACATCTTGGAGTCTTTGTTGGATCTTTAAACAGTGAGGATCTCTCCATTATGAATGCATCAGTATTAGCTCATACTCTTAATGTGATGAACTGAAGTTCTAAGCAGTTGATAAGTTCTAGTGAGGTCTGACAGGGGAACAGCCAATACTACATCTCTGCTTTCTCTCTCTTGTTTGATGGGTTTGTGAATAGTTTCTCCTATCATGTTCTACTCAAATACTGATAGGAACTCATAGGATCTTGATAATTCATCTCCCAAGTAAGCTCATGTGATAATGGTCAATTCCTGATCTTATTTTTTGAAGCCAAAGAATCGATGTGACCATCACATGGTTTCTGTTTTATATTCCAATAGGAAACAATTTCTTGTTGCTGATGTGACAAATTTCTAGAAATTCAGTCATAAAATAACACAATCTTATTATTTCACACTTCTGAACACATAACGTCCAAAATGTGTCTCAGTGGGCTAAAATCAAGGTGTCAGTAGGACTGCATTCCTTCTGGAGGCACTAGGGGAAAAAACACTTCCCTTGCCTTTTCCAGCTTTTAGAGACCACCTGCTTTCCTTGGCTTGCAGCCCCTCCTTCCGTCTTCAATTGCAGCATCCCTAATCTCTCTTTGACTCACACTTCCTCTTCTGCTACCCTCTTTCACTTGGACTCTTTTAATTACATTGGGCATGCCCTGATAATCCAGAATAATCTGTTTGTAAGGTTAAGTGATTAGCAACCTTACTTCCATCTGCAACTTTAATTCCTCCTTGTCATGTAACATAACATATTCCTAGGTTCTGGAAATTAAGACATTGACATCTTTGTGGGTTTTATTACTCTATTTCTCCATGATGCTGATGTTCAAAGAACTAATTGAAAAGCTGCATGATTATGTTAAGTGATCATGTAATTTGTCTACCATTTGACATTTAGCTACTCTGGATTCATGTACTTGAAGAACATTTCACTGTTGATTGATGAGTGATGTGTATTATTTTTAAGGAGGTAGTTGGACATACTATGTTTGAAATATACTCTACACAGGCTAATTAAACAATTGTATTTGCATTTACATAGTTGATTCCAAAATTTCTTTTTTTTTTTTTTTTGAAATAAGCCATATAAGTGCTATGGAGGATATAGAGAGAAATCAAACATAAATCTTGCCTATAGCAGGTAAACAATATGATAGAAGAGATAAGATGAGAAGTTTTAAAATGAATAAACATCATACATTAAGCATAGAAAGTTTTAAAGCCTTTAGTTAGGTATATATAAAACATTCTGAAAGTTCAGACAAGAGAGGCATTATACGTTATGATGATAATGCAATTATATAGAAGATGAAAGTCCTTGACTTGAACGAAGTTTGAGACTTTAAAAATAACTGAACCTAGGTTAAGCCTCATAAAATGTTAGGTTTATATCCTGAATAGTATTATATTCTTGTAAAACAATTTAAATTTATTTTTTTCATACTTCCCTCCCTCCCTTCCTTTTTTCCTTTCTTCTTTTCTTGTTTCCATTATTCTTCCCTTCCTTCCCCTTTTCCTTATTTTTCCTTTCCTTACTATTTTTTTTCCTACCCCTTCTCTTTCCCTTTGTTATCCTCCCCTTTCACATTTTTCTTCTTCTCTTTTTCCTTCTCTTTGTTTTGGTTAAATGATCAGTACTGTAAATTTGATATTTTTATATTTAAAGAAGTTCATTAAAAATACCTAAGATTAAAAGTCTAGTTCTCAAGATAGAAGAAACTGACATTGGATAGTAGTAATATCTGAACATTGGTAAAATAATCTTGGCTCATATCACCCCTCGTATTAGTTTTCTATTGCTGCTGTGATGAATTGTCACATACCTAGCACCTTAAAACAATAAAACATATACTTCTGAGATCAGAGGTTTGGTACAGGTCTCAGAAGACTAAAATCAAAAGTGTTGGTAAATTGTGCTCCTTTCTGGACCCTGTAGTGCAAAAACAGTTTCCTGCTTATTTTGTTAGCAGAATTCAGTTTCTTGTGCTTGTAGGACTGAGGACCCTGCTTCCTTGCTAATTGTAAACTGAGGGTCATCTTCTTCCATCTTCAAAGGCAGCAATGGAAATTGAATCCCCATATCAAATCTTCCTGACATACTCTTCTGCTGTCCCCTCCCTTCTACATACTCATCCTATTAGATTGGAATCCTCGATATAATCACAGATTATCTCCCTATCTCATTGTCCTTAATCTTCATCACATCTGTAAAGTCCTTCTGCCCTGTAAGGAAACACATTCACCAATTCTAGGGATTAGGATGCAGACAACTTTGGAGGAGCCATGAATCTGCCTACCACACCTCTAACATCAGTAGACTATCTAGAACAATGCTGATTAATAGAAATATAATATGACACCTCAATCTGAGCCACATATATTATTTTAAATTTTCTAGAAGCCACATTAAAAAAGATAAGAAGAAACCATTGAAATTAATTTAAATAATAATCTGTACTATACAATTTTAAAATATTTCAACATATATTCAATATAAAAATACCAATGAGATATTTTACATTCTTTCTTTGTTCACACAATATATTTGAAATCTAGTATATATTTTCACTTATAGCATATCTCAATTTGACTAGTCATATTTCAAGTGCCAGATGTGCCTATAACTACTATATTGGACAGTACAATGTAAAATAAAAAAAAAATACCCAACTCAACTGTTAAGAGTTGAGACCTTTCAATTTTATTAACTAAATAAAAGTAAATTAGAAATATTTTAGTTTGGTGAACATGAACATTATATTAGGTTATTAAGTATGAAACGTCCGATTTCCTTAAGTACTAAGTTTGGCAGTTGATATCTCTGACATATCACTTTGACACTTCTTGTTTTATGTTTATTCTGAAGGTACATCCTCAGTCTTTCAAACCCATATTTCAAACTGTGATTATCTTTCAATTTTTTTAGAGAAATTTTTGTGAAACCATGGATAAGTCGAAAAATTCATGTTATTTTCAAATATGAATTCCGTCGTCGAACCAATACAGCACAGACAGCTCGAAATATCAATGCAGTGTTTGGGAAGGATGTGGCTAATGAACGCACAGTACATGGATGATTTGAGAAGTTCCTCTTTGGTGATTTTAATCCTGAAAATGAACCACGTGGGCTACCTGAGACCAAGGTGGAGAATGATTAGTTGAAAGCTGTGGTGGAAGTGAATCCATCTCAACCTACTTGTGTTTTTTTTGTTTGTTTGTTCGTTTGTTTGTTTGTTCCTTTGTTTAACAGAGTCTTGCCCTACTGTGGCATCAGCCTAGCTCACAGCAACCTCAAACTCCTGGGCTCGAGCAATCCTCCTACCTCAGCCTTCCAAGTAGCTGGGACTATAGGTGGGCGCCACCATGCCCAGCTAATTTTTTTTTCTATTTTTAGTGGAGCCGAGGATCTCGCTCTTGCTCAGGCTGGTCTGGACCTTCTGACCTCAAGCAATCCTCCCACCTTGGCCTCTCAGAGTGCTAGGATTACAGGCATGAGCCACTGTGCCAGGCCAACTTACTCATGAATTGGCAGCAAGTTTTGACATTACTATTCCAACAATATTGGACCATTTGAAAGAAATTGGCAAGATAAAAAGTTGGATAGATGGGTTCTGAATGAATTAAATGCATGTCAGAAGAGAAATCATCTTCAAGCTTGCCTTCTTTTGCTGTCATGACATAAAAGCAAACCATTAATACACCATTTTGTTACATGTGATGAAAAAATGGATTATTTTTGAGAATCCCAAGCATTCAGCACAGTGGTTGGATAAAGGTGAAATGCTGAAACAGTCTAAAGCCAAATATTCATTAAAAAAAGCTAATGTTGTCTGTTTGATGGTCCAGCGCTGGTATTATCCACTACAGCTTCATGAATCCTGGTCAATGGATTACAGGGGATGTCTACTGCAACCAGTTGGATGAAATGATAAGGTTGCTTGCGATTAGGTAGCCAACATTGGTCCACAGAGACAGGGCAGTCCTCTTGCAAGACCACATGTCGCACAAACAATGATGTTCAAACTACAGAGACTGGACTTGGAAACTCTGTCATCCACTGTATTCACCAGACATTGCACCAACTGACTATCACTTCTTCCAGGTTTTGGACCACTTCTTGCAAGAAAATATATTCAATTCTAAATAAGCTTTGGAAAATGCCTTTCACAACTTCATTGCTACTTGCTCTCCAGCCTTCACTGCTGGCACGAGCAAGCTGCCGTTAAGATGGCAAAATTGTGTCAATAGCTTAGGCACATACTTTGCTTAATTGTATTGCTTCTTGTTTTAAATACAATAAACTACGGTTTTGATTTGAAATTGGACATTTTATATTTAATGACCTAATAATTTATTTAAAATTCACAATTGTTGACTCCTTTTTTACTGAGTTGTGGGGTAAACACAATGCACAGATTATTTTTCTGTACAATGGCAATGCATTTATAACTTTGTTTTCTCTATACAACAATATGGTTGTGTATACATATGTGTGCCTATGTGCATATATATTATATATAGAGAGAATGATATAATGATATATACATATATATACACACATACACATATATATGTGCAATGACTAATATCAATATTATTGATGTGATGTCTACATCAATAATGTTTATTTTATGAATCAAATTGAGGAATAATAGTTTATGTAAAGTTTAGAGTGATTTACATATATATTATACACAGCAGCAGAAACACACACACTATTCACCGGCATTAGCATAATTTTGCCAATCTACAACAAAAATAATTAGTTTAAATTATATCATAAGAATTTCTGAGTCAAGAGGGCTTCAGGTTCTTGTGTTAACTAGCAATTCCTCCAAGATAGTCATTAAATCTAAGAGAATGATTGACCTAAGATCCTGATTACTTAATTATTTTAAATATGCTGCCCTTCTCTTGATTAGTTTATACTGCTAAAATAATTATCAGCTTTGAGTTTCTCACTAGATTTTTAAATATTTGACTCCCATCCTTTTATCCCCCATCACTTCTCTTAAACAACCAACTTAATATAATTAAATTTAGTTTCCAGAATAAATTTAAATGGCAATATGGAGAATTTATTACTGTGTTATTGGGATATGATCTATTACATGGATCATTTGTCAAGGTTAAGAGGCAAGGGGATTTAATATACATAAACTTTGAATTTGTTTTCAAATGTCTCCACTTCTAAGCTAAAAACACACATGCATATCTATTGCTTTAAAATCATATTTGTAAACATTTTGTAAACCAAGTGTTAAAGCAGTTATACAAAATTCAGTCTTTATTGCATACTCTGAATATTAATGAAACAACATTATATTAATATATTATTACAGATATATTCAGTGAATACAATGCCATGTGTGTGTTCTATATTTTCTCTTACTTTATATGACCATATTTCTGTACCAAAAAAAACCTGGAAAAATGTGAAAAAGTTGAAAAACTAAGAGTATATATTCCATTGATGTGTTATATCCCTAGGAATACAAAGTGGATTCACCTTAGATATATTTCTTGCAATGCACTTTGATCTATCTGGTCTTTATAACAGCACCTATGGAAGCAATTTTCTGATCTTACAAAATACTATGAAAGAAATAGGGAGTGTATATTTCTTTACTTCATTGCAAAATGTATACCATAATAGTGACTTTGGAAAAGATTTTAAAAATTTTCTTCACAGAACATTAACAAAACTTGTTTTCTACTAATTAGTTTATATTTGAATTCCTAAAAGTCCAAGTTATATAATCCTTTGATTTTAATCTGTATGAAAAGGATGCAGATATCTTCTATTAATATTTATTTTATATGTTGCATGCATATATGTCTGCATATATGCATGCATATATATGTATATATATGCATGCATATATATGTATATCTATATACATATACATATGCATGCATATATGCATACATATATGTCTTCCACTCCATGGTAAGTGCTTTTGTAATGTTTAGCTGCACACATATTTTATACATATATAATGCATGTATATATTATATGTGCAAAGCTATAATTTTATGTATACTTCTTGGAATAGTCATATTCCAAGTCATTTTTGGTGAAATGAATTTGTTATACAAGTAATCTTCCCTATCCTTCCATACTTGCATTTTCACTGATAAATTTTTTCCAATCTTATCTTCTCCAAATAAGTGAAAATTCTGTTGTTGATCCAGATAGCATGAAAGATATGTGTCTATTTTACCTCTTATAACACATAAACCAAAGAGAGAGAGAGATTACAGATTGGTTATTTAAAAATATTATATTATCAAAGATCCAAATTCTTTGTATATTTTGTGTATCATTATCAGGTCATTGGTCTCATCCTTACTGAAACAGCCCTTATTTTCAAAAGACAGTTGCAGGAGCTCTAGGTGTCATATTCTCATGTTTTAATTATTTCCTGATATATTTAATTTGATCAAGGATTGGGAAGCTTATTGTGGCCACAACTAAGATTTCTTTATAGTGTATTATCTTTTTTAAGGTTAAGGAAAGGATTTTAGGTATGCCTAAGTACCAACTCTACTTCATGTCTCATAACCAGAAATGTGCCATGTGTCCCTACTTAATGAAGTCATTGACAAAGGGCAAGAAACAACTAAGATTAGCTTGGAGACATGATTCACTCCAGAGGCTGGGAATAGAACCCAACATCTTTACTTCATGGCAGCACAATGATAATTAAATAGAGAGACAAATGGAGTCATAGTTTTACCTAGAGACATGACAATTAATTTTACTACCTTCAGAGAGATAAAACTATTAGCAAAATCAGTTAAATTTTTATCAGATATTTTCTCTTTAGGAAAATAGGCTTGCAAAAGATCTAGTTTATCATTCTCTACCTTATTAAGTCTTGTCTCTGGTTTTATGTATGAAAATTGTCATTCTTATCTTTGGTCTAACTATTCTGTAATTTTTTCTGTACATTTATCAAAATTCAATTTTTCTTCATGAATTTGAAAATAATTCTGCCTTCATTTTATGAGTTTTCATATAGGAGACTATTTCCATAATTTTAGCATTAGATCTCATTACAGCATAGTAAAATCTCTTTGTGTGTTTACTTGAGACATGTAATTTTATTCCTATTGATTTTTTTTCAGTTGTATCTGGTTTCATAATGCTAGAAACACGACCTGATCTTGAGAAGGTATGTCATGTGTGTTCAAATTTTACATTTGTTTTATTACTCATTGAATTTATTTCTATGGTAAGATTGCATGTATATTTTCCAACATATTTATATTATTTATTTTTTCCTTAGACATAAGGACTCTTCGTCTACTATAATGGAACTAACAATTAATTAATGCCATTCAATGGAATCAAGTATATAGTTTTTTATCTTCGTGTTACAGATATAAATGAAAATCTCCCTTCAATAGTATTCCCCTGCTAAACATATTGTTTTTTGAGAAATCCTTTCTTTTTTTGTTAGGAAACTATCGTTTTGGATTTTAAATTATTATCTAGAAAATAAAATTCTACCATTGATGCTGCAGATATTTTTAATAAATTAATTTATCAATATTGGTTTTTAAAACCAGCCATCAGGACAGCATTTTATGATTTGCTGGGAATGCACTAGTAATTAGGGCAGATGTACAGGCTTCTCAGATATCTGAAACTAAAGACTAAGTAGGGGAAAAAAAGGCAAGAGTGTTACAATGTATAATACAATAAAAACAAACAGGAAATAAGTATCAATGATAGAAAAATTAATATCATTCAATATTTTAATAAATTTATACCATATATAAAAATATAATTGCAGTGTCAAAAAGTTGGGATATATTGTGAAATGTGTACATAGTTTACTTAGAATATTTGATCCTTTTTAAGAAGAAGAGCCACCTCTTGAAGAAATGTATCCTCATTAATGAGCATTGCATTGAATAGATTTTTAAGGCCCTGGGTTAGATGACATTCAGTAGTGATATTAGATTTCTAAGGCAGAAAGAAAATTTTAAGAAGTATATGGTTGAAATGTGTGTGTAAGAAAGTGGTTCCAAACCTCGGTGACAAAGTGAGACTGTGTCTCAGAAACAAAAAAAAAGAAAAGAAAAGATATATTCAGTCTACTATTGCTATTTAGTAAGCTGAGAGGGGCAGACTCCATCTGTTGCAGAGAACCTTATATTTGTCCATCTATGCAAGTAATTAGGTGAATAAATTTGTCTTGTTATAGCAACAATGGTCAGCCCACTTGGCCAGCCCATTTGGCCATTGACATAAAGTCACATCCTTTAATTAGCTTTATTAGTAATACAGTGACATTTGATCTCTACTTGTCTGGTATGTCTCACTAAATTCTGAATTCTGGAAGATAAAAATTAATGATATTTGCTACACAGCCTAAAAAATTATACCATAATCCAGTATTGTAGAGCTAGTAAGACAGTGCCTTCCAAAAGGTAAGCAATAAATATATAAATATTTTAGTGAATTATATATAAGTATATGACTAAGAAATAAGATAGATTATTGATAAGCATTGATACAAATTTAGTTTTGTATCATTTACAGATATACTAACTTTTAAAAGATTCTTAAGTATAAAGCTAATTTTAGGTTTATGATAAATCCAGATATTATTTGAATTGTATTAGACCTGAAAATTTAGCATGTTTGATCCAAATACCAGTGTGCAATATTTGACCCAAATATCAATGTGCAAATGTAGTCAAAACACCTTATACTTGGAAGTTTCTTTATACATTTAACAAATTGATTGAGAAGAAATAACCAAACAATCCAAAATTTTAGACTTCTGGATGAATTTTGTCAAATGTTTTTTCTGCATCTATTGAGAGGATCATATGGTCTTCGTTTTTGCTTCTATTTATGTGGTGAATTACATTTATAGATTTGTGTATGTTGAACCATCCCTGCATCTCTGGGATGAAGCCCGCTTGATCATGATGGATTATTTTTTGACAAGAAGCTAAATTTGATTTGCTAGGATTTATTGAGAATTTTAGCATCTATATTCATAAGGGATATTGGTCTGTAGTTTATGTTTTTGGTTTTTTTTCTTGAGTCCTTTCCTCGCTTTGGTATCAGGGTGATATTAGACGGGTTGGGTAGGATTCCTCCCTTCACAATGTTGTGGAATAATTTCTGCAGGATAGGTGTCAGTTCTTCATTGGAGGTGTGGTAAAAGTCAGATGTGAAACCATCTGTTACGGGACTTTTTTCTTTTTGGCAAGAATTTGTATTGGTGCTTCAATTTTGGTTCTTGATATTGGTTCAGGAATTCTATTTCTTTCTTATTGAGCCTAGAGAAACTGTATATTTCTAATAATTTGTCCATTTTCTCTCTGTTTTTAAGTTTATATGCATAGAAATTTTTATAGTATTCAGAGATGACATTTTGTCTTTCTGTGGTATCATTTGTAATTTCTCTTTTTTCATTCCTGACTGTGCTTATTAGAGTCCTTTCTTTTCTGCTTCTGGTTAATGTAGTATGAGGCCTGTCAATTTTATCTTTTCAAAGAACTGACTTTTTGTTTCATTAATCTTCTGTATAGTTTTTTTTATTATTGATTTTATTTAGTTCTGCTTTGATCTTTGTCATTTCTTTTATTCTGCCAGGTTTGAGATTTCTTTGCTCATCTTTTTCCAGTTAACTGAGACAATTCATTAGATTGTTGACTTTTGATCTTTCTGTCTTTTGGATGTAGGCGTTTATGGCTCAAACTTTTTTTTTT
>VBSM01002608.1:28922313-28939319 GCA_008086735.1 Cheirogaleus medius
GTATTATACCACAAATGTTTATTTTACATATATAGATAATCTATGTACAGATAGACATATATATATAGATATAAAATATGTCTATATATAATAGATAGATAGATGAATCAATGTATTATGGAACTTGGTTCATATGATTATAGAGGCCAAGAAATACCATACTATGCTGTCTGTGAGTTGGAGAAATAGGAAATACAGTCGTGTAATTCAGTCTGAGCTAGAAGCCCTGAGATCCAGGGGAGCCAATGGTGTAACTAACTCCCAGTCTAAGACCAGAGGCCTGAAAGCTGGGTGGGTAGGTGGTAGCTGGCATAAGTTTAGCAGTTTGAAGGCCCAAGAACTAGGAGCTCCAAGATCTGAGCGAAGAAGATGGATGTCTCTGGTTACAAACTGCCCTACCATCTTCTTTTTGTACTATTAGGGTTTTACTCAGATTAGATGATGCCTGCCCATGTCAGTAAGGATGGATCTTGTTTACTCAGCATACTGATTCAAATGCTAATGTTTTCTCAAAACCTCCTCACAGACATGTCTAGAAATAGTGTTTTGCCAGCTATCTGGACACTCCTTATCTCAGTCAAATTGACACCTAATATTGACCATTACAGATATTTATTTTTCTTGAGTGCCAGATTCTCAAACCATACATACAAGTTAATGAACATACAAGAAACTGCTTCTTTCTGTGATTATCAGATGAATATTAATTCTAACTGCTTGTAATCATTGATACTGTTCTTTAAACACTCTGTTCTTTATGCTTTTAGTGAAATTTTCCTCTTGTTTAAAGTTATGCATTTATGACATCAAGTTGTTATCACCACTAATAACTTGCCTAAGTCTTGGTATTATGGTGGACCATTAAAATGTTAGTTCTATAATTCTACTCTTTCATTAATCCTTAAGACAAATTAAAGAATAGTATAACTGAGAATATGTACTATTCCAGGTAATGATACTATTTGTAGACAATACAAACATGAAGAAACATATCCTTCTTCTAGAAAAGGGCAATACAGATATTTTGGGGGATGTAACATTGACTTATTATTGTGGCAACATCTATACACCCACAGATCCATTAAGATTGATTACATTTCTTATGCCCACCAAAATATGTTTTTCTTGCTTTTCTTTTTTAGATCACACATGGTAATCATGTTCATTTTCAAATTATAGCCCTGGCTAACTGTTATGCAAAGAAATTAATTTGACCATTGCGGGTGTGTGGCTCCCAACATTTTCAGTGGACTCTTCTCTTATAGTAAGTACAAAGAAATATATGTGTTTCCGGAGGTAATAACAAGTAAAAAGAGAAACTCAAGAACAATGGTCCTATCTGAAGGAGTTAAATAACTTCAGAGTGTCCTCAACAACATTTTCTTCATTTTGGCTGACATCATAAATAAATAGTTTTTGCCCTGGGGGCATAATTAAGTAGCTTAAATTCTTTATTTTGGATAAATAAATAGCTTTGGATTTTGTTTTGGCCAACCAGACAAAAGTCAACACCATTTCTAGCACTTCATGCTCAATCTTGGTTAACATTAAATGTGAGGTGGAACAATCTAAGCTCAAAGAAAAAGCATTCTGCTTATTTCAGATAGATTTATGGAGTGGTTGGGACATTTTTCTGCTCAAGTTTTCTTGTTCAGGTTTGAGAAATACTATGTTATCGTTTTAGAGTCGTTTTAGAGTCTGGCAGTCTTATAATACTTTAGTTAAACTTTTTTGACACAATTTTTTTTTAGTGTTCTAAGAGCTACTACACAGCCACTGTTCTTACAAGTGATTCAACAAATAAATCAAAGACAAAAACAGGATGAAATCATGTTGATAAACATGTGTACTGAAAATTTTGTGAAATAACACTTCATCTTCCAGAAGAATAGACAGTTCAAGAGATCTATTGTATATCATGGTGACTATAGCTAATAATAATATATGGTATAGAGTTAGTGCATGGGTTATGGACTAACTACCTGACTTACAAACAGGTTCCCAAGGCTCTCCATAGGCTAATTTATAATGATATAATTAAATTAACAAATTGGGAACTAGTTTATTCAGCATATGTAAACAAACCCATGGTTTGTTGGCATAGTATCTTTACGCTAGTGGCTAGTCTCATTGTTTATACAGTCGCTTATGCAGAGAATCACTTTTGTCTTAACTTTTTTATTCCATTTTGTGCATCTGTTTACCCTTATGACCATGCCACCAACGCAAATGTTCACTGTAAGTCCAGGAGATCCTGCAGTGAAGAGAAAAATGATTACAATGGAAACAGAAATAGAAATAAGTAAGCATTCAAAAAGAGGCCAGATGCCATCATTCCTTGAGAAATCATTAGGCTTCAGTCGCTTGACTTTCAGAACAATTATAAAGTGAGAATAACGGAACATGTTAAAGGTAGTGCTGCAATGAGAGCATCGGCTATTACTAAGCAGCATAGTGGATTAATTATTGAAATGGACAAGTTATTATTGATTAGATTATAAGATCAAAATATGTACAACACTCTTAATAGCCTAGAATTGATGCAACATTAGGGTGAGGGTTAACCTTCAATATCTTTTTTTGTAATTTCTCCTGTCTCCTATCTAAATGTTTTTTATGAGTTTGTTTTTATGTTCTGTTTATTTAAATTAAAAGAAAGAGCACAATATTTTCTGTAACTTATTATTACAGTATAGGGATGCTATTATTATTACAGTATTATACTAAATTATTATTACCACACACGAACCACTATAGTATTGTTATTGTTAATTATTATTATTTTTATTAATACTGTATATGCTCTTTTTGTCAGGGATCTAAGTCACATACAAATCCTATCAGAATGTGTATCATCTGTAATCTGGGGAACATTGTCCTTGAAAATTGCTAAAATAGTAAATTTTAGGGGCTCTCACCACAAAAAAATGATAAGTATGTGAGGTAATGCACATGCTAAATACCTTGATGTAGCTATTTCACAATATATACATATATCAAAACATCACATTGTACACCATAAATATTTTACTTGTCAATTAAAATGTTTTTTAAAGAAAGAGGAATGAATAATAGTGATGAAGATATGAATAAATGTTGCTGCTCTCTCCTGAAGATTTGGCTGAAGGAGGACCAATGGGGGCATTGAGAATATTAAAAAGTAGAAAAATAATTTTACACTTCATATGGAACCAGAGAAGACCCCATATAGCAAAAGCAATCCTAGGCGATAAAAACAAAATGGGAGGTATCAATTTACCAGACTTCAAATTATACTACAAGGCTATAGTAATTAAAACAGCTTTGGACTAGCACAAGAACAGGGTCGTTGACCAGTGAAACAGAACAGAGAACCCAGATAAAAACAATCCTCATATAGCCAGGTAATCTTTGACAAAGCAGACAAAAACATACACTGGGGAAAAGAATCCTTATCCAATAAATGGTGCTGGGAAAACTGGCTAGCCACCTGTAGAAGACTGAAACAGGACCCACATCTTTCACCTCTCACAACAATCAACTCACACTGGGTAACAGACTTGAACCACAGGTGTGAAATATTAGAATTCTAGAGGAAAACGTTGGAAATACTCTTCTAGACATTGGCCTAGGCAAAGAATTTATGAAGAAGACCCCAAAGGCAATCACAGCATGAATAAAAATAAATAAATGGGACCTGATCAAATTAAAAAGCTTTTGCACAGCCAAATAAACTGTCAAGAGAGCAAACAGACAACCCATAGAATGGGAGAAAATTTTCGCAAGCTACACATCTGATAATGGGCTGATAACTAGAATCTATTTAGAACTCAGGAAAATCAGCAAGAAAAAATCAAACAACCCTATCAAAAAGTGGGCAAAGGACATGAACAGAAACTTCCCAAAAGAAGACAGAATAATGGCCAACAAACATATGAAAAAATGCTCAACATATCTAATCATCAGGGAAATGCAAATGAAAACCACACTGAGATCTCACTTATTTCTAGTGAGAATGGCTTTTATTAACAAGTCTCAAAACAATAAATGTTGGCATGGATGTGAAGAGACAGGAACACCCCTACATTGCTGGTGGGACTGCAAACTAGTTCAACCTCTGTGGAAAGCAATATGGAGATACCTTAAAGTGATACAAGTAGATCTACCATTTGATCCAGCAATTCCATTACTTGGCATCTACCCAAAAGAAGAAAAGACACTCTATGAAAAAGACGCCTGCACTCAAATGTTCATAGCAGCACAATTCACAATTGCAAAGATGTGGAAACAACTCAGGTGCCCATCAGTACATGAGTGGATTAATAAAATGTGGTATGTGCAATGGTGATATAGCACCTCTTGTATATTACTGGATAGAGCTGGAACCCATTCTATTAAGTGAAGTATCCCAAGAATGGAAAAATAAGCACCACATGTACTCACCAGCAAATTGGTATTAACTGATTAGCACTTAAGTGGACATATAGGAATTACATTTATTGGGTATTGGGCAGGTGGGAGGGGGGAGGGAATGGGTATATACATACATAATGAGTGTGATGCACACCAACTGGCGGATGGACACGCTTGAAGCTTTGACTCGAGGGGGGAGGGGAGGAAAGGGAACTATATGTAACCTCAACATTTGTACCCCCATAATATGCTGGAAAAAAAATTAAAAAAAAAAGTCCCATAACACTTAGAAAAAGACTGATTATTTTATAACCATCTTAACAAATTACCTTCAAAACTGGTTTTAAATCTGTCTAATAAATCTATTTTATTTCTATAATCAGAATAATATTTAAACACAAGAACTAGATTTAAACTTCTCTAATTAATCAATGGCTCAATTTAGTGAGCGTAATTTTAAGAGCAGTCAATCAGTGACAGCCTTATACTTTGAAAGTTAACTATTCAGCATTAGACTTACTACTGTGAAGACACTTTTAGGCCAATGTCAACCCACTCTTGCCTCTGTAACCAATATAAAACATGTTTCCAAGTCTATCATAAACACACCTCATCCTCTCTGATCGATACAATCTGCCACAGCTTTTCCCTAAAACTTGATATAAGATCAGTCTTTGTTTTATATAGTGAGACTATGTCTATCATCATAGATATCCTTAAATATTACATTCCAAATCACATTTATAGCCTTATCAGTTAACAGTTTCTGAACTTCAGAAAACTTGCAAAAACTTTGATTTGAATGTCTGAAGGCAAAGATCACTGATTTTTGATTTAAAAAATCATTTTTATGGTTTATAATACAAAACATAATTTCCTATTTCTATAAAAGGATGTGTCATATTAGAACATTATTGAAGTAATCATTATGAACATGTAAATTATTATCCATAACCTTGGTCTGAGCTATCATGTAGATAACTTCCCTTTTTCTATTTTTCCCTCCTAGTCTTGTATTTTTTCCATTACTTAAAATATACTTTCTTTTATGTAGGAGTATTTTTTAAATATTTTAACATGAATAGACATCAATTTATTATATTTAATTAAATATATCCTATGATTTAATTATATAATAAATATGATTTATTATATTTAATTAAATAATATATTTAATTAAAATTTTTTAATATGATTTCAGATAAAGTTGACCTATGAGCACACATTCTTATAGACGGAAGTAAAACACAGTGAAAATCAACCAGGGGGGAAGGGGTAGGAGGGGAGGGGAAAAAACCTACCTACTGAGTATTATGAACACTATTTGGGTGATGGGCACACTATAGCCAGACTCAAGCATTACAAAAACAATACATGTAACTTAAAACATTTGTACCCCCTTAATATTTTGAAATTTAAAAACATATATATTAAATAAAACCAAAAATTTCTGAAATAAAGAAATAGCAAAGTAAAGTATATAAATTACTGTTAAAAAAATAGAGGCTTAGATTATTGCTTGCTAATTCTCAGAGTAAAATTATCTTCTTCCAGAACCAAAATGCCTGCATTTATACTTGTTTATATTTAATAATTCCATAACTAAAGCATCATTTAAACACATTTAATAATTAGTAAATTTATTCATTCAACAAGGTCTGTTTCTTGTAGATGTTATGTATAATTTCCAGCATAGGAAAATCTTATATGAACAAGCCAGAGTCTGGTTTCCATAGCATTGCATTACTAGTGAGAAAATTTAGGTTTAGCTTTCTTAATGGTTAAGTAGGATTGTATACTTATGGCCTAGGGGCTTATTTGATGAAATCATAGCATTTGTGAAATTACAAGAATAATAAATTACTCTGTTTTGGTAATATAGTAATAGCTGCTTAAAGCATTCTGAAGAAAATTACCAATATGTACTAAAATGTTTAGGAAAAGATCTTAAGCAGTTAGAACTTGAACTGGTTCTAGAAATGTGCTTGGATTTGAACTGATGAAGAAATACAGGTGAATGTACAAGTCAGAAACCCCACACGGCAGGAGCTGTCATACTGCTCATGAAGGCTTATTCTAAAATTGCACCATGGGAGATTCCCAGGCAGACAAACAGGACAGACTGCAGAAGAGTCACTGCATCTTTGATGTTTCTGTGGTTCATTTCCATATGAACAGGATCACACCTTCTTTAAAGATGAATTCCACTGTTGGATCACCTTTGTTAAGGAGCATTTTTAAAATGCTTTAGTTCCTCCACAATGTCCCACAGTCACCTTCATCCACTATTTTTACATTAACATACCTTTTGAGGGAGCCAGAAAGGTGAGCAGCAAAATGAAATATGAATCTCCCTGACTAGGAATGTGAAGCAGTGACTTGATCCTCTAGCTCATCCTTATGACATCAAACGATATAGTATACATTTTACCCAAATTCTATTTTTACCTTATTTTCTCCTTCAACCACAATTCTTCAGAGCAGATTTGATCTAACCAATTTATGATGTATTTTTATTCCTTCAAGTTCCACAACATATCAGGCTGTTGAGTCATGACAAGACTGTTCAAGACTTCCTGTCGTTGCTTCTTTTGTTTTCACTTGATTCTATATTTTTCTATAAATATTTTGTGAGTTCCATTGGATTTCAAACATCAACTCCTTACAGAGTGGGGAATTCCTGTGAGAGGGAGATTGTCTGCCAAAGGAGCTTGCTTGTATTTAACACCCCTGGGCTGGCCAGACAACAATGACTGCTTCTGCTGTTTAAAATGCAAGTCAACTCTCCACCCCTCACCACCCTTCAGTACTTCAGTAGGAAGTATCCCCAGATTGCCTCTGTCCTTACCCTGAGGAACTGACCTATATATATGCTTTGAAAAACATATTCAGGGTTCATATATTATTAAAAAGAAAACATAATAAATCATTTAACCATGCAATTTCTAAGCTACTGATTTTTCTTAGTTTATTTGTATACAAGCCTCTAAAAATTTAGAAGAAGAAAAAGATAAAACTCTTCACTGTAAAAGTTGCAGAAGGTAAATTATATTAATAACTTTGGAATAAAAATGGGTGTAATATTTTTCTACATTGATTACTACCATGAATTTCAATTGCAATATAGCCTATAAATAATATTAAAGTAATACCTCAGAGATTTCATTATTAGGCCTCTGATACTAGGTAAATCTTAAAGATATTTAGCATTGATGTTCACAGTTTTTCAGTAGTGGTTAAACAATACGTCAACCACCTTAGTAACTTATGGAGCCCTCTTTCCTTTATTTCCTTTTTAACTCTCACAGAATCTGCGTGTGCATGTGTGTGTGTTGAAAATTTAACTTTTTTAAAAAGAGGGATTATATTCACTGAATTTTAGTAAGAACACAGCTTGTAAATAGTAAAACTGAGAATAGTTCATACTCTGCCATTAGTCCCAATGCTCAGCCACATAGGTCTTTTTACCAAAGTAGTAAGTATAAAAAATAAGAGTTCTGGATGGTTTCCTGAAGAGATCATGAATTTCAAAAAACAAAAAAAATGTATTTCCCAAAGAAAGAAAGGAACATATAAATGGCAAGAAACAAGTAAAGAAAATTGTTCACCAAACAATTTAACATGAGGAAAAAATCAGCAACAATAACAATTTATAAAAATTAAGTGAGGAAAAAACCAATTAGAAAACTATCTGTATTCATGAACTAGAAAGCTAGCTTTTTTTTCTTTTTCTCCAATTGAATATTGTGAAATAAAACATCCATTTGTAATAATGATAAAAAACCTATAAAATCCTTAGAAATGTATTTATCAGAAAGGCATAATAACCAATACTTAGAACATAATATTTTGGGAGACCATGAAGGATCATAAGAATAAATAGAAATATACAAAATGTCCCTAAAAGCAAAGATCAAATATAGTAATAAAGAAAGGAAACATAACATATGTCTAAAATTATCAGAATTATTTATAGGGAATTATTTATAGGAAATTATCACTATAGCAAATGTGTTCAGAAAAACTAGAGAGTGTTTCAGATTAGAGAGATTTTTGAAAGGGTGTGGGTATTTGAAGAAGTATGAATTTTTTTGAAGATGATTCATTTCTAGTTGTACATTAGTCCAGTTTATCATATATTGCTTTGAAAACAATAATATTTAACAATTATTTCAACATAAAGGAAAAAAGTGACTTTTGTCTATGGTAAATTTCCATCCCTATGTTTTTTTTGTTGTTGTTTATTTGCTTATTTTTTGTTGTTTGATTCTTCTCTTCTTCTAAATATTCAGTACACCCCAGGTTCTAAACTCATTTATATTACTGAGTTTAAGGTTAAGCGTTTCCCCCATATAGCAATTATTTAAATTTTAAAAGAAGGCAATTATAGTATAGTATAGTACTTTAAAAATAGAAATTTTGCATGTTAATGTTGGTATAATAATATTTCTAAGATCAAAGAATCCTTACTGGTACTCCCCAAATGAATCACTGGATGACTGGACCTCTCCACAGTAATCCAACCCCTGATATCTGAATCACAATCCCTTTGACTTTCTTGTAACAAACAACTTTAGATTTGATTTGTAGCGTTATTTCAGTCACTATGCAAAAATAAACTTGTTAATGCTACGGTTGAGGTTAAGGTTAGAGCTGAATCTGCAGTCTTGGAGTCAACCCCTTGAAACTGTGAATAATGTTGCCTCAACATTGAGTGGGTACTATAATACTCTATTTTTTTTTTTTGAAGGAAGGAAAAAATTGTAAGAGATTGTTCTGCTTTGCTATACAAGCCTTACTTCTGTGGAACACAGCCGGCAGTCTCTGAAGGAGTGAGTGCTTTCATGGGGCTTGCTTAGTGGGATACTGGCATTGGGCCAGGTTGAGCTCAGCTGAGGTGTAGAAAAGATCAACAGGAAGTTTAATACTGCTGTACTGGAAAGTTGTTACCTTATGGCTCCAGGAACATTTGTCAAGAGAAACATTCTATCAAAAATTAATTTAGAGGCTTATTTATTGGAAAGACTACCTGCATTTATGTCTTAAATGGTTCAGATTGAGAAAATCTGAGAAAAGTACATATGTTGCCAGCTTTTCTTATTTTGAAACTATTCCTGTGAACTCATCATTAACTTTGAATATAATTTTTTTGCTTTATATCTACTAAATTAAAATAAATATGAAAAGAAAATAAAGCTTTTAAATGGAAATATGTATGTACATATACATATATATAACTTAAATTTAAAAAACACACATACTCATTAACCTTAGCCTGACTTCCTTTTGTTATATAACCATCCTACTTAATTTTTATGTATATATTATATCACTTGATTATTTCATTTTTTTTACTGGAATTTGACATAATTTATATGGGACTTAACTTATTTAAGAATCTCCCAACTATGAAGAGATTATGTTTGCTATTCCTGGTTTAAAAGAGCATACTAATCATCTCCTAGGTATTTTTTTTCAGCTATTGTAACACAAAGATTTTCTTTACAATGGTGTTAACTCATGCAGTGCCTCTGCAACATGCTTTGTAACAGCAAATTGTCTATATATAAATTTTTGTCGATTATATGAGACCAAATTTTCCCTATTATTTCTCAATCAAATTATGTTAAATATTATTATTATATGATACAGTGTATATCATTATAAACAGACAATTTACTTACTAGCTCTTTAGTAAAACCATTCTATGCAAAATTAACTCTTAATTAATGATTCATTTATAATCTCAATATTTATAATCTCAAATTTATAATCTCAATATTAATCTCAATTAATCTCAATATTTCTATATGTATTTCAGAAATATTCCCAGAAAGTGATTTTCTCCAACACACATCTCTTATAGAGTGTTACTTAATTTTACCTCCTCTTTCTGCATTTTTATTGACATTCATGGTGAAAGAAATCTAAATTTTTGTGTAGGTCTTATTTTAACAAAACATTATTTGGAGAATTTCTAAAGTACAGAAAGGCTGTCAGGTCGACCACATTATAGTTACATTTTGTTTTGTATATTTTTAAAGGATGCACAAATTTGATTTACTGGATTGAAAAAGATGGGCAGGTAAATATAATATTTTACTAAATCAATTAATCATGAAATATGAAAGCTGTGTTTACTTCACTTATATTAAATATCCTGGTATGCATTTCTCCAACAATCTTTTTATTTTAACTCCTGCTTCAATTCTTTAGATAATTAATGACATTTTTCTATAAGATTCCCCAGAAGGATGTATAACTATTACTACTAGCATAAAGTTTGTTGAATTTTATTATAAAAAATTATATGCCACTTCCAAGACTGTGAATTGTGAAAAATTAGAAAAATAATCATAGTTACTTCTTTAATTTGAGTTATTATAGATGTTTTTAAAAGAAACTTAACAATTTTATCTCTTTTTATTTATCTTTGTATAAATATATCAAGTCATAGTTGTAACAGTAGGTTGATTATTTTTAAATGTCCAGGGCTAATAACTTTGGGAATAAATCTACAAGTCTGCTAGAATAAGACAGATATTTGTAGAACTTCTCAAAGACATGTATAATATATTTAACATATTTTATTATTCATTTCACCCTTCTAGTCATTCAGCTATCCAACCAACAATCATTATTTTGCTACAAACTGGTATTGCATTTTCGATGATAAAAAAATGAAATAGATAATGGAAAACATAATTCCTAAACAGAAGAACAAATATGGAGACATCACATTACCCTACTTCAAATTTTACTACAAGACATTAGTAACCAAAACATGGTACTTGTATAAAAGAGGAAATAAATATCTAAGAAAAATAATAGCAAACCCAGAAATAAATCCAAATACCTACAACCAACTGATTTTCAGCAAAGCAGACAAAAACATACACTGGGGAAAGTACACCCTATTCAATAAATGGTGCTGGGAAAATTGGATAGACACATGCTTCAAAATGAAACTGGAATCCTATGTCTCACCATGTAAAAAAATTAACTCAAGATGGACTTAAATGCAAGACCTAAAACCATAAAAATTTTAAAATAAAACCTAGAAAAACTCTTCTGGATATTGGCCTAGGCAAAAAATTTATGACTAAGACCTCAAAAGCAAATGTAACAAAAACAAAAATAGACAAATGGGACTTAATTAAACTAAAGTGCTTCTGCATAGCAAAAGAAATTATCAATGGTGTAAATAAGCAACCTACATATTAGGAAAAAATATTTACAAACTATGCATCCAACAGAGGACTAATATCCAGAATCTATAAGGAATTCAAACAAATCAGCAAGAAAAAAAATAAACAATCCCATTAAAAAGTGGTCATGCCTGAAGCTCTGACTCGAGGGGGGAGGAGGGCATGGGCAATATACGTAACCTTAATATTTGTACCCCCATAATATGCTGAAAAAAATAAATAAAAATAAAAAAGTGGGAAAATAACATGAACAGATAATTTCAAAAGAAGATATCCAAATGCCAACAAAAATATGAAAAAATGCTCAGCATTACTAATCATCAGGAAAATGCACATTAACACCATAATAAGATATCACCTTACCCCTGTCAGAATGGCCATAACTGAAAAGTCAAAAACTATAATTGTTGGTATGGATGTGGTTAAAAGGGGATGCTTACACTTTGTTGGTGGGAATGTCAATTAGTACAACCTCTATGGAAAACAGTATGGAGATTTCTCAAAGAACTAAAAGTAGATCTACCATTTATCCAGTAATCCCAATAGTGGGTATCTGCCCAAAGAAAAAGAAATCATTATATCAAAAAGACACTTGCAATAATCTGTTTATTGTAGCACAATTCGCAATTGCAGAGATATGGAATCAACCTAAGTGCCCAACATCCAAGGAGTGAATAAAAAAATGTGGTATACCTACAGCATGGAATACTACTCAGTCATAAAAAGAATGAAATACTGTCTTTTACAGCAATTTGGATGGAACTAGAGATTATTATCTTAAGTGAAGTACCTCAGTTGCAGAAAACCAAACACTGCATATTCTCACTTATAAGTGGAAGCTAAGCTATGGGTTTCAGGGGCATACAGAGTGGTACAACGGACATTGGAATTTCAGAAGAAGTATGTGTGGGAGGGGAACAAGGGAACAAAATCCACCTATCTGGTGCATTGTACATTATTCAGGTGATGGATACACTAAAAACCTGAACATCACTACTATACAATTAATCCAGGTAACAAAAAAAATGTATCTCTAAATCTAGCAAATTAAAAAAAAAGATAAAATATTCTCATGCGTACAGAAATAAAAGATTGTGATCAGGTTCAGACTCAGATATGTTTGAAAAAAACAAAAAACAAAAAGTAAAAACTGAATTGTACAGGAGACTCAAATACATAATTGGCCACATCAGTGGACACAACTTCATGTGATTACCATAATCCTGCTACTTGCTGTTCTATCCAACATTCTCAGCATGATTCTAAGGCCCAGATACTCAATAAGCAGAGAAAAATATGTGTGTGAGATCCCAATTAATGAATACAGAAAGATGAAGTTTTATAGACTCATTCAGGGTGGTGGTGAAGGTTTAGTGAAACTGAACAATCAAGAGTGAGAATGGTATTGGATAAAGAAAGCCTTTGAAGAAGGGATTCATCAGAAGATGAAATGCATGTTAGCTATTAATAAATATTAAACTTAGAGTTTTATCCAATAAATACTTATATTGCCATTCACTTTTGAGTAAGTAAATGTTATTTGAAAGTTATAGTATTCATGGTACTATTTTTACTTATATTTTAAGGTTTAATGGAAATTCAAGGAACTTTCCAAGAACTTTTCTGGATAAACAGGCTCTGTGTTTGTGTGCTCAATATGGCTTTTACAATTCACTCTCAAACACAGAGGCAAAAGGCAATTGCCTTCAGTGTGGCTTTTCTTTGAGCACAGTTTTGATTTGCACACTGTCCATGCATTTTTGCTTCACCAGGTGTAATCTCCTGATAAGTATGTTCTGTTCTTTGCAGAAATTCACATCGCTGACCTTGCAGTCTTCTGCTATGGAAAGGCTGCCACTGGCAGCTGCAGATTAATACCAGCTCAAATCTTGTTGTTTTTGATTAAGGTCTTGAGGTTAGAAAAATGTAATTTGTACCCCACAAGGTAGTATAAAAAGAACATGACAGCAATTAATCCTTGTTTTTTCTGATGACAATGATAAAACACTCTGGATTGCCTTCAATATCTTAGTTAATATTCCAAAAATCAAATTTATTCTCCCTTGTGTTTATTTATAGGTGAGTATTTTTCATAACTTCAAAGTGTTTAATGTAAAACTTTATTAAACATTTTTTAAAATCAGGAACATGTCAATATTATTATCAGAGGAATAATTTGTAAAACCTGAAACAATGATTTGAAATACATTCGTAATAAAATATAAACCTCCTATATATATACATAAAAGAATGATAAATATATTTTTGCTGATCCATTATGTATTACAAATTTGGTAACTTCAAACATTTCTAATGAAGGGTACATCAATCTGATAGAGTGAAGCCATTAGTATGCCTAATTAGGACTTAATCATTTTACCTAAAATTCAAACTTAATATGTTTATATTTTTTAGGCCTCATTTACCTATATTGATCTCATGTCTTGCCAGGTTAGTTTGAATGTACATTATCTAAACTTCATTAATTACTGAATGCTTTTCATGGCCTCTGCATGAATTATGGGTATTAAAAGAATGACATATCTCAATTTTCTCTAAACTTCCTATGTGGTCCAATCAAACTCAATAACATATGCATTGAAAAAATTAGTATAAGTATTGGGAAAAAAAGGCCAAAGAAGTAAGCAGCACCAAGAGTAACATCCCCTAATAATCTCACTCTTGGCAAGATATGAATATTCTTGTGACATGATGAGGGAATTCCCTTTGGATACATGTGACTGATAAAATCTCTATTAGTTGGTCATAAATTTCTCGTGGTGGTTGACCATCAAAGTTCTTGTACTAAAGAAAGGGAAAGAGTTCATTTTGAATGTCAGAGTGCTTGGCAGAAAGGAAGAATTTCACTAACGACAATAGTTTCAATACATGACAGGGACTCTGTCGTTTAATTACTTTTGAATCACATTATTTGCATTGTTCCATTTCCCCCACAATTACTGCATCATAAGTGAAATGTAATCACCACTAACTTATTAAGGTCTAAGACCTGCTCAGAAAAAATTAAAGATTATTATTAATTGAACATATTTAACTTGCTTTGAGAACTATGATTTAAAACATAGAAGAAACCTCAGATCTGAGGGAGGATCCAGCCTTAACTAAAACTAGGAATTAAAATATCCTTGTAGCTTAGTGTACTTGATAAACATATGAGTATTTCTTCTCTTACATCATAATAGTTTCGATTCATAAACTAATTACTATAAAATGGATTGTGCCTCTGCAAAATTAATATGTTGAAACTCTAATCCCCGATGTGATAGTATTTGGTGTCGGGGCCCTTTGGAGGTAATTAGGGGTGGATAGAGTCATGGAGTGGGGCCTTCATGGTGGAATTAGTGGTTTTATAAGAAGAGGAAGGGAAAGATCACTCTCTTGCTCTCTCTGTCATGTGAGAACACAAGAAGGCAGCCATCTAAAAGCCAGGAAGAGAGCCCTCACCAAGAACAAATTGGTGAGCACCTTGATCTTGGACTTCTAGTGTCCAGAACTGAGAGAAATAAATATCTAGTATTTAAGCTATTTAGTTTATGGTATTTTGTTGTAATAGCCAGAGCAGAATAATACATGAATCAATATTGCTCCCCTTCCTTATATTCTAAAAGGAAATAACCACAAACAAAACTCATAGTAAATATTGCCAAACATGGCTCTGGGTGTCATCTTAAGTAGGAGACTTGAGTAGGAGAGATAAGAAAATAGATATTTAAATATGGACATAATTGTTCTTGGGAATTTCTAAATTTAGAAGAGTTAACTCCATTAGTGTTAGAGAAAGTATTCATTCCCTTCCATTTACAATCCTAAAGATTATGATTTTAATTATCTCTAACATGGATTAAGGTAGACTAATGAAAAGTTACTAGTGGTTGGCTTCATCAAAACTAATGTCAACAAATAATCTAATGTTATATATATGGGATATAAAAATTAAGTTTATTAATATAGGACCAACCAATGGGTGACAAATTTACAATCATACTTTTTAGTTAACTAGAAGCACTATCTTTACCTTTGATTTTTCTGAAAATTTAGCAGTCACATCTCTGCTTTATCTTTAGGTCATGATATTCTGAGAGTTCCCTAGATTTGATATTTAATCAAGAGTCTTTCCTTTTAACTTTAGCTTCTTTTGCCCTCTTGAGAGTCTGGAATCTTCAAAAACAGCAAATCATGGCTCTTTCATTTTAGCAGTACTTGCTTTACATTATATCTCTTCTGTGATAATTCTAAACAGCAAGTAGAAATCAAGGCAAAGGAAATCTTCTGAGTTAATTACTCAGCTCAGTCAGAGCATTTTCTACCTTGTACATGACTTCAGCCAATAGTATTGATAAAATAAATAACAAATACATAATTCTACAGTAAGAGTAATAGATCTTAATTGCTGTATACCTTACATACAGGGAAATATCATGATCTTAGTATGTCATTCACTGAGTTTTGCATAGCATATTTCAAGACCAGAACATTTCCATGATTCTAAAAAATTTTTCATGCCCTCTCTTCTCAGTCTATATCCCCCATCTCTGCCCTCCCCATGACAAATATGATTTCTATGGTGACAAGCTAGTTTTGTTCATTCCAGTATTTTATATAAATCTAATCATAATGTATGTAGTTTTCTATATGATTAGTTTTTTCAACTAGCATACTATTTTTGAGAGTTGACCATGTTTTTACATGTATCACTAGTTTTTTTTCCATTTTTTTCCATATTGCTGAGTAATATCAGATTACATGACTATACAGTAGCTTGTTATTTCTCTTGTTGATGGACAATTGATTTTTTCTACTTTTTGAGACCATGATTAAAGCCTCCATAAATATTCTTTTTATAGAAGTATATTTTAATTTATCTTGCATAAATATCTAAGAGAAGAAATGTGGAGTCATAAGGTTTATGTATGCTTAACTTAAAAAGAAAATCTGAAGTTTTCCAAATGGTTATATCATTTTACATTCCCACTAGCAATGTGCAAAGAGTCCCGTTTGCTTCTCTCAATTGCTAACACTTGATATTAGCAGTCTTAATTTTAGCCATTCTAATACTTATGTATTAGTATTTCACTATGGTTTGATTTCTCATTTGCTTAATGACTAGGGATGTTTGAATACTTCTCCATGTGATTATTTGACATTCATATATTTTCCTTTTTAAGTCTGTAAGTCTATTACCTATTTATTTTGTTTGCCTTTTGTAATGGGTTGCAGGAATTCTTTTTATTTATTTATTTATTTTTATTTCAACATATTATGGGGGTACAAATGTTAAGGTTACGTATATTGCCCATGACCCCCTCCTCCCTCGAGTCAGAGCTTCAAGCCTGACCATCCCCCAAACATTGCACATCTCATTCATTATGTTTGTATATACCCATC
>VBSM01002608.1:28939419-28952748 GCA_008086735.1 Cheirogaleus medius
GTCCCACCAGCAATGTAGGAGTGTTCCTATCTCTCCGCATCCATGCCAACATTTGTTCTTTGGGGACTTTTTGATAAAGGCTATTCTTACTGGAAATAAATGATATCTCATTGCAGTTTTGATTTGCATTTCCCTGATGCTTAGAGATGTTGAGCAATTTTTCATATGTTTGTTGGCCATTATTCTCTCTTCTCTTGAAAAATTTCTGTTCATGTCCTTTGCCCACTTTTTAATAGGGTTGTTTGATTTTTTCTTGCTGATTTTCCTGAGTTCTAAATAGATTCTAGTTATCAGCCCTTTGTCGGATGTGTAGCTTGCGAAAATTTTCTCCCATTCTATGGGTTGTCTGTTTGCTCTCTTGACAGGTTATTTGGCTGTGCAAAAGCTTTTTAATTTGATCGGGTCCCATTTATTTATTTTTATTCATGCTGTGATTGCCTTTGGGGTCTTCTTCATAAATTCTTTGCCTAGGCCAATGTCTAGAAGAGTATTTCCAATGTTTTCCTCTAGAATTCTAATAGTTTCACACCTATGGTTCAAGTCTGTTACCCAGCGTGAGTTGATTTTTGTGAGAGGTGAAAGGTGTGGGTCCTGTTTCAGTCTTCTACAGATGGCTATCCAGTTTTCCCAACATCATTTATTGAATAAAGATTGTTTTCCCCGGTGTATGTTTTTGTCTGCTTTGTCAGAGATTAGATGGCTTTATGAGGATGGTTTTATATCTGGGTTCTCTGTTCTGTTCCACTGGTCAATGTCCCTGTTCTTGTGCCAATCACAAACTGTTTTAATTACTATAGTCTTGTAGTATAGCTTGAAGTCTGGTAAATTGATACCTCCTATTTTGTTTTTATTGCCTAGGATTGATTTTGCTATACGGGGTCTTCTCTGGTTCCATACAAAGAAGATTTTTTGTTAGATATGTGTTGGAAGTATTTTATTCAAGTCTATGAATTACCCATTTATTTTCTTAATGATGATTCCTAAAACACAAAAATTTTAAATTTTTAATAAATTTTTTAAAAATTCACATGCTCTCTCTCTAAGAAAGTTTTGCCTGAACCAAGATTGCTAAGATATTCTATATTTTCTTCTAATGATATCTTTGTTTGTTTTGTTTTATATTTTAAATTTATGTCTGTTATCAATCTAATTCAATTTTTTATTGATACTTAATAATTGTACATTGTTATAAGGTACATGTGATACTTTGATATATGCACACAATGCATAATGATCAAATCAGGTTAATAGGGCTGTCCATTACCTCAAGCATTTATTATTTCTTATGTTGGGAGAATTCCAAATATTTTCTTCTGACTATTTTAAAGTCTAAAATAAATTTTTGTGGGTTTGTTTTTTTGTACAGTGTGACATAGGTCTAATTTTTCCTTCTATATATACATACAGTTATTCCAGCACCATTTGTTGAAAATATAATTATTTTCTCACTGAACAAATGACATATCATATACATATAGATCTATTAGTGGGCTTTTAATCAGTTGTATTGATTTATTTTTACATTCTTTTGCTAATATCACACTGTCTAGATTACTATAGTTTTAGAGTAAGAATTAAAATCTGGTAGATTAAGCCTATACTTTGTTCTTTTCATTCAAGAATATTTGAGCTATTATTAGCTTTTTGCCTTTACAAATAAATATTTTAATCTTGTGATTTTTTTCTATATGAAGACTGATAATATTTTCATTAAGATTGCATTGTACAGATAGATCCGTTTGGGAAAAGAATTATATCTTAACAATACTGAGTCTTTAATTCTGCAAATTTTCTCAATGTTTTGTTTACAAGGAAAAATTTTGCATATATTTTACTGCATTTGGCCCTAAGTGATGATTTTTGTTATAAGCAAATTATTTTTAAATTTTTAAAAATTTTGTGAATAATATTTTTAATTTTATGCCTGCATTATTCATAATAACCACAAACATAATACAAATAACATTTGATCAACAGTTGAATGGGTAAACAAATCACACTATTGAATGCTATAGCAGAAACAAAAATATAACTGTACCTTTATGAATCAGAATACTGGTTAATCTAAGAGCACGAGTTAGGAAATGAGGAAAAAAAGGTGGGTTCTGGCACTCATTGTTCACTTTATTGATTTGACTGTTGGTTACATGGTTGTGCGCAGTTGATAAAAATTCATTGGGAGCTCTTTGTATAGTCATAATATATATACTCTTTTTTATGTGTATTATACTTAAATAATTTGTACATAATAGGTTCTTGATTTGTTTATATCAATCCATCCTCTTTATGTTTTCAGGCAGGTCTATGCACAAACAAGTATGCTAGATTTTTTTCATATTAAAGAATTTCTTTTTCTTTATTTTTCTCCTCCCCTCTTTGAACATAGTTGTCTGTATTTGTTATCTTTATCATAAGTCTTTAACCTACAGAAATCCAGTTTACATCCAACACCATTGTAATGAATATATACCTGTTAAAGATTTCTAATATTTACTGTTTCAAAAATCCATGGTCACTTTCACTTCTCTAGTCTCAGTTTAATTGATACAGGAGAATTCCTATATTGGCTTCCGCGACAGCACTGGAAACACCTGCTTAGTCTCTTTTGCTGGGTCCTCGTGTTCAATCCAACTTCAAAGTGCTTAAGTACAACCAAGTCCTCTTCTCTCTACTTTCACTCTCTCTCTAGTTAATTTCATGTGGATTTAACTATTATCCATATGCAAATGAACCTTTTAATGTCTGTCTCCAGTCCAGTCTTCTGTCTTGAATTTCAGACTGATATTATCAATGTCTTACTTGATGGTTCTAATTTGTGTTCATATATATATATATATACACATACAGACATACACACACACACA
The DNA here is from genome assembly GCA_008086735.1 of Cheirogaleus medius. NCBI lineage: Eukaryota > Metazoa > Chordata > Mammalia > Primates > Cheirogaleidae > Cheirogaleus > Cheirogaleus medius. The sequence continues at coordinate 28,942,284 of VBSM01002608.1, forward strand.
CTACACACACACATGCACATACATCTAAACATTTCACACACACATACACACACATATATATTAATATATATATTTTTTAAACTGGATTCAGCTACCCCAATCTATTACATTTACAATATTTTCTGTCCCATTAAATGGCATAACAACCATCATCAGTTGATTTAGCCAATATTCCACAAAGCATAATGATTTCCTCTTTTGTCTTAATTCTTGCAGTTAACAATGGCATAGGTGATGATACAAAGTAAATTGTGTTGATACATTCTGTTCTATCCTTTGAATGACCAATTAGCACTTTGTCAGTGATGACATTTATTTTGTTGATCCACTGTGACTCATTTCAAACGGATGCTAATATCACTCATGAATATTAGCATATTTATTTTAGCCTTTCACCTATGCTGTTCAATAATAATGAGTGAATGACAAAGAAAGGAGCAGAAGGGCTGAAAAACAATCATATTACTTTGTTCTCTTCCTTGGAACAAATGTCCAGATTCATCATCACTCTTTCACAGCAACAAAATTATCTGAGATGATATCATTTTGCTGCTTTGTTCTGTACAACCTTGAATCTACGGTAGACTAAATTCTATACATGTACACCACATAGTCCAACTATTTCTATCATATCCTGAATATTAAAACTATCTGTGAGATGTTTTAAGTCTTTTGTAGTACCTTCAAAAGCACAATAGCTTAATGTAATACAATAATCAAGTCCTATATGTGCAGTCATGTATATATATACATATATATATATATATATATATATATATAAATGTGCCACGAGAATGATAGAGTAGACATTTTTCTAAATCAAGCCATGAACTCTATATCAGAAAGTCAGGCTAATGAAGACCAATTAAATCAACCAAGAACTAACGCAGAGGAATGTAAGGCAATAATAGATGTTACTGAAGCACACAATAGCTGAGAACAACTTCATCAACAACAAAAAGCTCTTTTTGCAGTGGAGTTCCATATTGACCCATTGCAGTGGGTTAATATTATGGGCATAACAATAAATAACAAACACATATTTATATTTTAAATTATAAAACGTTCTCAAATATTTAATAGCAAAACACATATATACATGCATACATATTATGTATTAAAATAATTTTTCACATTTTTTTAAGATCATCTCAAGAATAGCATTATATTAAGGAAGAGTTTATTAATATGATGATATATCTTTTTTTTAAAAAAACAAGTATATGTTATTTTTGAAATTTAAAGAAAAGATACTTCTATGTAAAAACAGAAAATGACTGGAAGTACTCAGAAACAGATGTTAATTGGTATGAGCTGTGACTGAATTGGCAACAAGATGGGAAACATGAAGAGATGATAAATAAAGACTGCTAGCAGATAAATAATGTGGTTCAGTAGGGGAGAAAATTAAATTAACCACTGAGAAGAAAAAGAAAGAAGTTTCTTCTTGATAGCTTTAAGCCTTATTGAAAAATCAATGAAAGCAGTATGTTGAACCTAGTGATTACATCCAAGCCCAATATGCATTAATTATTGTCTATCAAGGGATACAGAATTGGTGTGCTTGTGTGCCTTACTATGCTATCCTGGATGCTTAAAAAGTATATTACACTTCAGGATAGGGAAACAGTTTTTTAAATAATAAACAAAGAGAAAGGCTAATTAATTTAGTTGCATAAAAAAAGAAAGCAACTTCTCTTCATGAGTAGATTTCGATTTAATTAAGTAAACCAGCAAATACAAGTCATAAATGTAGAAAGATGTTTGAAGTACAGATATGCAAGAAAGAATTACATCCAAAAAATATAAGGAAATCCTGCCAATCACTAAAAATGGCACAGAAAAAAGTGGCATAGAATATAAACAAAAAAATTACAAACCAGGTAAGAAAAATGGCCAATAAATATATATTTCAAAATGTTAACCAACCTAGTATTTGAAAATCAAAATTAAAGCATTAATAAGACATTTATGATCCTTTTTATTTGATGTCCAAATCTGACATTACCTTATTTTGGTAAGAATGTGAAACAATAACACTTACACATTGATGAAAGAAGTTAAATTAGTGCAACCACTTTAAAAAGCAAGTAATTTGAAAATGTGCTTCTTCTACATTCAAAAAATCCATTCATAAACAAATACCTTATAGATCCTTATCTCTAGAAGATTAAGAATGTTTATAACACCCTGGTTTGGAATTAAAAACATATATAATGTAATAACTCATAGTGACTAAAGTAACAGTGGTATATTCATATAATAGAATATTAAATAGCAGTTAAAATAAATGCTCTAGGCACACACATATAAACATCAATAAATTTCTCAGACACAAAAATGATTAAACACTTGCAAAAGTACTTATATGTCTTAAGGATAAATACATATGTAAAAATGGACAGAAATATATCATTAACATTAAATTGAGAACGTTGGTTCAAGTTTTATGTTTTAAAAGGGGTTATATTAGATGGGTATATACTTATTGTTTTTGACAAATGCCTTTGTTACTGAAACGTTTCATAATACGTTCAAAAATAAACTAACAAAATTGCTGACACCTTATCAGAAAGAAACCAGTAATTCATCCATCTACTTGAACCATATTTGTTTTTCCCACAGTGCTTTTTATATAAACCTATTTTTTAAAAATAATTTGGTTGTATACAGATGAGAGTATTAGAGTTCTGTCTTTTAACTTTAACTCTGATGTAGCTGCAGGTTCTTCATAGATCATATTTATCTGTGTGAGGACATTGTTTTCTATTGTTTTTGTATAATTTATTTCATTTATTTCCACTCTAATCATTATTATTTCCTTTTTATTATTTTGGGTTTGTTATGTTCTTCTTTTTTTAGTTTCCTATGGTGAAAGTTTAGTTATTGATTCGAGATCTTACTTCCTTCAAAATATAAGAATTTACAACTATATATTTCCCTCTATAAGACACTGTGCCATCTAGCTAAATTTATAGTTGTAAATTCTCATATTGTGAAAGAGGTAAGATCTCAAATCAATAACCTAAATATTGTGTTTTGTTTATAAACATTCGAAAATATTTTTAATACTTTCTTCTGATTTATTTTTGACTCAATTTAACTTTTTTAATTTTAGTGAATTTCTACAATTCTGAAAATTTGATATTGCCAGTTTTTTGCTGGTGTTCTCACTAATTTTAAAGATTAGATTTTCAAGTTTGGAAATCAGTTTAGAAGTCTTTAGGATGATATAGTCTAAAAGCAAAGCATACTTTTGGAGGAACATTCATTCTAAATCATTATTTTTTCCTGAAAAATTTGTGTCAGATTCTTCAAAAGTTTTCAAGATTTTGGGAGAGTTTTGCTTCGTTTGTTTTTGTAATTTTACTTCTCAAAACAGAATTATCCCTGTTTTATTTATCACCTTGTACATTTGCTAAAAATATGAATATTTTACTTGAATGTCTGTTGATGTCATTAGTTCAATAGAGAAATGTAAAATTTTAGGAAAAAATGAACAAGTTTATCATCTTCATATACTATGATAATCTTACAATTTTTGAAAATATTAAAGTAATTTTAAGTCAATAAAGCAAAAATGTTATTATTGATACATTTCATTTTAGAATTTAAAAACATTAAAACCAAAATACTACTCTTTTATCTATTGTTATCAGAAGAAAATTGTTTTGAAAATTACAAAATTATTATCCATTTAATTACTACTTGAAAAATTAATAGTTCCAGTTGTTGCAAAAAGAAGGGACAAACAATTTCCCAGGTTATTGTAAGCAAAACTGATATTAGTATTTGAAAATATATAAATACATATATGGTCTTAACTTTGATTTTACTGAAAAGTATATACTTTCAAAATCTAGTTTGTTTTAGTATTTAATATTAATTATTTTAAACATGATACTGCACACTTTATCAAAATACTTCCTAACATAGATTGGCTGATTCATTCTGATTTTCTGGATATTTTTTCTTATTTTACCAGATAGGTTATATTGACAGTATTGTATATATTTGAGATATTTCAATTATGGACTATTCCACATATCTATGAGACCTTGGAAATTACTTTTTCTCTATCTTTATTTCTTTATCTGTAAAATCAGGAAAAACAATCACTACTTTATGGACATATTCAGAGGATTAAAACTTATACCTAAATTGCATATGAAAGTACATTAAGTGTAGAAAAAATATAGTAATTTTTATTATCACTTGCAATCAACTACTTTCTAGCCTCTAATACACCTTCTTATGAAGATAGAACAGGACAAATCTTATTTCAGCACACAATTTGGTTTTCATAAGTTCAGAGTTATAAAAATTAGAATATTTCATATTAATCGTTAAGAAACCCATAAACAGCAAAGATGGTTTATCCATTCTAATATTCTTTTCTTGATTTTTTTTTCCAATCAGAAATACATGTAACACTAGGTTGGACCCTGTTTACAGGATTTTAAGTAATTCTGCAAAGGCCAGTGATTACTATGAAATGAAACCAGTGTACATATTCTGGAATATTTATTCTGTATTAAAAATGAATCAATAAGAAAATATATTTAATAATTAGTGAATTTTTTATCTTAAATGTCATCAGCTTTAAACACCAAATCAATTATAGGAAGGACTAGGATTGAAGTAAAAGATGTTTGTCATGCCATCTTTGAAGAATATGTTGATAAATTTCAAAACCCATCTCTCTTACTACATAAACACTGATGAAAGTAACTCAGATTCAACATTGAGACATTGGTTCTGAGACCAACTATGCTAATATTGTATGCCTGACTTTCATAAAAAAATAAATCTTATTTGTTATCACTTTAAAATATCTATAAGATATATGCAACATAAGTAAAACTACTTTAAAACATAACAAATTATAGTAATTGCAGATTGGGTAATTCTGCTCTTTCTATTGCTAGCAATTAGGTAAAATGGAAAATATTTTTAAAATTTCTTTGAAGGCACAGAGAGCTAAAAATGTGAAGAAGGGAATGAGAGAGGTAAGCCTTATATTTAAGGCCACTTTTATCCTGAGAGATTACAGTAATTCCAAAGGAGGTGTCTGAGTATCTAAGAAAGTGAATATAGCTATTAAAAGAATCTCTGCACTAGGGGAACAAAATATTGAGTTAAGGGTCCACAAAGGAGGGAATGATTTCATAATTTTCTCTGTATTGGTTTGAGACCCCAAAGGTAGCAGACAAAAATAAATAAGTCAGTAAGGGTAAAGAAGATTTTAATGACCCAATTAAAAAATTGTTTTCATGGAATCTATAGAAAATGTATTCGCTTGAGTTCTTTGTAGATTTCAGTTATTAGCCCTTTATCAATGTACTATTAAACTGGAACTAATCAATCAACATTCATGTGCACATATGGTAGTAAAACAGTAGAAACCAAGAAGGTGGTTGGGAGGGAGGAGGGAATGGGAAAATTCACACTTAATGGGTACGATGTACACTATCTTGGTGACAGACACACTTATAGCTTTGACCAAAAAGACACCTGCATTCCAATATTTACTGCAGCACAATTCACAATTGCAAAGATGTGGAATAAACCCAAGTGCCCATAAATTTATGAGTGGATTAACAAAATGTGGTATATATATATATATATATATACACACACACACACACCATGGAGTACTATTCAGCCATGACTAAGGATAATTAAGGCCTTTTGTAACAATTTGGATGGAACTGGAGACCATTATCCTAAGTGAAAGTTCTAAAAAATGGAAAAACATATACCAAATGTACTCGCAATTAAATTGGAACTAACCAATGAGCATACATGTGCACAGAGGGAAGTAAAACTCAGTGTAAGTCAAGTGGGTGGGGGAGAATAATGGGGATGGAAGAAAGCCTACCTAATGGGTACAATGAACAGTATCTGGGAGATGGGCACACTTATTACCCTGACTCAAGTATAACAAAATTGATACATGTAACCAAAAGCATTTGTATTCCCATAATATTTTGAAATTAAAAAAATTGTTTAAACAAATAACAGATAGGAATAGTTTGTATGCTACTCCTGCAATTTTCTAGGAATTGCTATATATGTAAATGTAAATTTTAGAATTTATTGCTATGGACTGAATTTACAATAATAATTACTACAGTCATCTCCCCCCCCCCAAAAATAAAAAAGAACAGGAAAAAGAAAGAACAACACTTATGGACATTTACTTGACAAAAGTCAGATATGGTATGAGAAAGGTCAACAAGAATATTATAAAGACATGTGGAATGTGTAGGTGAAAATATAATGAGAGTGAATTTTTTTAGAAGCATCCATTCTTTGACAGCCATTCTAAAAATTATTTTTTGTATGTTAGAAAACCTTCAAAGGGCACTATAATAGAGTGGGGGCTTGTTTTTTTGTTTTTAGCTCTCTATTCTTCCATGCTCAAAACTTTGTGAAGCTCTCAATTCTTTATTCCCAAGTAAAGAATCAAATGTTAACTGCATACAGGAATCTTCCAGACAGCAGAAATTAAGATGTCGTCAGTTGTCCTGTTAGATTTTTATCCAACTGATTGTCTAAATGTGTGTAAATATGAACTTAAAGTACTCACTTCAGAATACAAACAGTAGAAGCTAAGACTTTTTAAATGTCTTCTATATATAAAATAATAACTTTTAAAGTGTTGTACACTATAATTCAAAATTAAACAAAGTATATTTAAAAATGACAAAAGAGGTGCACGGGCAATTTCCAGCACCTAAGAATCACTTAGGCTTGAATAATATTAGTAAATTGCTTATGATTCCATCATCTGCACTTATACTAAACTAACTTCAATGATATTTATATTTTGTTTTGTGATAAAAATCACTTGCAATCTTCCAACACAGAGAAAACAATAGTTGACATTTCTGTGGCATGCTGATCAATTTAGATCAACAAAATGAAATTTTAACAGCACTATCTTTAAATGTAACAATATATTTGAATACTACTGTCATTATATAGTTTCTTTAACATGGTTTTAATGATTGATGTATTAATATAAGAATATATTTAATAAGTCATCTATTGTTGGATATAATATATTGTAAGTTATATTCTGTACTAGAATAACTAAAATTTTCTAATCCTTACAATCATAAACAATGCAGCAATACATATAATTGTTGTCTATATGTTTGCAGAATAGACACAATTTTAAAGGAAAACAATTGTATTTAGATAATATTCACCACATTGTATAATACATGTGAAATTCCATGGTAGAGCATATGACCTCGAATAGGCATCAAGAAGTGCTTGATTCCTCCCTAAATTATATTTAATGTCCACATGTGAGTTTCAAATAATCAGTCTCAACTTTTGAATTTTAAGAGAAAACATATTTAGTTCTTAATCAAAATTAAATACTTTTAAATAGATATAATTCAGTGCTGTATCATTAAATACAGCTATCTTATTTAGTAATACATTTAATATAATGTGAACTGGATCAATGGAATAACAGTTGTGGAATTATTAATACTATTGAAGTGGGATCTGCTTAGTTACTGTTGAAAACATAAAGCCATTTTTGTTAACATAGGCATAATTACAAATGACCAGAGGCTATAAATACTTAATCCCAATCATGAAGTCTTTCTTATTATTACAATGTTTCATTTCTTACCACCCCAAACATTCAGTACATCTAGCAAAAATATACAGCAATATATGCCTAGAATATCATTTTATTCTGATAGGTTCTAATTTATTTATCAGCAACATTTACACTGATATTATAATCTGATTTCAATGTGAGCATATTTTTTTATGTTAGCTATCTGAGTCTAACTCATTAATTTTTTTATTATGATGATGATTCTATAATTACTTAAACATGGACAATACACTTTCTTCGTTTTTAAAGGTTTCTAAGAATTTTGCTACTTAAAGAAAATACATGATGGTGGTAATGATATTTGATTAGCTTGATTTCATGTGAACATGTCTATAATAGTGAATTCCTAGAAATGTGAGGCAATGTGATATATATTTTACATGTATTAACTCACACATTACAAAACTCTATGAGTTAGCTATTATTCAGTAACTAGATGAGGAAACTGAGGAAGGTTAAGTTACTTGTACAAGGCCTAAAGCTATTAAGCATCACCACAAATATTTGAGGACAGTCTGTTTTTAGAATCATATGTTCTTTCTTTAAAATTAATATATTGCTTATAATATTTAGGACTGTTTCTAGTTAATACATTTTTATTATGCATATACCTCCTTTTACTCTATATTCTATTTTTATTTAATAGACATGGCAACATTGAAGAAATCATAAGTATTAATGTCACTAATCAGATTGCTAACAAATCTTTCCATCTATATGTGAGTGTACGACTTCTTAATTTCCTCCCAACTAAATTTCAAATAGAATTATTAATTTATAATTTTAGAGTAGAACACAATGTCTGAGAACTTTGTCAGATTTCTGATTTAATTGCTGCCCTGAAGAGGAATAATTTGGATTTACTATGACTGACAGTGCCAATGAAATATTAATACATCTGTTGTTTCTTCTTCTTCGATGATAGATTTTTGTAACCTGTAGGAAGGAAAATGAAAATAAATAGGCCATAAGACCATAACAGATGACATGCCTGTTTTGAAGAACAGTTGGCACAGCAGCGAAATGGAAAAAATGTTCCATCAGTCTCTTCCTCCATCTAGCTTTACTTGAAGGTGCCACGTAGCCTCTGGCTATGTGGTTAGTGTCAGGATATTTAGTGCCCCTCATTGTAACAAAGAGGGTAAAAATTCAAAGAATTCATACATTTTAACTTTACATGATTAGACAGAGAACCCTCAAAGATTTGGACAATGAATAACTTGCTTCCAGCAATAGACAGAATGGCAAGAATGTGGAGACATTAATTTGCTCTAGAAATAGAAGTTAGAATTAACAGTTCCCTCATGTGTAATGGCACAATATGTACATGATGAACTTTAAAAAGAAATCAGCTCTTTTTAACAAAATGCTCCTAGCAACACTTACTCAGATTATATTGATGTTAATTTTTTCTTTCCGTAAGAGAGCTCTCTGAAAGCTAATACTGCTGGAGAAATCTATTTGGACTTCTTGGGAAATAGTTGTCAGTTTTTATTATCAATTCCTTGTTCAGCCCAGCCTCCCAGGTCAAAGATGTTCAATTTTATAGCCCAGAGACTCTGTTGATGTACTTATTTAGGAAAGAGGCAGCCACTCAAATATACCTTGTTCTCTCCCAACACTTATCACCCTCACTTCCCCAGCATATGGCCAGATTCCTCTCTAAACTTGAGAAAAAAAAATTTTTCTTTATCTCCATTCTCAGATGAAAATATCTTTCTGGTAACTGTTCTACCAATAAACATACAGAAATAAAATGATAAGTCTATATAGATTAAAATATTTATTTTCCACAGAAGAGGGTTATGTACTGTCTAACACAGAAGGTCTTGAATGAGAGTTTTAATGTGGTTATTTGTAGAGGGTTAGATCTCATCAGTAGGTTTAATGTCCTGGAAGAATGTTTTTGCCAATGAAGGTGAACCTATCTGTATAAAGTGTGATGTTTTATTAAAAGTACATAAGTATTCCAAGTGACAGAAATTATTGTTATATTTGTGCCAGATCCATCTTTTGAAACACCACATAAGTACTTTTTATATATTATTTTTTCCATCTGAGCTCTTCTTCATGAAATTTCCAAGACACATTTGTTTATTTAATAATTAACTAATGGGCTTAAAGATGAGCAACGATGTGTTAATTTTGACTGTCATTTTATCTCCAGTAAAATTCAAAATATTTATTTTTCATCCTAGATGTCTACTCATATAAAGAGCAAGATTAATGAGTGATTGTTATAGAAAGAGCAAGACAAACACAAGATTTCATAGGTTGAGATAGTTCTAATAAATTGGAGAAAACCTAAATTCCTATTGAATTAATATTAGTTACAATTTCTATCTTTATTAATGAGGGAATTTTATTTATTTTATTTTATTAATAAAGTAATATGAACTACAAAAGTGAATACATTTTGAGAAAAAGACCATCTTTTTTTCTTATCCAGCTACATCAAACCTATGTGGCTTATTTCACAAGCTGTCTATAGCTTTCCAGCTGCATCTTCCTGAATTGGAGAATAGTGCTACATCCAAAATGGCCTGACCACACAGCTCTCTTGTGAGATCAGGCCAGGATTATTCTTATTAAACTCATACCTTACATATAGTATTTCCTTTCCTGAACATATGAAAATTTTTCATTTTCTTCTCTCATTTGAAATTTTAGTCACAAATTTTCCCAGTTGACTCTGTCCTTTGGTCCAATGTTCCACTCCTGGAAACTTTGAATTCTATAGACAGTGTTGATTCAAACTGGCATTTTCTGCTTCTGCCTTCACACTTTACAATTATTATATAGAAACATTCTATAAAAAAG
>VBSM01002608.1:28952848-28964191 GCA_008086735.1 Cheirogaleus medius
GTAGGAGGAGGAGATGGGTATATTCATACCTAATGGGTGTGGTGCACACCATCTGAGGGATGAACACGCTTGAAGCTCTGACTTGGGTGAGGCAAAGGCAATATGTGTAACCTAAACACGTGTACCCCTGTAATATGCTGAAATTTTTAAAAGATTTTAAAAAACATGGATACTTTAAATTTTACATAAGATTTGTTGTATATCTTACATCTTGTAAAGTTCCTGGCATAAACATGTAAAAACAAAAATATGTTAGTTGAATGAGCTGCTATTTACCTTTAAATGATCGTTTATCCATATAAAAGATTCTTATTATACTCCACACAGCAATTATTTCAGATATTTATTCAATCACATATTTTTCTTCCCTGAATATTAAGAGAAGTTTATATGAACTCTGGGTGAAACAGGCAACTACTGAAAGGTTTTACACAAAAAGATATGATATATTTTTCTGTTTTAAAAGTGTCACATAGGCTGGCTGTTGAGAAGAGGCTCTGAGGGCCATAGCTGGGAGACCAGATAAGAGGTTATTGCAGTGGTCCTGTTAAGAGATTAGGATGGCATGAAAGAAGGTAATAGCAGTGTAAGTAGGGGGAAAGTATCAAATTCTGGATGAGTACTTTAAGGTATATTTTTGTATTGAGTTAGTAGGGGATATGAAAAAAACAGAGGTCTTTTGGATTATACCAAGTTTATTGGCTTGAGAAATGATAAAATGGAATTGCCATTAAGAGGGAAAGAACGTAGGTTAAAAAATTGAAGGATTAGAAAATCGAGAATTTAATTTAGGGCATATTAAGTTAGTGACACTGAGGTAACACCAAACTGGGGGTGGAGGCAGTTTCTTTTATTCTGTTCTTTATAATCAGTTTAAAACTATTTCCTAAAGATTTCTGCTGAGAGTTTCTTCCCTTTAGATTTAAACAAAATAGATATATATACACACACTAATGCTTCTGAAGATATATATACACACACTAACATGTTTATTAAATTATTATTTATTATGTTAAAAATTGGAATCAACCTACATATTGAATGAAAAAATGTTTAAATTATCATCCATATTATGGAATAATATGTGTACCCTAATGAATATGTTTCTAAGGTTTTAATGGCAGAATAATATTTTGCAATATAGTTTAATGTAAAATATAAATACAGAATAATATCATTTAAAAAAAATAGCCCATTTGGGCTACTTTCACAATTCATATGGATTCAAATGCATTCAAATGCATATGGATTTATTGTACAATGTGTATATAAATGGACCTTGAAGTGTGGGGAGTGTTTGTGTGTGTGCATGTATGTGTAAAGACTGGGAGGTAATAACATCAAAATATGTCGTTAATTATGGTTACATATGGTGGGTGATATCATGGGAGATTATTGTTTTCTAATTTACATTTTTCTATGATTTACAATGAGCATATCTAAATTTAATAATCAGAAAAGGTTAGTTAACTTAGTTTTTTAAAGGTCAAAATAGAAGTTCCAAAATATTTCATAGCAAACCAGTCGTCTGAAGGTGTTAAAAATCATGTGGATTAGTAAAAATCATTTGTATTTTTAAAACTGACTAATAGAAACAAAAGTCCTGAATTGGCTTCAGCCATCCTAACATTATTTCTTGATAATAAATTCAAAAATTTTAAGGCCTGAAAGTTTACTATCCACTATCCTTCGATATCACAACCATCTTCTACCATTTAGCAGATAATTTGAGCCACAATCTGCTTCAAATGGTAAGCCACTGTATATAAAAATGTGTTGTAGCTAAAGAAATAAATAAAGAAAATGTAAATATTTAATTTTATAATCCTTAATGGCATGTTTTGTGATTCTTTTCAATTTGAAAAAGACAGCAATACCAAACAAGCATCAGTGAAAATTGCTATCTTCCAGTTTGCACATAAATATATATTTTAGAATATTAAATATAAAAACAACTCTAAAATACTAGCACAAATATGAATGCAAATTATTGTATGCATTACCTACTCTTTACAAAATAACAAATTACAATGATCATTATACAGAAAAAATAGTTTTCAAATTCATAGTAAAGCAGTTTCTCACCATGAAAAATACCTCAGTAAGAATGAAATAATTACTCTTCAGGAAAATTACATGTTTTTGTGCTTGATCTATACCACTGTATGTGTTATATCTTCCATCACATAATGTAAAACCTAAAAATACATTTTGAAAAGAGGGCATAATTTATTAACAACTATGTATATAAAATGCATTATAATTTATTTTTAAAATATCCCACTGTGTCCTTTAAATGAAATTTTAAAATACTTAAAGGCTTAATATTTTTAAAAAGTAACAAATTATTTCTGAATAATTAAACCCTAAACCAACTATATTGCCCTATCATTTTGAGATGAAGGAGGCTATTATCCTGCTTACTTTACATTGAATGTGAAGACACCAGTCTACACTGATTGCAATAACATTTAATTTAACACAGTCCAAGAGTCTTAATATTTTCTTTTCTCCTTCTTCTCTTTTTTCTTTGCAGAATATGACCATTCTGTTCATTTATTTTTTAATTTTCCCCTTTAGTAATCATGTTTTCCCTCCCTGATAAATAGCATACCTCTCATGTTGTACATGTTTCCACTAGAATTTGTTTGTTTTCAGAAATTATTAATTAGATGTTTCATTATGACATGTATCTCAGTTATCATATGCTATCCTCATTAATTTGCTCTTTACTTACCACTGATTAAATTTGAAGACTTTCCAAAATGTTTTGCCCTGTACCTTAATTTTTATAGGTGGTGTATATTTGAAGCCAAAGAGAATAATTTTAGCCATTAGTTTCCTGTATATATGACATCATTATCAAGAATACCAACAATGTGATTCCAAGCAGGCCAAATAGCATTGGTAGAAGGTGAAGATAATGTTGTAAAACTATAAATATATTGTCTGTTTTGGAATAAAATGGAATAAAATAATGAATATATATCCTTTAGACATAAAGAAATGTTCTTTACAAGCATTAAACAACAGAAGAGCAAATTAGAAGAAATAGTTTTACACAAAAACTATATTCTTAAGATTATCCTTTCTTTATTTTTGTCAGTGTTCAAAGGCCTATACTGACTTTAGTTAGGACAACATTGAAATGAAGACTATAGCAGAAAATCTATCAATGTACTTAATTGTTAATGATAGAAGTAAACTTTGCCCCATAATGATTAATTAGTTGATTAAATGAATCTAAACAAGCAATCAATCTTTTCAGAAAATAAAATAAGATTGTATAAATATATTCTTGGTGTGAACTGCATATTCAGTTTAGTCAAGGTATTGATTCAGGTATTCCATTTTTAAAAAGACTTAGAGGTTTGTTTGCCTGTTTTACTTAAGAAAGTTTGTTATGTCTATAAATTTTTCTAAATCTTAATCTTTTACACTCACTGACAAAAGTATCCTTTATTTCTTCATAGGACTTTTATAGCATTATTTTTAAATAATAAAAAGTAAAAGCTGAGAATTTCAAAAACAAAATGTTGCACAGTAATGTTATTCATTGTTACTCTAAATATAGTGAACAATATTTTCCTAAAACACTGAAATCTTCCTGATCTGTAACTTATCACTGCAAAATAAAATAGTTGATCTCTTTTTGCAGTCTTTGTGGTTTGATCATAGACCGACAGAATTACTGTTTTCATTGAAAAAGAGGTAAGTTTGAAAATAGTTCATTTAATTGTATACCCTGAAACTCACCCTAAAAATGTGGGTATATAATGTATAATTATAAAAACACATTTCCTAAAGAAAATAAAAAATAAATTATTGTTAAATATTTTATTGACTGTGCTTTATTCTTTTGTCTGTTTATGCACTTTAAGTGGTGATTAACAAAAGTAGGATTTCTTTATAATGTTGAATTTTGAAAACTGAAAAGATTCTGTCCTTCTTAATTCCTATCAAAGCTGTGTCAGTTTGAATGATGATGAATACAGTGATCAGTTATGTATTTCTTGGATCTAGAATACCTGAGTGGGGGTTAAGGAAAGGTGATTTATACCCAGGAATAAACAAAGTATGATTGAAGATATCCAAAAGAAAGAGGTACTTTGAAAAAAATCAATTGAAGGAAATTGAAGCTGTTCTATTTATTGAATCAAATATATGGAACAGAGTAGGACAATTTGAGAAAATTTAAATGCTAAGGTTGGGAACAATATTATTAAATGTATTTCAGGTTTAGGAAAACTCTTGTGGGTGAGATAGTTTATTCTATTAGTAATTTCATAAAATCAGAAATAGTTTAGCTTAATTTCTTTAGAATTATTAAAATTCTTTTTATATGAGTAATATTTTAAAGTAATAATTTATAGCCAATGCATTTTCTTTATAAGATGCTCATTCATTGGAAAATGTAGGTAATGCTGTACATTAATAACTCAAATTTTGACATTTTCAAATATAAGAGGTAGTAATTTTAATTTTTTAATATTCAAATTTATTTTGTTGACCATGTTTTTTTAAGTTTACATTAAAAATTTTACAAATATATTAATTGAAACAATAGCTCTTCTCTAAAGATGGTACATCATGCTTCATGGATGAAGAACTATGTGAGCTTGAGATATATATATATTAATATGTGTTCACATTACATATGCACACTACATATATGTGCATACTATATAGATAGCCCCATATACATTATGTATAATATATACCATATATTTACACACACTATATGCACATACTATATATATATATATATCTCCACACAATATCTTAATATATATACACATCTATACAGACTCTGTGTTTGTGTATGTATGTGTGTATATCCAATCTGTTCCTAAAACACAGCTTAGGAGTACATATTGAATAATACTGGCTTTTGTATGATAGAGTGAAAATAATTGGCACTTTTTTTTTTAGTGCCTTCGGTGGCAACTCAGGAAAAAATTGCTGAGAAGAGTAGAGCTAAACATTGTAGTCAGATTGGGCACAATAGGACATGAATCAGACAGAAAAAAATAAAAGTTTATAAAAAGAATTTATAATTAAAACTCTCTCATGAATAAAACTCCAGGCCCCTTCAGCTACCCTGGTGAAATGTGTCCATATGTAAGAAAGAAATAACAGGAAACTTACATGAAATCATTCAAAAATTGCATACTGAAATGAAATTCTACCAAATGTATTTTATGAAATCCACATACACCTGAGGAAAGCATAGTAAGAAAAGAAAATTACAGACTTTCATATAAAACTCCTTTACAAATTCTTAGCAAGTTAAATCTAACAATAAATAAGATAAGAATGATACTCCATGTCAAACTAAAGTTTATCCTAGGAAGGTTGGCTTAACATGAAAAATCAATCAATGAAATTCACTAAATCACTACATTTAAGGAGAAAATGTATATGAAGATACTAAGAAGAAGTAAAAACTTTTGACAACATTGAAAACAATCATGATATAAACTATCACTATATTAGGAATAGAACTTCATCAGTCTGATACGGGACATCTACAAAACACCTAGTTAACATATTTAAAGGTGAAATTATAAATACTTTCCTTCTAAAATTGTGAATATTGAAACAATGTCTGTTGTTACCACATCTATTAAATGATATATTAAAGATCGAGCCAATAAATAAAGCAAAAATGAATAAAATAGAATAATATAAGATACTAAAAATACAATAAAGATATAAGAAAGAAATAAGACTTTAATAGTTTGCAGAAAAAAATATTATACAGGGAAGAAATTCCAAAGGAAAAGCAAAAATATTCAACACAGTTACATGGCATATGGGTCATATACAAAACTCAGTTGTGTTTTTATGTACATAAAATAAGTGAAAATGAAGTTTAAAAATAAAGCTGTTATTTGTGGTATCATAGAAGTAATAGAACAGTTAGTAATAAAATAATCAAAAGATTGTATCCTTATTATTAAAATTACAAAACAATTACTGAAAAAAAAACAATTACTGAAAGGAATTAAAGAGTGGAATAATATAATGGAAGAGTCAATATTATTAAGATGTCAACTATTCCCAAATTTACCTAACCAACTGAAATCAAATCTAGCATTTCTTTGAAATTATCAAGTTTATTCTAAAATTTATACAAAAATGTAAGGGATCAGGAATAATTAAAACAATTTTCAAAAAATAAGTAAAAGGCAAGTAGACTTACAGTACTTCATTGCAAGACTTACTATTAAACTAAAAATTGTGGATCACATGGCAGTTCTATTTTTAATCTCTTAAGGCACCTCCATACTCTTTTCCATAATGACTGCACCATTTTGCATTCCCATCAACTGCATAAGAGTTCCAAAATTTTTCATTTAAAATTCTGATTCATATCTCTGCTTCCACCAAATTAATTTGAGTCACTCACCATTTTAAAGGGAGTATCAAATAAAATAAACATAACAATAATCGATCAAAACAATTGCCCTTGTAGATTATTTTTCTAGAATTTTGTGTAAATTATTGAAAGTGACATGCAAAAAGACAGTAGCTGGTACATTAGTACATTCACTAGCATTTGCTACAAAGATATTTGCAAATAAAAAGCTTTTATATTTTTGCTTTTTATTGTTATGATATGTGCAATTTAACATCTTTTAGCTAAGTCAGTATGAAATATACATATGTATTAGTTTCAGTTATAAACCCTGTATGGTCAATTACCCCAATTATTTATCCTGTTTAAGATTTCCCACCCTAAGGGTGGTCAGCTAGCATTGCTGCAATTAAAGGGGCTATACAATATTTCATTGTATTTCTCTTTTATCAAATGACTTAACTATTCACATTCTTGTAAAGCTTTATAATGCAGAGTAAAAACCATAGTCCTTTGTTAAATCTACAATCTCCTTTGAAATCGCCTACTCCAATCCACTTCTGTCCCTTCCGCTCTGCTCTAGGCTGAGCAGGCCCTGTTGCTCCTCTAACACACCTGAAGCAGGTACCTACTGAATGATTTGTATTTTAGTTTTCTAAATATAGGAACCCTAAATAAGTATCACTGGTGAAATGAGTAGCTTGTTTTTCTGCATTACGATTCTTATGGGCGAAAGTGGTAATATTCAAGATATATGAATTGCATCAAATGTAATATTTTTTATTTTTGCATAACAGAGTATGAGGATCTAGTTGACCAAATAACCTATTTTAAAATCGTTTTCTTTTTTTGTGCAGATGACATCCTAGATTTAATCCCTAATAGGCCTAATTCCAAGGTTGGATATTTTATGCAAATTTAAATCAGAAAACCCAAAATAGCAGGCAGCTGACATTTAGTGAAGTCCTACAAGAAAAGTTGTATGACTGTGTTTGCAGTTTGTTCATGGCCCAACAACATACATAAAGATTTGCATATGTGTATGTTGCAAAATTGTTAGAGAATTGCTCTGTGTATAGTTGGAAACAAGATTGTGGAAATGCAATAATCTTTACCTGCACTAATTTCTGTTTCAGTCTTATCAACTGGAAAAATCTAATGGCTATGTCTGACTTAATTATCTTGGGCCATTTTACAATGAAACTCAATCACTGATCATCACTATCAAGGTGATTGAGGTAAATGCATTAAATTATATAACATTAAATTACATTATATAATATATAAAATTACCTAAGTAAAGTTCAAGATTTGTTTTACCACTTTTGGAAGAAATACTATATTGATCAGATATAAAGTAAATGAAGTACATATATTTGCCTATATTCTTCTTCTTAATTCAAGAAACATGTGTTTCTTTCTGTCAATAATCAAATTTTCCATTTCACTGTTTGTAGCAAAAGCAAAACAGTAATTTCTATATAACTGCACAAACTCATATAGACCTTATAAATTGAGAGTGGAACCAAGACGGAATGTGCTTCTGGGTACTATTTAATTTAATTTTTGAAATGTACTTCTGCTTGTAGTCAGATGGAAAAATGCATTAAAAATGACTTTTCATCTACCTAGTTTTTTTTCCCACTCCTGAATAGAAGCCCCAAAGCAAAAATATTTGTAAAACACGAGAAGTTAAGTAGCTATATACTTTCAACCTCATCAACTGTTTCGCTCTAGGTGTAAAGGTAAGACATTTTATTCTCTTAAACTAAATTACCACGTTTGAATATTCAGGACTATCCTAAGGCTAAATTTTGAATTTGGAGTATATTTTGCCATCCACTTTTAACACTGGGAGTATCCTGGATTTGGCCCATGTCTATATTTTACTTTCAAATGCACAAAGCACCTAAATTCTACACTTTATCTATGTATTATGTTCCATTATTAACTATTCTCCCAATAAAACAGTCATGTGGACAAACACTTCCCAATGTATGGCTTCACATTTGTAGTGGTTTACAAAATGGTTTGGGGTGGAATATATATAGATACAGTTATGTCAATATGTTAATATATTAATTATGACAATACAAAACTGTAGCATAGACTAGTCTTTTAGGCATGAAACTGCCTACTGAGGTTGCCTACAAGATGAAAGTATTCTCTCTCAAAATACTTCATTGCTGCAAATCCTACAATGAGAATTCACTGAGTCTTACAAAATGTAAACCTCTTGAAATAGTTTAGTGGCACTGCTTCGGTGTAGGTTTGGTGTATTCATATTTATATCAACTTAACTAAACTCTGACTGTCTATATAAATATTTCCCAAACAGGCTTCTAAATATCATTTGAGCATTTTTTCCTTTTCTATGTAGCATCTGTACTTTTAATTATTTTACATGTAGACATTTAATGCATATATAAAAATATGTCAAGTACATCAATCCAGTAATTTCAAGGGTAGTATTGGTTAGTATGAGGCAAATTAAAAAAACAGATTGACAAATTGATTAAAAGTCTATCAACATGTTACATAATTAAGAGTACAGATGGTACCATAAAGAAAGTTAACCATAATTACCATATAGCATGAAAATTCTTGTCTATATAAAATTATTAGCTTTAACTGACTTACAATAAATTATTGATTTTAAATTCTTATGTAGGCTTCATCCTATAGAGTTATCCAGTCCATAGCATTTATTATGAATGAGCAGTCTTCTAATAATATACTCGATCATTTATTTGTTCACTTGAAAATTAAATTATCAAAATCATACAATATTACATCAACTTGCTAAACAAATTATGAATCTAGACAAATGAAACTAAAAGGATATCAATAAAAAGGTCAGATTGAATTTATAAAAGTATATATAGGTCTCATAATTAATTAGGTATCAAGAACATGCTAATTTAATCATAGTTACATTAAAAAGCAGCTAGTAAAATAAAGGAAAACAATGTATTACAAACAGAAATGTCATAATGAAAAAAGATGACATTGAAGCTGTCCTTAGGAAATGCTTATTTTAAAAAGAACATATTGCTATAGTGTAGTCTTTTGTTTATTCTAATGCTGTAATTTTGTGCTGTAACTCCCATAGAGGTAATTACAAACCAGTTTAGTATTATTAGATATTTATAATCCCTCAGTAATATTTTCTAATCTCTTGCTTTTTCTATCCCCAGATAACCGCTTGAAAGCTCAGCAGAATTTTTAATCGCTTCCTTATGAAAAAGAAACAATTTGAACACACAAGCTAATATTGTCTGTAGAGAGAAACCTGGAGTTGCAAATAATAAAAATATAATATGAAACTGCTAAGTGATTGTGCTTAGTTCATCCTCCTTAGTCTAGCTTCATTAAATCCAGTTTTCTTACTTCACCTTTCATTTTTAAAGAGGCACTCAAACTTAAAAATCATGTTGTATTTCGTAATTTATTGCTTTAAACATTCAAAAGCAAATATTCAAAATAAGCTTACTATTGACTATTTTAGAAGGTGAGATAGGAGTACACAAAAGAAAGAATATATGAAGTTTACCCTTGAACAATGCAGGGGTTAGGAGTGCTGACCCATCACTCAGTCAAAAATCTATGTATAACTGTTGACTCCCCCAAAACTTAACTACGAGTAGCCTTCTTTTGACTGGGAACCCTACCAATAACATAAAAAGTCAATTAATACCTATTTTGTATGTAACATGTAATATATACTATATTCTTATAATAAATTAACCTGGACAATGAAAATGTTATTAAGAAAATAATAAGGAAGATAAAATATGTTTACTATTCATTAAGTGGAAGTGGATCATCATAAAAGTCATCATATCCTTATCATATTCACATTGAGTAGGCTAAGGAGGAGGAAGAGAAGTAGTTAAGCCATGTATAAATAAACCTACACAGTTCAAACTCATGTTGTCCAAGAGTCAGCTGTAACTTCAATGAGTTTATATCTTATTGTACAACCTAAAACCATGAAATAACTTAGAAAAACACTCTCGGTTTCTCTGAATCTCTCTCTCTCTCTCTCTCTCATATGTATATATATTCACAAAGTACATTTTCAGTGGGGGCATAATTTGATACAATCATTCAAAAAACATTTGTCATGAGATTTAAACAAAGTTATGTTATTTGACCTATACATTGTCCTTCTATTCAAAGCCACATTTGTAGCAAAAATGTATGAACAAAAATATTTATCACAGCCTTGTTTAATAAAATGAAAAAGAAAAGAACTAACCTATAACAACATGCAAAAAAAATTACAATGAATCTAATAACTCTATTCAAAGGAAAAAATCAGTAGAATACATATTTATGATTCTTTTTAAATGAAGATAATAAACAGACAAAACTAATCCATAGTAACAGAAGTCAGAATAGTGGTTATTATTTGTAGAGAAGGTAGTTGACTGGGACAAGACAGCAAATAGCTTTTGGGTGCTGAAAGTGTTCTATTAATAAATCTTGATGTTTGAGGGTTACCCAAGAATACAATGGGAGTTCCTAGGGGTTTGGGATGGAGGAAATGGGGTGTTTCTAACCAATGTGTATAGAATTTCAGTTATGCACAGTAAGTTCTAGAGATCTGCTGTACACATTGTGACCAAAGATAACAGTACTGTATTACAAACTTAAAAAATACATTAAGAGAATATATATATATGTAAAATTTCCCCTTCAACCTGGAAGGTTCACTGAAAGATCAACTCACAATAAGGCAGATAAATAAGAGAAAGATGTATTTACCATCCACTTGGCGAGAATCACAGAGTAATTACCCAATTTCCCAGTGGGTTCCAGAAGTTTGTATACTCTCATTTTAGATGAATGAGGGAGATGAGGAATATAGGTAATTCTATTGAGTGGCAATAACTGGTTATGAGGGAGGATGAATAGATACTTGGGGATGTCGGAAGCTGTCCCGGACACGGGTAGAGTTGGGGTACGGCTGCTGCCCA
>VBSM01002608.1:28964291-28979524 GCA_008086735.1 Cheirogaleus medius
GCATGGGGAAATGAATGAATGGGGGAAACAGATAGATTTATATAATAAATGATTCTCTTTGGAAACTAAATAAACCTGAGAGACAGGTATTATCTTAAAATGGTTTGGGCCAGGTCTGGCTGCACTCTTCATTTTCTTTCCTGCACTATATTGAGATAACAGGGAGGAGAAGGGAAGTCATATAGGAATAACATTTATTGGGTGTCGGGCAGGTGGGAGGGGGGAGGCGGGGATGGGTATATACAAACATAATGAGTGAGATGTGCAACTTTCGGGGGATGGTCACGCTTGAAGCTCTGACTCGAGGGGAGGGGGTGCATGGGCAATATACGTAACCTCAACATTTGTACACCCATAATATGCTGAAAAAAAAATCATTCTTTTTAATGGGTCTAGTTTTATGAAGAGGAAAAGCCCCTTCCAGCACCTGTTGATCCCTAAGGGCTTTTAATTCAAAATACTCTTTATACCAAGAATTCATATTTTGGAGTGAACTTTCCTGAGCTCCTTCAATGCCATGTTAAGTGTTCTTACCACAATACAATTAATCCATATGTGCATTTTAGTGCAGGAATGTGAAATCATTTTTTGGCTAGATTCATTTTTCATATTGGCACTTTATTTCCTAATACAATAATATCACTAAAACATAGATTGATAAAATGTACTTGATGTATGGTTAATTCTATAAATTGAATAATTTTTATTTAAATACAGCATGGATATTAAATATCATATTGAATTATATATTTACAAGTAAAAATAAAGATACTTGACATTTGAAAAAAAATAAATTACACTCATTGTAAATGCCCAACAGACAAAGGAAAAAATCAAAATGGTTTTGAAAGCTAATGAGCCTTCTTTAGAGAATATATTTTAAATTGCACCCAAAGGAAGTAAGATATACTCTTTAGGGGATTAAAAGACAGCAGCACATAGACAGAGAAAAAATCTGTGTGAATCATGGTAGAAAAACTAATACAGAAAGCTGTTTAACATAGGAGTTTTAAGTTATTTATCTTTGTTGGTAACTTTTGCAAAAGACCATTCTGAACTGCTATTGAGTCTTAACAGAGACATAGCACATTTATCTCATTTTTGAGCATACACAGTGACTACTCATTAACTATTTGCACTGAAATATAACTTTATAATTTTTCCTTTTAAAAATAGCTACTAAAATGTATTACTAATTTTGGTATTTCAAAGCCACATAGTCTTTTAAATTATTCTTTGAATAGTATTGTTTATCAAACACTTTGCTTTAATTAAATACCTCATTAGCTAGCATTATTATGTATTTTCATTATATTATTCCTTTAAGTAGTTCCTTCTCTCAAGGACATGTATTGTTCATAGTTTTATAATTATTTACTCACAAATGTTCTTTTTAAAAAATAAATACTGGTTTTGAATACATTTAAAATCCTCTAGTTATTCCTTCACCACAGGTGTTACATATATTCAATACATGAAAACATATCACTATTATTATACCTTTGTAGTCATCACTATAAATTTATGTACAATTCAATGATTTTAAATATATGCTACCCAGTATACAGTGTTGAACATTACTAAAAACCAAACATTTACTGGGCAACAGGGTCTATTTTAATAGTAAAAAGCTCTATATTAGGTGGATATATTTCTTCTTTAAAAAGAGTGACATAGATTCAAAGAAATTAGCCAACTAGCAAAGATTCCACTGAATTCTGAATATTTTCAGTATATCAAAAGTTAATGTAGAATATAACATATATACCAATTAAAATGTTTTAATTAAAAATTTCCTTCTTAAAGAGCACCATTCATGATACGATTTCTCAAATATTGTCCTAAGTTTTGAATTTCTATTTTTTTCTCCAAAGTTTACTTTTTCTTTATTTTCTGCAATTGAGCAGAGGATTTTAATCCACATTAATTTTACTGGTGTTTTCTATTAAAATCTCTTTCACTACAACAGACAGGATATGTCAGAGCAAGAAGATAGGGAGAGTAGATCTGAAGAGCAGAAATTCAAGTTTCAAAGGGGAAAAATTATCTTGAAAACATGCTTTCAAACATCTCTGAAAGGACTTTTGGATTCCTTTTCTATAATTTGACTCAAACTTGACTCCAGACATATGGACTAATTTTTTCACATTTGCTTTTCAGAATATTGCTCCTGGTTTTTCAATAATAAAATAATCAGGATTATCAAGATCATTATGTTCCATTCATTGCCCTATAAACTGTTATATAGGGATTTTTTTTGTTATCTTGTATATTTTGTTCAGTTAGAACTTTAGTCATGTACAATAGGTGCCCTAAACATTGCTTTGATTGATCTAACACTTCCTTTAGTTGGTGGAGCAAGGAATTGCCCAAATGTCTGCCAACCCAGGTCTCAGCACACTTAGCCACAGTGTCTGCTATATTCTTCTGCAGAGAAGCACTTTCAACTCCAGGTGATTTGAAATTTAATATAAAAATGTTGGGTTGTCAGTCTGTTCTTGGCATGCTCTTCTCTAAGAATAACCATACACACTGACAGCAAGGCCAGCACAAAACGAAATTTATTGAGAAAGAGCAAGATAGCTTTATCAGGCAAGAGCAAGACACATTTGCACAGATGACAAACAGCCCCCTGGCATAACAAGGGGCCCTGGTTATGGTCTGGGGTCCTGTTTTATATTGTCTGAATTGAGCCTTCCTCATAGTTCAAATGTCACAATTGAACCACTTTGATGGACAGATAATGACATGATAATTAGCCTTAGGTTACTCTTGGTCATTTTCCAGACTCTATTGTGCCTGGGTTGTCTGGCCTGTGGCCTGGAGAATTCCCCGCATTCTTTTGCCGATTGGCAGGGCTTTCCTCCTTTCCACAGGTGTGGCAATTACTTGGGGCAGAATCAAGGTGGGGTAGAACCAAGGCAGGGCCCAGTGTACTTCGTCCCAAAATGTGGCAATTGTTTGAGGCAGCACCAAGGTAGGACACCTGATTTTGTCCCTAGGAGAGCCAGAGGTCCCTCACTACATACTTAACAGAGATAGGTAAGAAAATAAGTACCTGTGTTATCAAAACCACAAGGGAGTTTCAACCTAGGTCTAGTTACTCATCACACAAAGATCCAATTATTGAGACAAGAAGGATTGCCAAGGAAGAAAGTAATTTTTAAAAAGAAAGAGGTCTGATAGGGAGAACCAGAGAAGTTACCTGAAATCCTTCTTTCGAATAAAAGATCATGGGCTTTTTGAGGAGGGGTCATGTGTCTAGGGGCAGCTTCAAGGGTGGTGAGTCTTGGCAACAGGAAGTCTGCCCTGGGAACTTCAGAACCTTAACTCTCTGTCTCACAGAAAATCCCCCATTTCTGGGAAACAACTTGAAAGATCAAGTAGTTAGTTAAGGGAGAGGATGATAAAAAACTTATAGGGGTCACTGAAATTTGTTCATGAGCTGGCTACACCTGTTATTAGGTCATAGTAAGTAATTTTTTGTGTTTGAGGATATTTATGTACTTTTTGGCTTTTCATGCACTTGTAATTTTTAAGAGAATTTGAGCTAGGTGACAGCTTCATCACTTCAGTAAAAAATGTGTAGTTGAGTCACTACTTTAGACATACTTTTCGGCATTATAAGAGTACCAAGTTTGTGTTCAGCATTAAAACATTTAAGAGACTGACGTTCATTTTTATATATACATTTAATTTTAAAAAATTTTGCTTCAATGGAAAACTATGCTTTGTCTAAGGTTATCTAAATCTAGCCTTTCATTGTCTTTGTGTAAGTTTCTAATTCTGTGTATTGTGGATAACTGGTTGACATTTAAATTCTGCCCTATCCACTAAAAATTTAATTGACTCCTTCTGAAGTGCAAAAATCAGTTTGCCTACATGTAAACATTCACTTCAATATTCTTGATTTATTTAATATAAATACATCTGTTCTTTAGATTCCTTTTGAATCAGTTATAACAACTGCCTGGTGTCCTCATTAATTAATGAGTAGAATACAACCTTCAATGTACATTCACTTTCATATCTATGTGAAAGCCATGATCTTACCTTGTCCTAAAATTATATTTAACAAATTATTCAATTTATAAGTTTTTTACTATTACTACTTAGCAAAATTTTTTGCTAATCCACCTAACAAAAGTACATGAAAAGAAAACCAAACTTGTTAAATTTATAAGTGCAGTTTAAAATGTTTGAAAGTATTTATATTTTTAAGTGTAAACAAACATTATCAAAGGCTTTTTGAAATTTTCTAGACTTAGAATAAGATATATAGTATAGAGTGAAAGTTTACATTATATGATTAATTAGATTTTAAAATTTATATTAGGTCATTAAATATGAAATGTCCAATTTCAAATCAAAAGTTTAGTTTATCATATCTCAAACAGGAAGCAGGACAATTAATCATAGTATGTGCCTAAGCTATCGACACAGTTTTGCCATCTTAATGGTAGTGTACTTTTGCTAGCAGTGAAGCCTGGAAAGCAAGTGACGATGAAATTGTGAAAGGCATTTTCCAAAGCTTATTGAGAATTGAATATTTTTTCTTGCAAGAAGTGGTCCAAAGCCTGGAAGAAGCGGTAGTCGGTGCAAGTTCTCATGAATATAGTGGGAGACAGAGAGTTTCCAAGTCCAGCTGCTGTAGTTTGAGCAGCATTGTTTTTTGCAACCTGTGGTCTTGCAAGAGGTTTGGCCTGTCTCTGTTGACAAATCTTGGCTCCTTAATCACAAGCAATCTTATCATTTCATCCAGTTGGTTGCTGTAGACATCTGCTGTAATCGATTGACCAGGTTTCATGAAGCCGTAGTGGATAATACCAGCACTGGACCACTGAACAGAAAACATTAGATATTTCTGATGTTATTCCCTTATGGACTGTGTTTCGACAATTCACCTTTATCCAACCATTTTGCTGAATGCTTGTGATTGTCAGAAAGAATCCATTTTTTCATCACATTTAACAATACGGTATAGAAATGGTTTGCCTTTATGTCGTGACAACAAACAAAGGCAAGTTTCCAGACAATTTCTCTTCTGATGCTCATTTAATTCATGCGGTACTCAACTATGCAACTTCTTTACCTTGCTGATTTGTTTGAAATGGTCCAATATTGTTCGAATAGTAATGTCAAACCTTGCTGCTAATTAACATGTAGACTGAGATGGATTCACTTCCAGTACAGCTTTCAGCTCATCATTATCCACCTTGGTCTCAGGTCAACCACGTGGCTCATTTTCAAGATTAAAATCACCAGAATGGAACTTCTCAAGGCATCGAGGTACTGTGCGTTCATTAGCCACATCCTTCCCAAACACATCATTGATATTTCCAGCTGTCTGTGCTACATTTTTTCCATGATGAAACTCATATTCAGAAATAATTTTTGACTTATCCATGGTTTCACAAACATTGCTCTAAAAAAAATTTGAGAGATAATCGCAAGCCAAAACATGCATTTGAAAGAATGAGGATGTACCTTCACAAGCACACACACACACAAAAAAAAGCAAAAACAAACAAACAAAAAAAACAAGAAGTGTCAAGATATCAACTGTCAAACTTAGTACTTAAGGAAATCGGACAGTTCATATTTAATAACCTTAATAAAATAAATTTCAAATAGATTAGATATCTGAAATCCATAAATCATGGGCAAAGTGAGTATTAATTCATGGTTGATTTTAAACATAATACTCCCAGTTTCCAATAAGCATTTAAACAAGAAAAAGACTCGCCTTCCACCTTCAACCTCCATCCAGTTTCCTGTCTAGCGAAGTAAGATAGGTTACCCACTTGATATTTCACACATAAATTGCTCTTACTTCCTTTCTTCCTTTCCTCTTCCCTCCCTCTTTTCCTCCTCTTTTCCTTTCATCCTTCTTTCCTTCCTGCCTGCCTTCCTTCTTCTACTCCTCCTTCTCTTTCTCTCTCTCTTTCTCTCTATCTATGTCAGTCAAGGAAATAGAAGCATCTAATTGTTTCTGCCTCAGCAAACTATGTTTATTCACATGCAGTATTATGTTCATTACATACGAATTATGTTGGATTGGTGGTGCATTTTGATTCCAAACACATTATCTGAACCCACAGTATAAAATTTGATTCAATGGTTATATCTAGTGGAAAAATCAATAAAAACTGTCTGCAGAAAATTTATAATTGCATTTTAAAACATTTGTTTTATTACTCACATTTCCAGAAAGTTTAAGTAATCACAAACATACCTTATAGAAACTTATTAGAGTATTTAGTTTGGACACCTACTAATACAACTAAGGTTGACCTCACTCAAAGAAATGTGAATCATTTTTTTTGTCTGTGTGAAAATGTATAGCCAAATCTATATGTGCATCTATAATATATATTTGGATATGTTTATATAAATATGAAAGAAACATGAATTAATCTTCTTGATATGCAGGTGGTCCCCAGCTTACAGACAAGATATCTTCCTGAGAATGCCTTTGAATTAGATTTGTATGTACTTCAGATCCCTGATGAAAAGCACCTATGCGGTATTATAATAATAATAGTAACAATACTATAACTGCTCATGTGTGGTAATAATAATACAGTGTAATATCATAATAATAATACCCTGTACTGCAATAATAAGTTACAGAAAATATTGTGCTCTTTTGATTCAAACAGAACATAAAAACAAACTCAAACAAAAAGTTTAAGTAGAACATAGAAGAAATTTCAAAAGAGAATATTAAACATTCACCTAATGTTGAATTAGATGAATATTAACATTATTAATGATATTAATTAAGAATATTAACATTCACCTAATGTTGCATCAGCACTAGGCTAATAGGAATGTTATCCTTATTTTTATTTTTAACCAAATCAATAACTTTTCCATTTCAATAATTAATTCAATATGCTGCTTAGTATAATAATAATTGATGCTTTCATTGGAGCACTGCCTTTCACTTGTTTCATTACTCTCACTTTATCTTTTATAATTGTTACAATAGTTGAGCAATTGAAGCCTAATGCTTTCCCCATGAATGATGGCATCTGGTCTTTCTCTGAATGCTTAATTATTCCTACTTTTGTGTCCAGTGTAGTCACCTTTTTCTTCACTGCAGGCTCATCTGTACTTGCAGTGGACTTTTGCTTTGGAGGCACGGTCATAAGGGTAAACACAGACTCACAAAAATGAATAAAAGTTAAGACAAAAGTGATGCTGTCTGTAAGCTACCATTAAACGATGAGACAAGCCACCAGCAAAAAGATGCTGTGGCAATGAAACGCTTATGCAATGAAGATTTATTTACATGCATGAAAGAAACTACAATTATTAATTTAACCATTTAATTATAAATTATCCTTATGGGAAGCCTTGGGAGACCATTTGTAAGTATAGGACATAGTTAAGTCGGATCATCTGTAATACACAGACTGCTAGTAATAAGGTTATGTCAGAATAGGTGCAAGCAGAGATGCAAAAGGAATAATATCCTCTTTTTAAAAAAATAAATCTGTATGTTTGATATCTAAAAAGATGACTATATTATATATTAAATGAAAACTTTAATAAACTATAAATAATGAAAATATTCATATCTATTCTACTAATAAATATATTATAAGACAATTTTTCAATTTAACTTAAAATATCATTTCAAATAATATTAAATTTTCACATTTGGCAGTCTTCATTTTTAAGTTTAGTTTTATTCCAAAACATTAAAAATTGGACTTATATGTATATGTTATTTCAAATCATTATTTAGTCACAAATTTTTCTCCAAATAACAATGCCTCTTTTGTTTATGCCCCAGGAAGTCAAAATGGAGCCTGTTTTCCTTATGACCATTCCCCAAGACCTTACCCTAGGCCTTATACATATTGCTCATCAATGACTTGTTGAATTAATGAATGGAAAAACTGTATGAAGGCTTGTCTTCAAAGAGCAAATCACTGAAAACCAATAATTACATAATTTCATGGTTTCTGAGACATATAAGAAAACTTCCATAATATAACTTATTTATTTTTGTTATTAGTTGTAATAGTTGCATTAGATGCATTTGAATTTTTATGTCCATCATAACATTGTCTATAAAGACAGTTTTACTTCTTATTTTCAAAACTTAATATCTTTCATTTATTTTCTCCAATATAATCATATTAAGGAGCTGTGAGAGCAGACATCCTTGCCCTGCTCTTGATATTAGGGATATACATTCAACTGTTCACCATTAAGCATGTTGTTATGTGCAGGTTTATTTTTGGTAGATGCCCTTTGTCATGCTGAAGGCACTTCTTTTCACTTCAAGTGTGCTGAGTATTTTTATCATAAATAGGTGATGATCTATTGAAATGATAATAGCATTTTTATTCTAATAATGTCATTACACTCAATGATTTTCAAATGTTAAAGCAACATTGCATTCTGTGACAAACACACTTTCATAAATATTACCATTTTACATAGTGATATATTTTATATTCTACTAGCTTGTTAAGAACTTTTCATCTGTGTTCATGAGAAATATTAGTAATTGCCTTTGCTTGCAATGCTCTTGTCAGGTTTTGGTATAGCTGTTTAACATCTGTGCATAATATAAATAACTTTAAGTACTGGAAGCTGATGATATTGGCTGCTAATTTCAGCAACTACAAATATTTGTGAATTCTCAGAATCGTAAAGGTAGAAAATATCATAAAAAACAATTTGGCTCAATTTTCTTTGTTCACGTTAATCAAGAATTGTTGAAAATTTAATGTTTTAAACATTTTTAAAACATCCTAAAAGTTGGAACTCTACTTTGTTGCAAAGACTTCAAGGAAAGATAATTGAACACTACTTCCTTCCCTATCCTATTTCATTCTTTAATGACTTTTACTGTCAATTCAATGAACACACTTGTGAAATTCCTTTACCCACAGTGCTACAAAATTATTCAGTCGAGCACATCTGAATTTAAGAAAGCTAAAAATAATTTTCTTTTAAATGTTTTGGTAGGGGCCGGGCGCGGTGGCTCACGCCTGTAATCCTAGCACTCTGGGAGGCCGAGGCGGGCGGATCGCTCAAGGTCAGGAGTTCAGAACCAGCCTCAGCAAGAGCGAGACCCCTGTCTCTACTAAATGTTTTGGTAGGGAAGGGTGTTCTGACAAACTGAGAATAGAAATGCAAGTGGAAATCTTAAGCATGTTTTTCCTCACAAGTTCCTAATAGACAGACTGGCATGCCCAGAGAGCTCCCAAACGTGCCAGGGGCTCCTTATTATGGATTTATTTCCATTATACTTGTGTATTTTATTTCATTGAGCAGCCGAATTTTACAACTAGAAATGCTGAGTTTCAGCATTATAAGAGAAAACCATTGATACTACTATTGAGTTAATAGATAAAACATTTTTAAATAACTTCCTTCTAAAAATATATTCATTTGTGAGAATTTTAGGCATAAATATATTATCTTTAAGAACAGAAGCTTTATGTAAACATTTTAATTAACTATATTGTTATATTCATAAAAGGAATTAAATTACAAGAGCAATAGCAGGAAGAATATATAGCTGCATGTCTTTATCCATCTTATTTGATTTAAGATAAGGATGTTTCTGTATTAATTCAAAGTTAGATATAATTTATTTTATATACCATGTGATACCATTACCATAAAGCATACTTACACATGAGAATAAAGTCAAAGAAAATACTTCAGGTATGCAACTGAGGAGTTGCTTTGAGTCACAGAGAATTGGTAAAAGATCTATAATAATAAAATTAACTTTCTGGAACTCAAGTAGCCTTGGGTTATGCAATCTGCACAACACATTAAATGAAACTGTTGTTTTGACACAGAGTTCTTTAAATAAAGAAAGGAAAAGTGAATTTTCCCATGCATTTAATACTACTTCTGACATTTGAAAGCATATTTATATAACTTTTTCAGAGTGCTTTTTTCCCTGAATTAAATATACATAACTGAAATGTTTATGATCCCTCCATCACCATTCGGAGAGCAGCACCTTTTAATCAGCAATGGTGATACACTGCACAGACCAAAATCTTTTTGCTCACCAACCCTTGGCCAATGAGGAGATGGAGAAGTTGTTCCTACTAAAGTAGAGATGAATCTGAAGTCTTTGGAGTTCCCTTCCCTCTAGACTCTAAATATCTTAGCAAATAGCCAGTTCGGCTATCTCATTATGATCTAGCAGTAAAGAGGAAGCAAATATCAGTGAGAGGCCCAGATACATAAATTATTAATATCTCCTTGTTCAATATAAAATATGGTATAATGGGGAAAATGTATAAGCCTAGAAGAATCAGATGGAAGTAAATCATCTAAATAATAACAGAGAAAAATGAATGTTCCAGGTCCCAGTGTCAACATTAGGAAAAGCTTCTCCTGGTCTAGTTTTCAGGGAATATTTCGACCATTTTTTAGAATGATAGCATTATGGGTCTTTGAAGTCTATCACATTAAATGCAAGCTACCCTGATAAAAATGAATAATCATTTTCAGGAATAGTATAGGAAGCTCATTTTGAGAAAGGAAACCTTCCTTCAATTGCAGTGGCTCCATTATAATGTAGTAAATGTAGCATTTCATTCTTTACTGATCCACATAGAATGGGAGGAGTAGGAGTAAGTAGGTTATTATGCCAATTTAAGAGGCTGCATAATCTGTTGGGTGGCTTCCTTGGTTACCCAAGGGAAGGCTTCTGACTCGATTAAAATCTTCAAAATCAGCTGTCTTTCCCTAGAGAGGGAATTTTACTAATTCTTCCTACTTATCCATATAATTGACTGGAGATGAAAGGCAAGCAAAGAAATAAATAGTTTCTCTCACTTTACCTTTTATGTTTCAACTTTTTCTTTTTTGTATTCCTACACTTTCCCAGAGCGTTTGCCATATATTCAACAAAGGACAAAGATGAAAATTCAAAGTCACCCTTCCACTGTAATTTCATTCTGCCTTAACCCAAAAGAGCCCAAGCCTCTGAAAGACAGCAAGCACCTGTGATAAACAACCAAAAGTCTATCTGCTTGGCTCTTGAGCACATCAAAGATTAATGTAGACTGCTATCATTTGTGCTAATTCTGTTTCCAGTAAAGAAGTTATGGGGTAAAATACCTGGTATCAGAGTACGTTTAGAATACAGCATAATGTTAAATGTTCCATGTGAAATAATTTGGTCCAACATTCATATTCTTGACAAGAACAATAGTGGATGTAGTATAAGTTTCATCCAATGAATTATTTACCTTTATAGAAATTCTGTGATCAGTAATGTGTAATTTTCTGAGGATAGTTAATCAAAGCAAATGGGCTTCTCAGGTAGAAGAACGTGATCTGTTGCCAAACTGGTGATCTTTCAAGACTGTATTCTAATGTATATTCAACTGATTTCAACTTCTTGTAGGAGTCTAAATTACAGATTCCAGAAGAAAGCAATGATTAATAATAATCATAGACCAGGTATGTGAAGACAATACAGGCATTAGAATTTTTTTCTATAGTTCAATGATGATTGGATAAAAGAGCATATGCACTGTCATCTCCCATAGTACAGTATATTCTAAATAGGTGTAAGAGCCTAAGAGATTCAACAGAAGGAAGAGGAAAGTTGACATATCCCTGAAATCCACTTAATTCCTTTAAGAAACATCTTAGGAGACTGATAAATAATGATTAGTTAGAATGTCTAGGTAGATGGAATGAGAACCTTAAGTGGATATGAGGTGGATACCAGGAACAGGGCATGGGGATTTCTAGTTGTACTCATTTCCTTCCATTACATTTTCCCAGGAAGAACATTTCCAGCCCAAGTGCACCACAATGCAAGAACAAAAACAAAACAATCCAGCATCCATAGCTCAGAATCAATCCTTACAGGAAACAAAGTAACATAAGACAGAACAAAGGTCAGGGTGCCGTGGAAAAGAATAAACAAGAGTTGAGGGGGAATAAGCAAGTCCCTTGTCACTTCTTTCTTTTTCATTATGTGGAATAAATGATTACAACCTTAGAGAATAAGATTTACAGAAATAACATTGGTCTGAGTGGTGATACTGAGAGATTCCTTGAGGGCTAGCATTATAGGGTTATGTGAAGCAAATGAGTTTTTCAGCCCAGAATGCCACACCAGGCTTTTTGTTTGAGAATATCTCTGCCTCTCAATACAGACATAAATATCAACCAATCAGGAGAAAAGGAGGACATGGGATTTCAATTGCCACCCTGAGTAAAAATTATTAAGCAATGTAGCTGATTCTGCCAAAGGACACGAGCCCACTCAAAAAATAATGAAATAGCAAGTAATGTGAGCACTATAAACAAAGACATTATAAATTAGAATAATCAGAATAAAAGAAAAGATAAGGTAATCAGAGCAAGAAATTAGGCATTATAAATATTAATATTTTCAAAGAAATAAGAGAGGATGATTAATATAGAAAGAAAGACTTGACAGTTATAAAAGGGAGCTAGTTTATATTTGCATATGCTAGATTTTTTAAACTGCAATAATTGAAAATTAAGTAAATATGTGAATTGAAGTGCAAACTGAATACAGCAAAGTTTCAGTAATCAGGCAGATATGGTCAAGAAAGTATCTCAAACTGAATAAGAACAATATAAGGAATTTATAAAGAAACCATGAGATATATAGATATCAGAAGGATCAATGCCAGTTCTGTATTACAATAGCCTCTAAAAAAAGACAAAAAAATTGAGGGGAGGACATATTCAAAAAAATAACTGATTATAATAAATTAAAGAGTCTGATTTGGTTTGTAAAGAAATTAACATACTAAAGAAAAAAGTGAATTTATCATGGTTACTCTGAAAACTTTAGGATTTTTAAGAACTCTGATTTTTAATTGCATGCACTCTGACTCCTACCTCATTTTTTTCATTCTTTTGTTAAATGTCTCTGCTTTTCTACTTCAGGGTTCTCTTTTAAAGCCTACTCAGGAAGTTTGGGAGTGAAGGTTAATTCACCCAGAGTGGGCTCTCATCCAATGGGGATATAGCTGCCCATGAAGAGCTGCCCAGCTTTACCTCTGAGGGATGCATAATTCTTCAAGATGGTTCTCTGTCTTGATTCAAAACCCCACTGTCTTCAGCAGTGACTTCAATATTGCACATGTTATTGGCTTTTCCTCCTTCCTTGCCTTAGTCTCCCTGTCGCCTCACCAGTGCTTCCTGGAATCATATCTCAGGAAGACTAGCACTCCCAAGCTTTTGTCTCTGGCTTTGGTTTCAGGTGGACATCAAAGACATATTTCTTCTCAAGATCTCAATCACAGTACACACAGTGCTACTTTTTTTTTTCTGACTTTTCTACAACTTAACTTTTGTCTTTCATTTTCTCTCCTTACCGTTGCTTCATCCCAAAGGAATAAGGTATTGACACTTTTCAGGTCACAACCGTTGATTGAGCTTGCATAAATTATCAAGGCGGTTTCATGGTATTTTAGGATATCTGTGTAAGATGTAGTTGGCTCCCTACCTTAAGGATATGCTCTCAAATGGAGCCATGCAATTTAGCTCTGATCTAGATTCTGTGACAAATTCTCTCTTTAAGTTCTAGAAATAGAAGGAATAAAGAGATAAAATATTGAAATGACTCACAATGAGTAAGAGGTCACAAAGAAGGCCATTCTTTAAGAACCAAGGCAGCAAATTTGGTGTGAGGATAACTAGCAGGGGTCCAGTAACTACACTTGTAATACAAGATGCAATATTTGTCCATGAGGAATAATTTTGATGAATAATTATTAGGGGAAAAAGAGAAGGACAACAAGAGTGGGCCTGCAGTGATGCTTTTTGTTGTCCTAGTCTTTGCCCTACTGAAAACCATTTTTATGAGACATTCTTTTCTGGTTCCTTAGCACAAAATCATTTAAGGAAAAGAAATGAACGTGAAAGAAAGAAAAACTTTAACTGAAAATATAGGACCTAGACTAGGTAAAAATAAGTTACCTATCACAAAAATCAACCTAGTAGCAGACCAGTAAATTAAATAAACTGATAAACATATATACAGTATTATGGTCTTCAATTTTGATCTTAACATAGAGGATAAGTTGAGGAAGACTTCCGAATATGGATTGCTACAAAACTAAATGGAATTGAAGAGAAAATAGAATCACAGCATAGAGAAACCACAAAAACTATACAGGAAATGAATGAAAGATTCTCAAAGGAAATTGAGATTATCCAGAGGAACCAAACAGAAATTCTGGCAATGAAGGAAACAATCAAGAATATCCATAATACAGTGGAAAACCTAAAGACCAGGATGGACCATGCAGAAGAAAGAATCTCAGAACTTGAAGATTATGCCTATACTCTAAACAAATCAGAGGAAGAAAGGAAACACAGAAACAAGAGACAAGACCAAAGTTTACAGGAAGTGAGGGATTATGTTAAAAAACCGAATCTCAGATTAATTGGGATTCCAGAAGGGGAAGAGGAGTATTCACAAGGGCTGGAAAACATTCCATGGAATACTGGAGGAAAATATGCCAAGCCTGGCTAGAAATATTGATATCCAAATCCAAGAAGCACACAGAACTCCTGGGAGACTCAACATGAAAAGGCAATCATCTCGTCACGTGATTGTTAGGCTGACCAAAGTAAATGTGAAAGAAACAATTCTCCGTGCAGTGAGAGGAAAGTAGCAAATGACCTATAAAGGTAAGCCTATCAGACTAACAGCAGACTTCTCATCTGAAACCTTACAAGCCAGGAGGGATTGGGTGCCTATCCTTAATCTTCTAAAACAGAACAAAGCTGAACCCAGAATTCTTTATCCAGCAAAATTAAGTTTCATCTATGAGGGAGAAATAAAGTCCTTCTCAGACAAACAATCACTGAAGGAATTTGCAAAGTCCAGACCATCCCTACAAGAAGTTCTCAAACCTGAATTTCTAACCAAACAGGGCAGTAGACACTCTTCAAGGTAAAATCCTCAAAGAATTAAAGTTTAGATCTCGAACTATATGATGGCTAAGGAGTAAAACATAACAACAAGTCTCCACCCAACAATATAAATGGTAATCTTCCTCCAATTTCAATCCTTTTGATAAATGTAAATGGCTTAAACTGTCCTCTGAATAGACATAGACTGGCAGAGTGGAAAAAAAATCACAAACTTAGTGTCTGCTCTCTACAGGAAACACATGTAACCAACAAAGATGCCTTCCCGCTGAAGGTCAAGGGATGGAAAACTATCATCCAGTCAA
>VBSM01002608.1:28981204-28995236 GCA_008086735.1 Cheirogaleus medius
GGAAGTGTAGAGTTACATAATGTGTGCCGTGCCCGCCACCTGGGGATTGGACTCCCTGGAAGCTCTGGCATGTGGTGGGTGGAGGAGTGGTAGGGGCAATGTATATAACCCTAACAATATTTGTACCCCCATTATATGATGAAATAAAAGGGAAAAAAAACAACAAAATAAATAAAAAAAAAGAACAGAACATTGCCTGTCAGAAAATGAATAAAAATAAACTTAATAATAAGGAAGATAAATGCCTCTTAGAAAAATAATATACAACGCTTTTATGTACACACATGGTATCAGCTAATATACATATTAGCTAATATGTGTACTATATTATACATATAGCTAATATGTGTGCATACATATGTGTTTGTGTTTATATATCAGATTATATATTGAGACTACCTTCTACCACAGCATGCATTATCAATTGATATTGATCATAAATTGTGATGAACAGGAATGATTCATATGGATAGAATAATGCCAGGAATTGTGCTTAATGTTATTCTCCTAAATTAAACCACAGGTATTTTAAAGCTATTTTTCTAAAGTCATTCTCTTTCTAGTAGAAGTAGTTAAATCAGTTATTTACTTCACTTTGGGCATTCATCAGCTATTCTTAGGTGTCATTTTTCTTTTTTACATTGTATAGTGTATCCATGAATGTGTAGTTATATTAATACTATGTCACATATAATTTTTCTTTGGATGGTAAATCAGACACACTTGAGCCATTTTTCTTCTTTCTAAAACAGGTCATACAGTCTTCCCTTTAATTTTACTTCATGATCAATTACCATAAATTATTTTGTGAAATTCTTCTTAATGAACAACATAAAACATAATTTTTATACACTGTATCCAAAAGTAATGATGTTTATAGTTTTATATATAACTTCATCAGGAAACAGTGACAACACAGAAGGTAAGCATGGGAAAGGGGCTCTTAGGTTAAAAATTTTAATGTTCTTTTTGGTAAAAAATAGTTCAACGTTTCCTTTAGTTAGAAGATACTAATTGTTATTACCAAAGTTATTTAAGAAAAAATGTTGTTCACAAAATACATTTAATCATGTTCACTGCATTTGAATTTTAAGAATTTAGATATTTTCCTAAAACATATCTTTATTTTTGTAATTCCTAAAGCACTATGACACAAGGTCTTGGTGAAGGCTGTTCTTAACCTACTCTAACATTTTGAGCAGAAAACTCATTAATAACTAAATACATAATCACAGTACACTGCTTTAAAATACTCATAATTTATATACATACTTTTCTCCAGGGATAACAAATGAAAGAATCATTCTCATAAAAATGTTATTAGTTAACAATTTTATCTGTTAGGGTGCAGATAATAACATTCAGATTAATTTTAGGTTGCTACAATATTTTAGACAAAATGAATAACTCTAGATTATTTCCTCAGTCATACTAATAGATATAAAACTATGATTGCATTCTAAAAATGTTCTAACATGTGGAATTTGTGGAGGTAGAAGGTTTTACAATAGCTTCTTAGATTATCTTCCTGTTTTCATGCCCTTCCACTGTCTATATACTTTCCTGTGTCAATAAGGTTTCCATCTAAAAAGTTTTACCTTGCCATTCTCACTCTTATAAACTTTTTGTACCACAACATGTTTTTTATTTCATAGTCATTTCTTCTTGTGGAATTCTCTCCAATAGCCATGGCACCATCATTGGCCATACCACTGTTATCAACATCATCAGAATCATCTTTATTATTTGTAATCCAAAAGAAATACCTCTTCTAATTTATAACTTTCCTTAAAATCTCCTTAGCTCTATCACTGCAAAACTAATGCATTGCTGATTTTGTGTTTCTATTGCACTTTATACAGATTGTATATATATATATATAAAATAATTTATCATTATCACTACCACTTGTTCCAGTGTTTATCTCTCTCTGATTTTATAGAAAAGCAATAAATGTGATGGCCATATTTGACTAAAATTTTATTTCATCAACAACATTTAACATTCTGCCTCTACAAAATAAGTACTTAATGGATGTTGTAATAGGGAATTGAATTGAATATAACATAGAGAAGGGTATCTACTTAATCATTTTCTCTTTCCATATAAGTATAAATTTACTTTTTCTCTCGCTTTCCCACATCAAAACTAAATTTGCTTCTGAACTGAGATTCAAATTTCCTCTTTTAATATCAGGCAATATTATCAGTAATTTAATGAATTTTAGAGACTTATTTTAAGGTTTGTTAGGTAGAATTCAAATTTTTTCTAAGGAAATTGCTATAGATCAATTCTAAATGTCTAGAACAATTTTATCCATACTGCTTATAAAACATAAAAATATATAAGATATTATAATAATTATACAAAATTTAAACATAGATATGTGCATTGAGAAATGTTTAAAATATCCACGAAGAAGACATAGTGCTACAATATTCCTTAAGGAGAAGAAACTCAAGCTTCTCACTGAGAAAAGCTTTAGAGTCAGAGAGCTTCAATTATTACTCTTTTCTGTTTCCTGTTTTGGTCTGGAAATACAAATTTGATAGATATATTTTATTCAAAAGTCCAACTTCTATTTGAGTAGTTGTTTCTCATTAGTTTAATGCTTTGAACATGATTGCTGGAAATATCTTTAGTCCTCTGGAAATCTATTATATTTTATTTAATAAACCTGAGAATCCAGGAAATTAATTATTGTCAAAATGAAGTAGTACTCATGAGCACAAACACTATGAATAATATACTTGCTAGGTAATAATTATTCCATCAAATAGTAAAATATATAAGTCTAAGGCGTTAATGTGGCAGTTATTGAAAATGTTATTGGTAGACTATAAATATGTAAACTCTCAAGATGCACAGCTTGGATGTGTCTAAATTAAATTAGAAAAGAAGACAATATGACTATCCCAAGCAAGCAATATGTTTCAAGGGGAAAAGTATTCTTGTTAAGTGTGTTCATATAGAAGAAAATATAGAAAATGAGTAAGGAATATAAAAAGGTCAAATGTGTTTTGTAAAGTATTAAAATACATTTAGAAATATAATCTGAGTAGGTATGCTATAGATTCATAATCTATAAGACAGTAGATAGTAAAATTATGATAGTTAAAATTTGATATCTTTTTATTCACATACATTAATATGAATATATTAATGCATATATTCACTCACATATCACATTTATAAATTGAACAGAATAATTTGACTATATCAAATAGTTTACACACAAAGTAGGGTATTACTTTTGTAAATTTAAATGACAAACAAGGATGTTTGCTTAAGACCAATACACACACACACATACACACGCCCCACATACACTTTTAAAATAAACAAGTAATTGAAATAAAAAAGACTTTTTATTTTCTAACTCTAGTTAAAATTAAATCAATTTTCTATATTAATTTTTAAATAAATATAGAGTGTAATTCATAGTCTCCAGTAAGGAAGTAAATGATTAAAAATATAAATTTAGAAGACCTGAAAAATATCACAGCTAAGAAAATATCTTATTTTCCCTTCTCTCTGCTTTCAGAACCACATTCCAAGGAGAACTGATGCTAATCTCCGTGATGAAGAAATAAATCTTAAACTCTCAAATAATGTGTCACTGCTTTACCCCTCAATTATCATAAAATGCATTTGAATACAATTTTATATACCAATAATTAGAAGTTACTTTTATCAACTCTTACTTTTATATAAAATAGCCTAAAATAATAAAATAATGATGTAAAGTGAAATTATATAATTGGTAGTTAATTGGAGTTTTTTCTTCAATTATCTTCTGCTCACTCTTTTAAAGTTAACAGAAATCTTCCAAAAGGGAAGAAACAAAAATCCATTCCCATTAAAGCAGATAGTCTGTAGTAAAGCTGATGCTCCTACTAAAGCAATAAATTAGATCTGTGTCAACATATTCTTACTGAAATCCAGTCTAAAACTGATAAACTTTGGCATATTTGTTGACTTCTTCAGGGGAGAGAATCTTTAACTTTGATGGAAGCTGTTCTCAACTTTAACAATTAAATTCATGCAAATATTTAAATATAGCAAAATTATTTTTAGATAATGATAAATATTTACAAGGACCTCCTTACACTACATAAGAGAGTTTTCAAAGGCATGGGTCACTCTTACCATTCTTATTCAATTTTAATGGAGAAAAATCCTTTTCTTTGTTGCAAGTAAATTGAAGAATAACATATTTACAGAAGCTGGTAAGTTATTTATCAAGGGATACTGCATTTGCCTGGTAACTGAGATAACTTGTAGTAATTAAAAGATAAATTGGTATTTATATTTAATTATAAAGTAATCTATACCTCATTTAGTATTTAATTACAACTTGCTAAAAGCAATCTAACTTGTCCATGTATTTTCAGATTTATAAAATTATATAATAAATACGATTTTTATGTTTATTAGTTTATTAATTCTGATGGCTTCAAGACTAAATAATTATTTTGTAGCAAGTTAGATTTTTATTACTTTGTATCTAGTAAAAATAACTTATAAATTCTATTTCCCAATATATCAGAAAAGGTTTTCCTTTTCAATTTCAATTCTTTTCAATTTTCAAATATACTTTTTCTGGAATATTGGAAAATATGGCAACATCAATGCAAAATTGCAAATACTTTATCATATTTAAGTATATGGGGTTTCTTGTCTGACAAAATGCATAGTTTCACTTTGGAGTTCTCTCACCCTTGAAGGAATAGCCAAGGTGACATCCATGGCTACTCAAGGGATAGACAACATGGACATTTTTATAACATAAAAACTTCTTTAGAAGTCACCATGCTAAAGATTTTTTTCTACTCTCCAGTGAAATTCGTTACCTGTGAAAAAGAAGCAAAATCCCTAGAAAAATGTGATAGATAGTTGCTAAATTCTTTTCATATCCTATTTTTCTCTTGTTTCAGGATTTTAACATTCTTTGTACTTTATTTCAAAACAGATGTACTTAAAATATACAATTAAAAAACTGTCCAATTTTTCAATCATAGAAACTTATTTTCTAATTTATATATTATTCTTTCTTGGTAACTATAAACTTATGGCCAAAAATTAATTACTTTTCTTCATAAACTGAAACAGATTTACATAATAACATAAATACAGTAATTTAGAGAATTATTTAAAGGAGAAAATTAAATTTGATATCAGAAAATACAAAATAAAAATAAGCAATATTAATAGTAAGCTGTTTTAATTCAAAAATTAAATATAAGTTGATTTATTTTTATTCATCAAGAAAAATATAAATGTAATTTAAAAATTAGTCTGCTTAATAATTAACATGATATACATGAGAATATATTTTTCCTAAATAATAGTAACAATGTATGCTAAACACTCTATGCCAGATGCTGTATTATGTTTTTTTAAAACTTACTTAGTCCTTATAAGTACTTTGCACATTAGGTAACTTTTTATCTTACTTCACAATTGCAGAGATATTGAATAATTAATCCAAGTTCCCCAGTAGTAAATGGTGAGCCAAGATGTGAGCCAACCCAAGCAATGCAGCTCAGACATCATGCCCATAAACACTGGGTTAGAATTTCAGTAAATGGAATGCCTCTCTTAACAAGAAGAAACAGGAAAAATGGCAGATTAGTGGTGACCTCCTGGCTCTCTGCTCCCAGAGTGGGTGGTGAAGAACACTGACAGCTACACACAAGTGGATCACTCTCCCACAGGAATAGCATCATGAATCTGCAGAGAAGTAGTATGGGACAAGCAGCACTGGAAAAAAAAGTAAATTGGAGAATCAACCACAAAGCCTGGAGAGTATGAGATATACAATAGGGAATAGAGCATGGGCCAGCTGCGCCCATCTGCTGGCTAGGGTATTCTGATCTGACCCACAGGAGGACAACTCTGCCTGCACTGACCTCCTCATCCACTCAGGTAGGGAAGCACCTGAAGTCAGTGCCAAGTTGTGGCATGGGATGACAGACTGAGTGGAGAAGAGACAAAAGCAGGAAACACTTTGAAGTCTCCAGTATTCTGTGGTAGGTCCGCACTGGGTGGGAGAGGGACTGGTCTGAGTGGACACTTCCCAGGTCCGGGTCTGCAGGAGGGAGTTTGGGGACAGGCACCTTGCCTCTGGCAGACGCCAGGACCAGAACAAGGGAGGTGAATGCTGAAAGGAAGGCTCTGCCCTTGGAAATCACCGAGGATTTGGCTGGCTCAGGGTGGGGCAGAGAGTACAGGGCCTCCTACTGGACTGACATGAGACATTGCATCAAGGAAGCACTGGGGATAGCTGGAAGCTCATTGAGATAGCCTGCCAAAATCAGCACCTGCTTCCCCCAACCCCTAGTCACCTCCAGTGCTGGCTCTCCATGAGTGGGCAGCTGCCATTTTGTGAGTCCATAGCTTAAAAACACTGTGGCATATTGCTGAACTGGGCACCGCCCCTTCTCCAAAAAAGCAGGGCAAGCCCAGGTAATGGTCTCAGGTGTTGCCACTACCCCGGTCTGTCAGAGCAGACTCCACCTTTGGAAGAGGGGAGTAATGAAAGAGGCTGTTTTCTGGGCTGCATCGCCCAGTGGCCTCGGGAGTGCTTCTTCTCTGGCCTGGCTGCTTGTATTTCACTCCAACAGGACAAACCGTGCCCTTGGAGGAGGGGAGTAACAAGAAAAGTCACTTTTGGGGCTGAGGCCAACAGTGGCCCCAGGCAGCCCTCCTCCCCCAGTCTGGCAGCTTGACTTCCCCTCTGGCAGGGCAGACCCTGTCCTTGGAGGAGGGGAGAAATGAGAGAAGACATTTTCTGGGCTGAGATATGCAGTGGTCTGAGGCAACACCCTTCCCCTAGCCTGGCAGGGTAGAATCCACTCTTGGAGGCAGGGAGAAAGGAGGAAAATTGCTTTCTCTGCATGACTGGAATGAATCTGTGGGACCTTTGAACTAAGCAAAAGGGAGCAGACTGTTGATTTGGTCCAGCAGGTAGGTTTTGATTGTCTGATAAGAACATAACACTAGGGCTTGCCCTTTGTGCTCAGGCTGCTGCCAGCTTTGGGGAATGTTGTCCGGGAAGAAAAATCTTGGTCAGAGTCCATAGCAATTGCACCAATTGACACCCCCCACCTGGAGCTGCCTTGCAAGTGTGGTGAAAGAGCCCTGAATAACATGTTAACAGTGCTCCCCAACAGCAGATCAAGCAACCACAGAAGTATACACTGTCAGGCTCACAGGCACCTGTTGCTCTTCTTTCCCCACCTAAAGTGGCAACAGAGTTCAAG
This sequence comes from Cheirogaleus medius, assembly GCA_008086735.1. NCBI lineage: Eukaryota > Metazoa > Chordata > Mammalia > Primates > Cheirogaleidae > Cheirogaleus > Cheirogaleus medius. The sequence goes on from VBSM01002608.1 coordinate 28,988,470, forward strand.
TAACCCTTTGACATGACAAGACATTTCTCAAAGATCAGGGCACTTGTGTGCCACATTCAGGGGTTTAGAGCCCAATACAAATGCATTGGAATAACTTGATAATAGACTCCTCCACACAAACTACAAGCAACAAAAGAGAGGGTAATCCCATAGCCCAACGCAGTCCTTCCATCTCAAACTAGTGGAGGGCAGTGGAGTCACACACACAAGAGTGATTCACCACCTAGGAGATTAAGCAAGGAGTCCAATATCACTAATCTCCTTTGGCAACAGGTGAAGACAACAGGTCAGAGATAACCCAACAGGGTAAAACAACTCTAAGGCAATACAGGACCAGAGCACATCCTCCAAGCACTGTCAAGGAACGTCCTTTTGGGGACTTGGAGATAAGGCCATAAACCAGCCCCAGCACCCCCAGATCTTGACAAAGTAGCCTGATGAGAATGAATCAGTGAAAGAACATAGTAAACATGAAAGATAAGAGAGAAAAGTCACACCCAAAAGAAAACATTCCATCTCCTTCAATAGATACCAACTTACATAATCTGATTAAACTGACAGAGGAAGAATTCCAAATATGGATTGTAAGAAAACTCAATGGAATTGAAGAGAAAATGGAAACCCAACATAACAAACTACGAGAACAATACAGGAAATAAATGAAAAATTCTCTAAATAAATTGAAATACTATGAAAGAAACCAAACAGAAATAATGGAAATGAAAGAGGCATTTAAGGAACTTCAAAACACAGTGGAAAGCCTCAAGAACAGAATGAATCCTGTAGAAGAAAGAATCTCAGAGCTTGAAGATAATGCCTATGTGCTAAACAAATCAGATGAAGAAAAAAGAACACAGAAACAAGAGAAAAGACAAAAGCCTCAAAGAAAATTAAATACCTAGAAATATATTTAACAAAAGAGGTGAGAGACATATACATGGAGAACTACAAAACACTAGGAAAAGAAATTGTAGAAGACGTAAACAGATGGAAAAATCTTCCTTGCTCATTGATTGAAAGAATCAACATTCTTAATGTCCGTACTACCCAAAATGAGCTACAGAATTAATGCAAGCCCTATCAAAGTACCATCATAATTCTTTATAGATCTAGAAAAAATAATTCTATGCTTTGTATGGAACCAGAGAAGACTTCATATAGCCAAAGCAATCTTAAGCAAAAAGAACAGATTGGGAGGTATCAGTCTACTAGATTTCCTGCTGTACTACAAGACTATAGTGACTAAATCAGCATATCACAGGCACAAGGACAGAGATACAGACCTTTGGAACCGGTCTGAAAATCCAAAGATGAAACCATCCACATATTGTCATCTAATCTTTAACAAAGCAGAAAAAAATATACATTGTGTAAAAGAATCTCTTTTCGATAATTGGTGCTGGGGAAACTGGATAACTACATGCAGAAGATTGAAACTGGATCCCCATCTCTCACCTCTTACAAAAATCAATTCACGATGGGTAACAAACTTAAACCTAAGGCATAAAACCTTAAGAATACTAGAAGAAAATGTAGTAAAGACTCTTTCAGACAACGATGTAGGCAAAGAATTTATGAAGAAGACCCCCCAAGCAATTGCAACAGCAACAAAAATAAATAAATGGGACCTGATCAAATTAAAAAGCTTTTGCACAGCCAAGGAAACTGTCATTAGAGAAAATAGACAGCCTACAGAATGGGAGAAAATATTTGCTTTCTACACATTTGATAAAAGGCTGATAACAAGAATCTGTCTAGAACACAAAAAAATCAACAAGAAAAAAATCAAACAACCCCATCAATAAATGGGCAAAGGACATGAACAGAAATTTTTTGAAAGAAGACAGAATAATAGCCAGCAATCATATTAAAAAAATGCTCAACTTCTTTAATCATTAGGGAAGTGCAAATCAAACCCACAGTGAGATATCACCTAACCCCAGTGAGATTGGCCTCTATCAAAAGATAGAGAACAACAATGCTGGAGTGGATGTGGAGAGACAGGAACACTCTTACACTGCTGGTGGGACTGTAAATTAGTACAACCTCTGTGGAAAAGAATTTGGAGGTACCTCGAAGAGCTAAAAATTGAAATACCATTTGATCCAGCTATCTTACTACTAGGCATCTATCCAAAGAACAAAAGACATTGTATAATAAAGACATCTGCACTCGAATATTTATGGCAGCACAATTCACTATTGCAAGGATGTGGAAACAACCCAAGTGCCCATCAATCCATGAGGAGATTAATAAAATATGATATATGTATACAATGGAGTACTACTCAATTACAAAAAACAATGGTGATCTAGCACCTCTTATATTTTCCTGGTTAGAGCTTGAGCCCATCCTCCAAAGTGAGGTATCACAAGAATGGAAGAATAAGCACCACATGTACTCACCATCAAATTGGCACTAACTGATCAACACTAAGGTGCTCACACAGTAGTAATATTCTTTGGGGATCTGGGCTTGGGGGTTGGTAAACTCACAACTAATGGACGTGGTGAGGGTTATAGGGGGGAAAGGACACACCTTAAATCATGATTTGGGTGTGGCAGAGTCATAACATGTAACCAAAATGTTTGTACCCCCATTATATCCTGAAATTAAAAAAAATACACACACAACAAGAAGATACATATTGTCCTCTAAAGACAATCCTGATGGTGAACACTTGCAAAAGTTCTTAAAGGTTTCTTTATACAAAATTAAAATTCCTGTTTGTGGACAGAAAGTGCACTTTAAACTGTTTTTGTTCCCTTAGCTTTTTTATTGCACTCTCCTTCCTGTACCCTCCTAAATTTTCTACATTTGCCTGGCACACATAACAAAATATTTGTGTGTGTGTGTGACCATTGGATTTACAGGTATGTAATTGAGCTTGCTTTGTTAAACCCAGCAGGTAAGAGAATATCTGCTAATTTGGCTTATTGGATTCAGGCTTTTATTTGAATTTGTTTGAGAAAAAGTTATTAACGGGTTACCACATCTAGTGGGAATAGTTAGAAAGCCAAGTGAAATATTTAATTTAGTATATTGGGAGCAAACAAACCTTGTAATATCTTGAATGTTGTCTTAAAACTCATTTAGAATAAGCTATCTCTGATATGTCTGAATGACAATAAAACAATGCATAGGAGATGAAATGAGAGGAAATAAAGATATAAAAGACAGGAGAAAAAGATTGTGTAAGAGATACACATACAGACAGGAACAATGAATAGAGGCCTCATAAATTTTTATTATTACCAAATGGCCTTTGTGAATAAATTCTGAATAATCACATGTTTTTATATTCATCATTTATTCAAAAACACACACTCATGGGAATAATGGAAGTCAGGCATTAGACATAAAAGAAAAAATAAACCATCTTTTAAGTTTTTTCTTTTTCTTTAAAGATTAGTTCTCATGGAATAACATATTCAAGACATGGAACCTACTATGTGCCAGACTCTATTTTAATTAATCTGAACAGAAAACATAGTTTAAATCCTTTCAGCAAAAGATAGATTGATGATAACACTGAGACTGAAAATTAAGTAGTTTGCCCAATTGAAATTTTAACTAAAAAGGTTCCAACCAGAATTCAGGCTCAGTTTTATCTGATTTTATACCTTGAGCTTTTCTTACCACTCTATGCTGCCTACATATCAGATATTGTAATGCCAGAATATTCTAATTAGAAGGAGACATATATATATATATATAATATATATAATAATTATAAGAGTTCACACAAGTAATTCCAGGAATTGAGTATCTCCATTTATTTCAAGAAGTAAAATGACATTCTAAAATTCAAATTAATTTTAATTCACTGTCATCATGTTCTAAATGTCATACAACCTTTGAGAGTGAGAAGGAAGAAAAGGGGGGGATACAAAAAATTTAAAAGGATAAGATTTTACTACTTTTAAAATAGTGACAATCATTTTCTTTCCAAAGCCAAATATAATTATATGATTTTTAAATTCAGGTATTAAAAACATGTAGATATGTAAATATATTATAAAATATAAAACTATAGTATATTTTCTTGTCTTCCAATATGAATTTGCTCCAGATTTATTAATATTGCTACAACCAACTTGGTTCTACTTCAAGAAAGTAAAGATCAAAGAAGTTTTATTTCTTCTTTTCATTTTTTTACTCCAACCCAACTATTATTTCAATGCATAAATATATTATTAAAAAATACTATTTGGGTAAGAAAATTTATTAAAATATTGAATAATTTATTTATGTAGAGTTTCTCCTTTCCCTAATGCAATTAAATAATGTCAATTAAATAGGCAGTCTTTCCCCCCTTTTTTACTGTTTTTTGTTTGTTTCCTCTGTTTTGATTTTTCTTGCTTTGAGAAAGTTTCTGATTCAAGTTAATGAGTTGACATTAGCCTTTTTGTTTTTATAAATTCATCTCTTCAGAAGAGTTTTTTAGACAATCCAGAATTTGGAAAAATAGTGTAGAGTGACTTGGAAGGTCAGCAAGGTTCTTAGGAAGAATTTACTGACATTGAAGAGACAATGAAGTGCCCTGTTACTGAAAGCAGGAGGAAAGGACCCATACACCACTTTTTAATTAATTAATTAATGTATTTATTCATTTATTTATTTCAGAATATTATGGGGATACAAACACTTTGGTTACATATATTGCCTTTGCATTGCTCAAGTTAGAGCTACAAGCATGCCCATCCAACAGATGGTGCACACCGCACCCATTAGGTGTGAATTACCCATCCTTTGCATCCCCCCACCTGTCCGATGCCAGCTAAATATTGCTTCCATATGTGCACATAAGTGTTGATCAATTAGTACCAGTTTAATGGTGACTACACGTGGTGCCTGTTTTTCTATTTTCGTGATACTTCACTTCGAAGAATGGGCTCCATCTCTATGCAGTATAATACAAGAGGTATTCATTCATCATTGTTTTTTATGGCTGAGTAGTACTCCATGGTATACACATACCACATTTTATTAATCCACTCATGTATTGATGGCACTTGGGTTGTTTCTGCATCTTTGCAATTGTGAACTGTAATGCTATCAACATTTAAGTGCAGATGTCTTTATTACAGAATGTCTTTTTTTCCTTTGGGTAAATACCCAGTAGTGGGATGACTGGATCAAATGGTAGGTCTACTTTTAGTTCTTTGAGGTATCTCCCTATTACTTTCCATAGAGGTTGCACTAGTTTGCAGTCCCACCATCGGTGTATGAGTGTTGCTATCTCTCCACATCCATGCCAACATTTGTTGTTTTGAGACTTTTTTATAAAAGCCAATCTCAGTGGAGTTAAGTGACATCTCATTGTGGTTTTGATTTGCATTTCCCTGATGCTAAGAGATGCTGAGCATTTCTTTATATGTTTGTTGGTCATTAGTCTGTGTTCTTTTGAAAAGTTTCTCTTCATGTCCTTTGCCCACTTTTTAATGGAGTTGTTTCATTTTTTCTTCTTGATGCTTTCTATCAGGACCCCACTATGATTCAACAGCTGGTGGGGAGGGGCGATTGCTATGGTTTGGATGTTTGTCATCTTCCAATCTCAAGTTTTAACTCCAATGTGACAATGCTAGCAGATAGGGTCTGGTGGGAGGCATTTGGTTTATAGGGGCAGATCATTCAGGAATAGATTAATGCCGTCCCTGGGGGAGGTGACGAATAAGTTCTCATTCTTTTAGTTCCTACAAGACCTGGTTATTAAAAAGTGTCTGTCACCATTCTCTCCACCCTTGCTTCCTTGCCATGTGATCTCTTTGCACACACTGGATCTTCCTTCCATTTTTTGTGATGAGTTGAAGCAGCCTGAAGCTCTCACCAAATGCAGGTGCAAATCTTGAACTTTCCATCTGCCAGAATCATGAGCCAAATAAACATTTTTCTTTATAAATTGCCAAGTCTCAGGTATTCTGTTACAGCAACACGAAAATAACTTAAATGGTAATGCATGTCAAAGGCCAGACCTCAATGCCAAAATCTCCTGGACTGTAAGAGTAGTGCTTATGCAGAAGAAATGCTAAACCTGAAAGAACTATATAGCCTGGTACCAAAGGAGTCTCACAGGTAAGGAGGGTGGACAGATAGTCCATGACAAGAGAAATATTCTTTAATTTTTCACACCATATATAAGAGCCAATAACCTTAGCATACCTTGACAAGTGCTGTCTGAAGGTGTGGGGTTTAGTGATTTGGGGTTATTAGATATAAGAATAGATAATATGCACCTACATTTGTAGACTGAGACTCATAGTTCTGCAATAGTATAGAAAGTATAGATAGTATATGTGGCATTATAAAATTGATGATATTCCAGGTAAACATTAATATTACATAGTGATTATATACTAGTAGGACTTTAATATATTATTAAAAAGTTATATTTGAGAATGGTTAGAAGTTAAGAAATAGAGAAACTCTTATGTGACATCTGCTCTTTGAGCACTCCCCTATTGAAAAAAATACTTGGATTTAACTGATTATATCTCAAATCTTTTTCATTTTTTAATTTATTTTTAAATTTTTTTTAAATTTCAGAATATTATGAGGGTACAAATGTTTTTGTTAGATGGATTGCTTTTGTACTGCTTGAGTTAAGGTTGCTAATATATCAGTGATATAAAGGTGCCAAAGACAATTTAAACACATTATGGTGTGTTTCCTTCTTTAAACTTTGAGAAATTCAGTCCTTTAGCTAATTCTTAAAACTATAAAAAAAAAAAAAAACTCAAGGTACTTCATCTATAACATTTTTTTTT
>VBSM01002608.1:28995336-29023255 GCA_008086735.1 Cheirogaleus medius
ATTAGCAATGTCTTCAAATACAAAGCTTTTTAAAGGGAACATAAACTAAATACTGTCAATAATATAAAAATAATAGGAGTATCACTAACACCACTAAAATGTCAGAATATCCAACATTTCTTCTATAGCAATTTACAGTTACTCTTTCATGCATGTCATTTCTTTCTTTTCTTTCTTCCTCTCCTTTCCCTCTTCTTTTCCCTGTCCTTTTTCTTTTCTCTTTTCTTTTCCCTTCCCTTCCTTTCCCTTTCTCTTCCCTCTCTTTTCTTTTCTCTTCCTTTTCCTTTTCCCTTTCTTTCCTCAAAGGTAGGTTAAAATTCTAAGTCCCCATAGCCTTCTGGCTATTGCTCTTGTCTACTAGTGTCCTGATTACATACCTCCACATACCTTCATTTTTTAGTCTTCTTTCCTTCTCCCTTGCCCCAATTCTACCATTTCCAGTATTCTAATTTTTTTTTAACCACAGCTTCCTTTTTTATACAGCTCTTTCATATCCTCACTTTTATGTTTTCAGCTCCATCTGTAGTACTTGTCTCAGCGAATAACTGTGCCTCCTTTCCTTCAAGGCGAATACCACCACCCCCTTCTGAAGCTCCACTTCTGCCATATCCATAATGGAACTTGGGATCTATCAATTATCTTCTTTTTTTTTTTTTTTAGAGACGGGGTCTCGCTCTTGGTCAGGCTGGTTTCGAACTCCTGACCTTGAGCTATCCACCCGCCTCGGCCTCCCAGAGTGCTAGGATTACAGGCATGAGCCACCACGCCCGGCCTAATTATCTTCCCTTTTTAAAAATTTTATTATTATTATTATTATTTTTATTTCAGCATATTATGGGGATACAAATGTTACGGTTACATATATTGCCCATACCCTCCCCCTCTTCGAGGCAGAGCTTCAAGCATGACAAGAAAAATTTAATTATATTCAGAAAAATATTTTTGAGAAACAAGTAAAATATTTCAAAAGAGAATAAAATGATGATATTATATTTTTGTTGAATTATTTATTATTAAGGAAAACATAATAGTAGCATTGTTTTCATATGTGCAATGTAGGTAATATTTGACAGATTTCCTGAGCATCCTCACCTTACTCTTTTGTGGCAAATATGAATAGGATTGCCTCAGACTTGAATATTTCAGCATTTACAAAAAGTTAAAATTGAAAGCCTATGAACTTAAAAGTTTTATTATCATCTTTTGAAAAACATGCAAGAAATTAGAATATTCTATAACATAATTATGCCATGTAAAAATTATTGTTTTGCTTTCAATGTATGCACTTAAAAGCCATATTAAAACTGGAATAATATGTAACAGTTTTAATTCAAAAAGCACATATAAAAGGGAGAACACATTTTAAGGAAGACAAAATCTATTAGATGAATACTCTTTAAAAAATAATTTCACTGGATCCTGAATTTGACTTTATAGAAGAATTTTTGTATTCATGTCTTTTAATTTCACTTCCAATATATCTTACAGATGAATCAGAAATAGGATAGACTAAGATTTTCAAATTTAAGCATTAATAAATGGATTTATGTTATAGTGGATACCTTAAAGTTTACATATTATAAAATAACTGAAAAAGTCAAAACTTGTATTCTCTTGTTCTTGAGACCTCAGTTCAGTTTAAATAAATCTTTTTCTCTCTCAAAAGATTACATGTATGAATGATAATCATGATTAGAGTAAGCTGGTTATGTCACATAAATGATTTGCCACCTCAAAAACATTTTTAACCTAGGTATTTGTTCTCCCACAAAGCACTTTGATAAATACTACTCTAATATTTAAAAGCCATGTTTGTTTTTTATAAATTTTAATTTTATATATAAGCTAGTTGATCAACTATATTGCAAAATGTATTCAACTAATGAATGAGTTGTGTTAGAAAAGTTTGTAAGTCACATTTCCTATCAAGATTATGCTGTAAAAAAATATATAGATTCTGAAATCATCTAATATAATTAAAATATTTAGTTTTCAAAAATAAAATCTAAAGATTATTTATAACACCTCCTTTTGAAAGAAATATTATTTCTGTCTAAAAGGTCTCTTCTAGTGTGTCAGAAATAGGATCTTTTTCATGCCCACCTCCCATACATTTGAGATGAAGGAAGCAGGTTGGAAACTATGGCTGGGGAGCAGGGCTTCTCAGGATAGGTTATGGGAGATGACAACATCTACCCAGTGTGAGGATTCTAAATGGATAGTGAGAGGTGTGCATGGTTGAGAGAGAGAGAGAGAGAGAGAGAGAGACAGAGAGAGAGAGAGAAGAGACTACAAGTTGAATGGGGCTGGATGAAAATAGAAGGGCACTGACATGCTGGGCATGAATGAAGAAAGAGAGGTCTTACCAAGAGGCCACTGTGATATGTACTTGGTTCTCCACTTCTCCTAGTTCTTTTTTCCATCTCTATGTGGAATAAAAAAGCCTTAGAGAATAGCAGAGCCTGCATTCATTACACCTGCTGGGTACCTGGGTGTTGCTTCTATGTCTGTTTGCTCTTGTATAATTTTATAGTCAGCATGAAATAAAAATCACTTTAGAGTAAACACAATAAATATTTGAATATCATATCATATCACACAAAAACCTTATTTTTGATGTTCAATTAAATACAAAAATATCTTGCCTCGGAGGATATCAAACAGCTACCATAATTTTTATCTAGTCAACTGATAGCTTGTGATTTTTTTGCGCCAATACATTTTAAGTGATTTATTTTTATTATGCAAGTTCAGTAAGAGAGAAAGCACTACATAAAATGCATACAAAATTATTTTTAAATAAATATCATAAAGATATATTTTGAACTGTAATAATGAAACAGAAAGAATCCTTCTCTTCGTATACACTCTAAATATAATATGAACATAGTAAAGTTTTAGAATAAAAAAAGTAACATTAAGAAAAATCTAAGCTTGACTACCTCATTACTGATAGTGATAGTAATAACATTATGGCCATTTGCTAAATGTTTGCTATGTACCGATTATTGTGCTAGATTTTTATTTCATTTAATCCTCAAAACAACTTTAAGATAAGTGCTATTATTTTCTCTATTAAATTAACAGAGAAACTGAGATCCTGAACGTTAGAGTATTTTCCACGGCCACATATCTTTCATAAGGCCAGGATTCGAGCCAGGGTGTTCATATCCAGAGTCCAGGCTATTACTCACTACATTGCTTTTACTCTGAGATCCGCTTTCAGTCATGCCCTCTTATTTGTCTTCTACTTGCCTTCTTTTGTGCCTGCCTGCCTTTCTTCTTTTCATTCAATATTTAATAAATACCTACATCTGAAATATGGTACCTTGAAAAGTTTCTATGTGCTTCTCATCAGACGGATATTAATGTAAGTTTCTGATGTTATAAATGGAGTTTTAAAAAGACAATTCTGGTAAAACACAGAATCAAGATATTGAATACCTGTCAGTTTAAGAAAAATGAAATAAATAAGGTAGAAAAAAGATATCGGTGGTAGGATGGATTACTCATCTATTTCTTCAATTGCTCAAAAATGTAGGCTTAAAACAAAAAAAAGGCTTAAAACAAAAGCCTTTATTTTCTCATAAAAGTCCTGTGAGTCAGAGATCAAAGAATGGCTTACATTGGTGATTTTGGCTCAGGGCTTCGAAGGATATAGTAGTCAAGGTGTCAGCTGGGGCTCCAGTCATCTCTCAGCTTGATTGGTGCTGGGAGATCTATTTCTAAACAAGTTGGTGCTTGTTGTTGACAAGAGACCTCTGCTTCTCACCCTGTTATTTTTGGCAGGCCTAAATGAATGTCCTCACAACAGGGAAAGTGACTTCACCTGAAGTGAGTAATTCAGGAGAGGGGAAAGGCCTGACCTACTCTCAGAAGTCAAATGCTGCCATTTGCAAATAACATACTGGTAAGACAGATAATCCCTGATCATTGTGGGAGGAAGCTATGCAATGGTGTAGGTACCGGGAGGCAGAAATAATTGGGAGCCACCATACTGGCTGGTTACCAATGGTGACTTCGGTTCCTTTACTGCAATGTTAAAAGAGAATATTGATGAGAGTCTGAACTCATCAGTTAGGCAAGGTGATGGAATGGAACGAATGATTAATGCAGAAATAGCAAAACTGAAGGACATTGTGGTTAGAGAGAATAGTTGTCAAGACATGATGAAAAGGAAGATTATAAATGTTTAAACATTTTTAATTTGTGTTGTTGGAAAAACACACACACACAACAAAAATAACTCTACTAACAGTTGAAATAGTAGGAAAGTATTCTAAACAAGTAACCATTCACGAGTTCATCCATTTGTTTACTCAGCTATTTAACAAATACTTGTGCATGATATATTACGTTCAAGAAAATTGGGCTTACTGATGGAAACAGCAGTGAAAATGTGCAGATGAAAATCTTAGTCTGGAGATATCTACCCTGTTAGTACAGAATACAGTTCAGTTTCTCAGAGCCACAGTAAACCACATTGATTCAAGTAGCTTCAAGTGTCTTCAACATTTATAACATAGTGCTTTTGGCTTATCATAAAAGTTTCCAAAATATTAAGGTGTAGCCTCAGAGACAGCACATACCATATAGAATTAATTAGAAATGCTTACATTTCCCAATGAAAATGAATGCCACGTTTTTCTTAATAAGAAATTGAGAATCACCTACCAATTTTGTGCTATTTACTTATAATAGAAAATACATTAAAAAGACTAATAGTGGGGTTTGGCGACTATCATAAAAATATTAAAATATATTTGAAGGAAATAAAAAGGAAGGAGGGAGAAAGGAAGATAAGAAAGAAGGGGGAAAGAGAGGGAAGGAGAAAGAGAGGGAGACAACAAAGGAAAACTGCAGTGTTGAATTACATAGAATGGTGCTGAAATTTCTGTAACAGATTATATTATTTCATAGATAAGATATCTGTAGGCATCATAGCAGATCATAAAAATTTAATAGAAGATGAAGATTGGGAGATAAGGGGAGCACAGTTTATCTAGGCTGGGAAAATCACCTGAACAAAGACAAGAAGGTGCACAGCAGTAAGAAGTATATAGGGAAAAGAGATGCATAAAGCTTTAATCATGAATCAGTTTCAATGAGTAATATGAGACAAGATTGGGTAGAGAGAATACAACCCTTTTGTGCAAATACATAGCATTATGCTAGAAATGGAAAAAGAACCTCAGAAAAATGTTCTAGAAAAGAACAGTTAGATATAAAAATAGTACTCTAGATATATTCATCTGGCTTAAATATAAAAAAATAGCTTGAAAGATAAGCATCAAGGCAAAGAGGTCTTTTAAAGAGGCTGCTATTTAATCTCAGTGTGAGATTACAAGAGAAAAGGATAAATCTGAGGTCATTTTTGAAGGAAGAATCATCAATATTAAGAAACTAATATTGGAGTGAAAAGTTTTTTCTAGAACTTTGAATTCTTTGTATTTTATTTTCTCTTAAATGTACAAATATCTACTGAAAACATTGCCTTATCTGAAATATGCAACCTGTACTCAATTTCCATTAACTATTCTAATAAATCATATTTCATTATAAATAATTATAAAAAGAAAAACAAATATTATAATCACTTTCATTCTACAATGGTAGAGGTTTTCTTAAGCACGACAATTAAGGCAGCCAGTAGGACAAAAACTAAGCATTTGAGTGTAATTGATTTGAAGATGAAAATTGAATTTTATCATATTTATGTTGATGACTTCCTGTTTCTTTTTTTATTAGTGCTTAACATTTTAGTAAATTGTCAATATTTGACTTTGCTATCTCTATTAATCTGCATAAAACATTAACAAGAAAGTATTATAATTGAAATCTTATTATTTGATTTATTTTTGGTAACTTTAAATAGCGTTTTCAATTTTGTAGGTTATAGTAGAGCAGTATATAAAACATATGAGAACAAAAATAAATTTCTAAGGAGCCATAAAGTGCTAATAACCTCATTCTTTGAGGAAACAGTATGTGATTATTTCCCACTACTCTGAGTGATTACTGTACTAGAATATACAGTAAAACTCATTTATACAGTGTCCCAAGGAGTATAGTATTCTTTTGTTGTTTCTTATTGATGGAGGTTTAACTCTGCATGTCTGACACTGAGCTGAATAACCCCTATTGGGATTAGAAAATCCTTTCACAATAGGCAGAATTTTTCTATGCATAGACTGGGAGAGTAGAACGGGCTAAGGATAAGGAGATTTTAAAATTATAGATTTGGAAAAGAAGAAATTGAAGAAAGAATAATAGTATGTACTACAACTACTTTTTGTTCAGTATTCTAATTTAACAACAACTACCAATTTGCTCATTATTAAATACATAAATGAGGTTGTAATAGTAGTCAGTATAGTTAAAATGCATTTTAGAGAGAAACTTAGTAACCAATGAATTAACTTAGCTTAAAACTCAATATTCGCTTACTTATTTCAAAATTTCAGTTATATGGAGAATGCAACACTAATGCCAAATCTTATAATATTTTTTATATTTTGCCATTCTATGTACCTTTATTTTGGATATGCTGGCAAATCTTAGGGATCTTTATCTCTCTTTTCTAATTTATGAAATCAACTTTCCTTTCTGAGTTATGGGAAAACCAAAAAATATATTTATTTTGTATTTCTTAATGAGAGGATATAAATGCTTGCCTTTGCTTCTTATTCCATCAGTACATTTTTTCTCGTCAGAGCAATTGCTTGTACTATAATATTTTCCCTCACTTCTTTCTATGGCATGTCTACATAGCATTGGATACCATCATGAAACAGCCCACTATATTTAACCACATCTTTCTTAGTCATTACTATGATTAATCCTATCAATCTTGAGCATCTTTAGTTTTCCTTGTTTCTTACTATGTTTTCTTATTGTTAGCTATTATTTTGCCATTCACATTTTTCCCTGTTTGATCATGTCACTCAACTTCCAAATACTTCCCTTTACAAATGTTGCTCTAGTCATTTACAAAAGTCTCAATGAAATTTTGTTCCAAGATATTTTAAAGACATGATATTAATTGAAAGCCACCTCACACAAATATAAAAATGCTCTGAATACTCAGTACCATGACATAATGAAAATATGGATGTTTCTATTATTTTTGCAAAGTAAAATATAAATAGGTTCTTTATAGATATGTGGAAATGTCACCTTGCTGTACTGAACATGTGTGAAAAATTAGCCGATTATGTGGCACATAAAAGAATTCATCTATATCACAGAAAAAGATGAAACATATTCTGCCTGCATACTTATGTGTTTGTATCTCATCTCAAAACCAGCCATAGATTGAACACAAAGTTAGGACAGGTGTACTCAATCTCTGAAAGCAAACAGCTGCACCAGTGACAAGGTCAAGGATGTGTGTGTAAGTATGCCTGCAGCAATTAGTATTACTGTGGATACCACTTCCTTCTTTTAGGAATAACAGAAACATCAGAAATTTGGTCAACATGAATTTAGATGAAAAAATTTCTTTACAGTAATCATCAAATTCATAGCCTGGTATTATGTGTCTTGCAACTAAAAGCAAAATAATCTATTTATTATTCAGAAAATTACCCATTGAGTTGGATAATATCAAGGCTATATGCTTACTTGCTGGGAATTTCAAGGAATGGCCTTGATTATAATTTGAAATCTGCCTACTAGCTCTATGGTTTAATTTTGGCTATAGTGCCAATAGTAAATGGAATGTAATATGTCTACTTTCAAAATGTAGAGCTTTTAAAGAGAAGAAACAGATGCTAAGTAATGGATAAGGAAAAAAAAATATTGTTGAAAAGCATTAGAATTATAGTCACTTACTCTTTTAATAATGTGTGGTAATTAGACATAAGGTAGGTCAAATATTTCTTAGGATTACATACAAAATAAAGTTTTGAAGAAAAAATGAAAATAAAGGTACTATATATGTATGTTTGTATATGTGTGTGTATAAATACATATATTTATAGATGTCTGCAAAAATAGTAGGGAGGTACAGAAAAAAAAAAACAAATAAGGGCTAAAATATTTGGCATGCTAAAAGGGTATTTAAGAAGTAGGATCTCATCAACAAAAGAAGTGAACAAAAATTTACAGAACTGTGCCTTTTGCCATTCAGAGTAACATCTTAAACCATAAAGAAAACAACTCTTCAAGCTTATAGTTTGTAGTAATGCAGAAGAAAACAATGAATAATTTGATAAATTAAACAACTATGATTCAAAATACTCTTGACAGGTTTTCATACTAAATAAGATGAGTACAGAATGTTAGAGAAATACATTTAAGTTCTGCATTTAAATTAAAGGAGTGTGAAAAAGCTGAACCAACACGGCCAACTAGAGACATTGCTTGTCAGATTGTCCCAGCTGGAAGGTATAATATTGGACTGAGGAGAGCACAGAGAAGTTGTAGCTCAGGGGTGGAGCACAGGGAGAGACAACAGAGGTATCTTGGGACCCCACTGAGAAAAACTGCAAAGCTGAGAAAAAAGTTAGAGAGGAGAAAAAAGCAGTGTGGACCAAACCCAGAGAGGCTCAGAGCCCCTGCACCTCAAGGGGAGTAAAGATCAAGCAACACCCTGGTAGCTACAGTGTCCCTCCAAGAGCTTGGGGTACTCCTATAGCCCAGAAGGGGGACCAGAGCTTATCACAGGCACAAAAGAACATGTTGCCAGCTGGCTCTTTCACACAAACTTCAATCAATGAGAGAAGGAACAACCCTATAGCTAAGCATAGCTCTTCCAACTCAAGCAAATAGGGAGCAGCTGCTTTATACTCACAAGTACCACCCACCATATTGAAAATTAAGCTAGGGAAAGTAACTCACTACACAATGTTGGAAAGAGGTGAAGATAGTAGGCAAGACAGTAGGTCAGAGGTAACCTGAGGGTTTCATCAAACCTGCTAGAACACCCCATAGGCAAATCAAGACCTACACACTTCTTCCCAGCATGGTCAGAAATTGATCTTTGAGGGAACTGGAGCCAGGCCCATAAGCCAGGCCTATCACACTCAGGTCTTGATTGAGAGGGCAGCTGAGAAGGAATCAGTGAAAGAACTCTGGAAACACGAAAATTCAGAGTGAAAGGACACTCCCAAAGAAAACAATAGATCCTTAACAATAGGTAACAACCAAAATGAAAAGATTGAAATGACAGATGAAGACTTTCAAATATGGATTATAAGGAAGCTCAATAAAATACAAGAGAATATAGAAACCCAACACAAACAAACAACAAAAACAATGCATGAAATTAATGAAAAATTCACTAAAGAAATTAAATTATTAAAGAAGTGAGTCAGTCACAGAGAAATAAGAGAAACAAACACAGCCTATAAGAAATGTGTGATTATGTAAAGAATCATAGGCATCACTCTGGGGGAAGAAGAAAATACACAAGGGTGAGAAAACTTATTTGAGGGAATAATTGAGGAAAATTTCCCTGGCTTTCTAGAAATCAAGATATCCAAGTACAAAAATCTCAAAGGACTCCTGGGAGATTCATTGAAAAAGGCAATCACAACAACACAAAGTCATCAGATTGGCAAAAATAAACACAAAAGAGGCAATCCTATAAATCATAAAGTGAAAGCATCAGGTAACTTACAAAGGAAAACCAGTCAGACTAACTGCAGATTTCTAAACTGAGACCTTATAAGCCAGAAGGGATGGGGCCTGATTCTCAGTCTTCTCAAACAGAGTAACGGCCAGCCTAGAATTTGTATCCTGGAAAACTAAGTTTCTTATATGGGGGAGAAAAAAAGATTTTCTTTATTTCTGAGGGATTTTGTCAAGATAAGACTTGCCCTTCAGGAAGTGCTCAGAACTGCATTATGCATGCATCAGCACAATAGACCCCAACCCATGTAAAATCACCCAAAAGCTAAAGGTCAGAGCCCAGATACCACAATGGCTCAAGAGATAAAACAAAGCAATAAAGTTCTACTCAAGAGGACAGAAATCTACCCCATTTATCAATTCTTTCAATAAATGTGCATGGCTTGAGTTCTCACTCAAGAAACTTAGGCTGGCAGAATGGATAAAAAGATATAAGCCAAATATCTGCTGTTTCCAGGAAACACATCTAACCCACAAGGACTCATTCAGACTTAAGGTGAAGGACTGGAAAACAATATTTCATGCAAATGGAAACCAAAAGAAAGCTGGTATAGCCATTCTCATGTAAGATAACATGGACTTCAAATCAACAAAAATAAAGACAAAGATCGACATTATATAATGATAAAGGGAACAATTTAAAAAGAAGACATAACAATCCTAAATATTTATGCTCCTAAAACAGGTGCTCTCAGATTCATAAAGCAAATTCTAGTTGATTTAAACAAAATGGTAGACCACAGCATCATAATAGCTAGGAACTTCAACAGCCCACTGACAGAATGGGGCAGATCCTCCAAGCAGAAAATAAACAAAGAAGCAATGTTCTTAAAACAGACTCTAGAACAAATGGGCCTAACAGACACTTACAGAATGTTATATACCAAACTACAGGATATACATTCTTCTCATCAGCTCATGAAACATTCTCTAAGATTGATCACATCCTAGGCCCCAAAACATGTCTCAATAAATTAAAAAAATAATAGAAATTATGAAATGTACTTTGGAAAACCACAGTGAAATAAAATTAGATATCAATTTTAACAGAAACACTAAATGCTACACAAAATCATAGGAATTAAACAACCTACTGCTGAATGATTATTGGGTCAAGGAGAAAATTAAGATGAAAATCAAAAGATCTTTGGGGACATAAGTTTTCCAAATCTGTGGAATTCAGCAAAAGCCATCCTAAGAGGAATATTCATAGCCTTAAATGCATATATCCATAAGACAGAAAGATTATAATTCAACAACCTAATGAATTATCTCAAGGGATTGCAAAAGGAAGAGCAAACTGATCTGAAACACAGCAGAAAAAATAACTAATGTTAGAGCAGAACTAAATGAAATCAATAAAAAAAGAATTTTAAAGATCAGATGACGATATGAGAATGATTTTAAATCTTTGTTCTCTTTTCTGATCCATTGGTCTATGTCTCTGTTCTTGTGACAGTATCTTGTGACAGTAACAAGCTGTTTTAGTTACTATAGCCTTGTAGTATGGCTTGTAATGTCTCCTTTTTTATTTCTGATTGCAATTATTAGGCTATTTTTTTCTGTTTCTGGTTAATCTAGCAAGAGGCTTGTTGACATGGTTTATCATTACAAAACCAACTTTTTGCTTCATTAATCTTCCCTGTAAAGGGAGAACTAGGAAACACTGAGGAAGAAAATCACAGAGGATGTAAACAAATGGAAAAATATATCATGATAATGGATCGGTAGAATCAGCATTGTTAAAATGCCTATACCACCCAAAGTGATTTATGGATTCAATGCAATCCCCATTAAAATATCACTCTCATTTTTTGCAGATTTAGAAAAAATAATTCTAATATTCATATGTAACCAGAAAAGATCCCACAGAGCCAAAGCAACCTTAAGCAAAATGAACAAATTGGAAGGCAGTAACTAAAACAGCTTGTTACTGTCACAAGATACTGTCACAAGAACAGAGACATAGACCAATGGATCAGAAAAGAGAACAAAGATTTAAAATCATTCTCATATAGACTGATAGACTGATGGCCAATAAACATATTAAAAAATGCTCAAAGTTTCTAATCATCAGGGAAATGTAAATCAATACCACAATGAAATATCACCTAACTCCAATGAGAATGGCTTTTATCAAAAAGTCCACAAATAACAGATGCTGGAGTGGATGCAGAGAGAAAGGAACACTTATACACTGCTGGTGTGACTGTAAATTAGTATGACTTCTATGAAAAGTAGTTTGGAGATACCTCAAAGAACTAAAAGTAGACCTAGCATTTGATCCAGAAATCCCACTATTTGGTATTTACCCAAAGGAAAAAAAGTCATTTTATCAGAACAACACTTGTACTCCAATATTTATTGCAGCACAATTCACAATCACGAAGATGTGGAAACAACCAAAGTGCTCATCAATACATGAGTTGAATAATAAAATGTGATATATGTATACCACAGAGTACTACTCAGAGGTTTAAAAAAGTGGTGAACTAATAGCCTTTGTAATAACCTAGATGAAACTGGAGTCCCTACTTCTAAGTGAAGTATGGCAGGGATGGAAAAGCGAACACCACATATACTCACTGTTAAATTGGAACTAATTGATCAACACTCATGTACACATATGGAAGTAAAACTCAACCAAAATCAAGCACGTGGGAGTGGGGAGGGGATGGGTAAATTCACAGCTAATGGGTATAATGCATACTGTCTGGGCAGCTGGGCACACAAATAACTTCGAATCAAACTGTGCAAAAGCAATTTATGGAACCAAAACATTTGTTTGTACCCTTATACTATTCTGAAATAAAAAAAATAAAGGAGTGCTGCTGAAAATCTCACTATTTAATTTTATTATTGTACTAGTTTGTTAAAAAGGAAGAGTGAGTCAAAATCTGATTCTTCACCATTAGATATAGATATAAAGGGAAGAATTTCAGTGTTGTCTTCAAATAGTTGAAGGACTGTTACAAGTAATAGGAATATATTTATTGCTATATGTCTTCTAAATATTGAAAATAAGAGCCCTTGATAGAAATGAAATGGTAGAGAATCAAGATTTTGGTTCTCTATAAGTTTTTATCAAGATAGTACCATAATAAAATTATATAACATGCTTTTCATTATCTGTATATAGGCTAATACACTTCTTTCAGAAAGTATGCTATTAATATTATGTAAGAAAATTAATTTATGCAGATACTAAACCTTATAACTCCATGAAGGGAGAAACCACTTTTGGTTTTACTTGTTTGTTTGTTCTGTCCTTTTTTTTTTTTACTTATTCTTGAATCTTTCATATCTAGAATCATAACGAAAATAAAACAAGAACTTGGTAAATATTGATTAAAAGAATGAATAGTGAGTTGTTAACATAAAAAGTAGTTTTGATTAAATAATTTTAGACATTACACATGGGTGAGTTACATAGTTTTGAAGTACATTTATGCCTGCAGGAAAGGAATGATCTTAAAATATCTTCCAAAATATAAGAAATGGAAGAAAATACATTTGAAATGTCTTTCAAATAAAACCTCCTATGAGTTAGTACTGTTATATTTTCCATCATTAAAAATAAAATAATATTCAAAAAACTTGTCTATATAAGATACTATATGAATAAAGATTAATTTCGGTACTTGCAATTTTAGAAAAGTATATACTAGTACTTGTGAAACTCTAGACAGTAGTCAAATTATCTCTTGGTGAATAGATTCATCTATTTAACTCTAACTACCTTTATTTTCAATCCTGTCTTATAAGACAGTTTGAATATGAACAACTCCAAATATAATACTTTTTTAATGAAACAAGAAAGCAAATGTTATGCATTCAAAATAGGCAATTCCAAGCAACAAATAAATTGATAAGAATTATAGATTAATTTAAGAGAATTAGAGGAAAATAATAATTTTAGACTTTTGTTTCACTAGATGACAATCTTTTAAATATTCACAGGAATTTACCACATTACAAAGACCCATTATGTTATGCTTTATAAAAATTACTGATTTTCACATTGTTTTCAGTCAAGTGGAAATTTGCATGAAAAACACACAGTGGGATTGATAACTGTGTAAAATTTCTCTTATATTCTTTAATTTTTTCCCTTTGTAACTTTTGGCAATTGAAGGTTCACTGAAACTGTTCTGAAACAATTATGGTCTTCTTGCTTTCAAAACTACTTTTTTTCTTCTTTCTCTTTCTCTTCATTGCTGTTACATTTCCCCTGGTCACCTAAGTCTTGCTCCATAGCTACTTTTTCATTCATTCACTCCAATCATACTGAGTGCCATTAACTTATCATTAATATACCAGGCTTTGGGAATGAAGGATTTTTAAAAAAGTATGGTTTCTGGGTTCAAACTAGGATGGAGTACTGAAAATAAAATCAGTCATTCATAGGGGTCTTGTTAAACAGCACTAAATGTTACAAAAATACAGAAAGACCAGAAGAAAGACGGCTAATTAAAAAATCTTGATTTTTTTTTTTAAAAAGTGCTATTTGAGAAGGTAAGACTAAGACAGGGAGGGAGTGGAAGTGATGGCTCTAGAAAATGGAATGAGGTTTTTAAGAACTAAGAGGCTCAAGAAAGCATTGGACTATTTTTGCAGAACTCCAGCATGAGATGAAGGTGAAAGTGGGAAGGGAAGGATCTGAGGTGTTTCTCTTCTGCAGTTTGGCCAAAATTGTGAAGAAAATGGGGGGTGGTGCACTGCAGGGTTATAAACAGCATAATTATGTAAGCAGATTTAGGTCTTAGGGAAAAAAAATTGGCTAAACATTTAAAATACATTAAATACAAGATAAAAATCCTGAAGACTAGCTAAGAAACAGAGAAAGAAGGGGAGAGAGACAGAGAGAGAATGGAAGACCAGAAATACAAGATTTAAAAATATTTAGGTTGTAATATCATCAAAACATTGGCATAAACTGGATATGGAAGTAGAGATAATAACAGGAAATTTAAATCTATTACTCTGTGCCCATGCAGTGTAGTAGAAAATAATGTCACTGACAGTGATGTTTGTGCTAGTCACCACTACAGAGAATACAAGAGCATGTTGGCTGTTATGCTAAGGACAGGAGGCCAGATATTCTGAATTCAATATGAGATTGCTGAACTGAAAATATCCAGTCAGTGAGTGACTATAAATTTATGATAATTGGAAAGTAGTTTTTGGCATGCTTATATAATTTAAATGTCATCATGTCATCAAGGCTTAATTGTTAAGTGGAAGTCATGAACATGGGTGAGTTAACTTAGGCAGAATAATTTTAATAAAGAGAGGGAAACAGAGGAGAAGAGAAAAGTAAAGTGAATATCAAAAAAGTGACATGTAAAGGCAATGCATAGAGATAAAAATCGAGCTATTGAGAGTAAGGAATAATTGAAAAAAAACTATTTATAAGCAATGGCATGCCTAATATCCATATTTCCATATTTAAGGAGACAGAGAACAAAATTATAATGTGAGAATTTACAGAAATCATGGTGATTACTGATATTAATAGAACCAAGGCACCCAGAAAAAGGGATATCATACGGACTTCTACACATACGTATACAGTTTTATAAAACTGTACTAACAAAAAGAAGAAAGTTGAAGTATAGGTGCAGAAAACTTGAATTGCACAGGAAAATAGAAGAGTTCCTGGATCATGGCCTTGATTTATTAGAGCACGTGTGTGTGTGGGGGGGTGTGTGGATGTGAAGAAACAAAGGACAATTGCTAAAAGTTAGCTTGTAAGCAAGGTAGAAGTATGAAATATTGGTTAAATGAGAAAAGTTGCTGACCAGGACTCTTAGGAACTCTCTGGAAATAGTAGTGAATGACTGAATGCCAGCTGAATCTGGACAAATGCATTGGTACTTGGCTGAGCTGAACAATTATGCGTTTTCATCCAGTTGTGTTCAGGGCTGAATGTTCTAACGGAGGTAGCAGAAAGCTTGCCTTTTACAGGTGGGTGATAGGAAGCTGGGAACATGGTCTGTGTAGGATGAGGGGACAGGTTAGATTAATGATGAGCATAAGCATGGATGTATTTGAAAAGACTTAAAATAAGTAATGGACTGATTCATTGGGGAAAATAAAAGACAAAAATATTATTCTACTATGCCCCTATTGTTGATAGGGGCATAGTAGAATAAAACAACTTTATGAAGAGTAAAAATATTTGGGATTCTTAAAGAAAGTATCAATTTAAAGCTTTTCCATTCTCTATATTGAGTTGGTTGGTGAATATTATCAAATTTTCTTCAAAATATCTCTGTTACTTTTTACTTCTTTACTGTTACTACTATAATTCTTATTCCATTTTCTCAAAATTGTCATTGTTTCCAGTAGGCACTATTGACCACAGACCCTTTCTATTCAATATTCAATATGCTTGCCTTGCCTTCACTTCAAGGCAAGCATAAACTTCTGAGCTACCATTGATTTTATCAAAACAGATCTTCATATGGACATTTATGCCATAACATTTTTTTCTAAACTCAATGGAAGACCTGAGCCTCCTTTCCTTTGATGTTAACACCTCCAGATAAGCACTGTTCCCAAATTTTAATGATCTCTAAGGACCTTTTTTCCATTTTATGTTGGTAACTTCAGCACAGGAGCCTTTATACTATGAAGCTGTTTCAATATTACAGGCTAACAGGTGTTTTCTTCCTAGAAATACTTCATCCCAAATCCAATCACAATATGCCAGATGGTTTCAATGCATTTATGATTTCCCAGTATTTTTTGTACTATGCACCATAGTGTCTTACAGGGCTTAGCAAGTTTCTAATCTGTTCTTGCTCTGCTCACTCTGTAGTAATCAACAGATATTTAAGTGTAGCGTTATAATTTACTTTCTATACATATACAAGGAAGTGTAGGTGAACTTGAGTAAATATACTTTGTAGAGAATTAGCTGGCTTCTTATAAACCAAGCTTATTTGTGTGGGCAGTGTAAATCAAGGTTCCTTGTGACACAAGGAGTTTTTTAGAAGTCAGAATTGACGACTGAGGCAGTTTGGATTTCTTAGACACGACACTGTAAATCTTTATCTAAGCCTGAAAACATTTTTCCATCCTGAACATCATTTAAGTCACTAAAAAGGATACTAGTTATTAAATTGCTTGTTAGGTTATTTAAGGTTAGGTTGAGTAATCTGCATTTGATATTAATTATTGATATTAGGTTAATGTTAGGCTATAAAAATTTCTTGAACCCATTTAATGAAAATATTATTTTGCTGATACATACATGTGTTAAGATAAAAAGTCTTGATGACCTGTGAAAAATGACCAATCTTTGTGTCAGGCAAAAATTGGAGCCCAAAAAGACACAGAAGAGAATAATAAATTCTATGCATTGAATCTCATCCTAGTTTCTTTGACTAACCAGTTTTGTGGCATTGAGAACATTCTTTAGTTCTCTGGTTCTGTTTCTCTAATTGAAGAATCAAAAGTTCCAATTTATTTTATATTTCATGCATTATTTAAGAAAAAATATTTTTTCCAAAATATGATTTTAAAACAATATTTTTACAACTTACTTTTTTTGCCTGCATATACTTCTAGACTCTAAAAACACCTGTAATTTTTGTGACATTACATAGTTCCAAGAAATTTTGCCAGTGATGTCTGTATTTCAAAAAGTCATGTTTATGAAATAAATTATTCTATTTTATAGATATTGTGCACATTTATTGTTTCATTTTCATGCTTTCAGTCTATTTTTTCTTTTTCCAGTACCAATACCAGTTTTTCTTGCAAGACTATCAAATCAAATTTCTGCTTTCTGAAACATTTTCTGTGAGCACGAACTACTTCACATCAGCAGGGAAATAATTAAGACAGCAAAGGAGACCACAGTTTTTGACCTGGGCCAAATCATTAAAATTACTATAGCCAGATAATAAATGCTGCCATTTCCTAGTTCGGGGCTTAATTTAATTCTTTTTCTATATAACCATGACTCCTAATTATAATAGGTGGAAAAATATGGATTCAAAACCAATCTCCCTTGATTTAAGCAGGAGAAACTGGTCTTCACTACTGGAAAAGCTCTAAGAATCAGTAAGACCATTTTTGTTTTTTGATTTTGGGTTTTTTAAAAAAAATAAAAACAGACATCCTTTTGTGGTTTTTTTTCCTACTCTTTGTCCACTTAACAAAGTTGACACCTAAAGCACTAGTCAGTCCACCATTTTGTTCTTTGACCAACCTATTTGCACTCTAATTCTTCAAGTTTCTTCTCGGCTACACTTATATCAATGGCATTGAGGCAAAGTATTAGGCACCAATAATTTCTCTGTAAATATATTTATGTCCTGGCAATGACATGTAGAGCAAATTTAAAGGATGTCTGATTAAAATTGAAGGTTTCTTCTATTCCTATTATTACAAAATAAAGGGCAGTTAGAAGGGTAATATATATTCCATGGTCAAGAGAGGATGAGAAAGAGAAATGGTGGTATGGTTGGGTATATTGGTTATATTCAAGGTAGAAATAAATAACTTTAAATTTCAAAGATGGGAAAATCTTAATAGACTGTATTTATAATGTACACACACACAAACCCACATTCTATACAAGTTTATATCTTTTGTCTAAATACATAAAATTGTTACCTTCTCATCCTCAACTTCTTTTACTTCATCAAAAATGCCAAGATATTTCCCATTGCAGAGCTTTGTCATACGTTAACCTTCTACCTAAAATTTGTTCCCCATTCACCTGCTTTGTTTCATTTTTTATATGACTAGATAGATTCCATCTACCATGATTCAAACTAAGCATCATCTCCTCAGTAAAGCATAAACTGGCCAGCAATCTAGACACTTGTCCTTACTATTTAGTATTTCAGTACACTATTGGTTTTCTACATAATATTTATGAAAATATATCATGATGGATCTGTCTTTTTTCTTGTAATTATATGATTTATCTATTTAACTGTTTATTATATGTTACCCCATCGAGATTCAGACTCTATCAGATTTCAGACTCTAATATATAAGAAGCATCTAGGACAGAATCTCATAGGCTCTGAATAATAATTAACTGAGTAAACAAAAACAAAGTGAATCTGATTATATTTAGTATGTTATACAACACAGATATGATATAATTTTTTGTCATATTGGAAGAACAACAATTTAATTCACTGTAACATACTTCATTGAGTAAATTTCCAGTTCTTCTTGAGTACTGTTTACTGTCTGCTTTTCCAGGACTACTCAGCAAAGAATATTTTGAAACAAAATAAGCCCCTAAAACATTTATTTATATCTTACTCTTGTTGTGTTCAGTGTTGATTTGCTTGGCCTTAGTTTATTATCATCAGGGCTCATGCAGAGAATTAAGGAGAGATGATAATTAAATATATTTCATTATGGCACAGGAACATTTTCATATAATAAATAAAAATCATGCTTGTACATGTTTACTTAATTTTATCAAAGTTAGCTCAAGCTTTGTATTACAGAGCTTTACAAATATGATGAAGAAATCTGTGACATTGTAATGATTTATTTTTCTTCAGTAGATTTTCCCTCTGTGCAGAATTTTAATTATTTAATTTGTGCAATTGAGAAAGATGTTAAATTTTAAGTAATTAATTAAAAATTTACCAAATCTGGTGTGTTCATTTCCATTTATTTTATATTATAGGTAAAATATCAGAATTCACATTGCTGCTTGTTATCATTATAAATTTAGTTATATTAATTGATTTTAGTTATGATAACCAAATTAATAGAAAAATAATTTGTGAAATATTTTTAATACAATATATTAATTATCACTGTGATGAAAAAGAGTTTTGTCACAAAATATATTCAAATTTTTATGGTTATATTTCATCTAGTCTTTTCTGTATCCCTGTAGGTAGTTTCTTATATTTATATACAACTATTCATATATTCTGCAGACATTTGTCAATATTATTTCTTTCAAAATAAAAACATAGCTCAGAGTTAAAATACATGGTATTTAATAAAAAGTATATTTTTTCCACAAAAAATTCATCCTAAAAAAACAACTGAATTTATTTAAAAACTATTATATATAAAATAATGCATGCAAATTAAAAAAAAAAACAGAGCAAAAAGCTATTCAAACCACTACCCCACAGTGTTAAGGCAAAATTAGTATTATTTGGAACCACTTCCTATAGCACTCCCTGTATTAACAATATTTAACATGTTTTATTTTAGTTCTAGGAATGCAGTGAAATTCTAAAAGATATTGTCTCATTTTCCTTTTTGATTTATCAGCTTTAGACTATTTCTATCTACCTTCTGTGAAATAGGAATATTGCCTTAGGGAACTTCTTTTACCTTTACAAAACTTTTGTTATTCAATTGTTTTTAGTTTTTATTTTATTTTTAATTTCAGCATATTACATGGGTACAAATGTTTAGGTTACATATATTGCCTTTGTCCCACCTTAGTCAGAGCTTCAAACATGTCCATCCCTTAGATGGTTCACTTTGCACCAATTAGGTGTGAATATACCGATCCCCTCCTCCCTGCTCCTACCTGCCTGACACTTGATGAATGTTATCACTATATGTGCACTTAAGTGTTGGTAAGATAAGTCAGTTAATAGCAATTTGATGGTGAGTACATATGGTGCTTGTTTTTCCATTATGATACTTCACTTAGTAAAAAGCGTTCCAGATCTATCCAGGATAAAACAAGAGGTGCTAGATGACCATTGTTTTTTTTGTGACTGAAGAGAACTATGAAACACTGAGGAAGGAAATAACAGAGGAAGTAAACAGATGGAAAACCATACCATGCTCGTGGGTTGGCACTCACCATTGTTAAAATGTCTATGCTACCCAAAGTGATCTACAGACTCAATGCAATCCCTGTTAAAATACCATCACCATTTTTCACAGATATAGAAAAAATAATTTTACACTTCGTATGGAACCAGAGAAGATCCCGTATAGCAAAAGCAATCCTGGGCAATAAAAACAAAATGGGAGGTATCAATTTACCAGACTTCAAACTATACTATAAAGCTATAGTGATTAAAACAGCTTTGGACTGGCACAAGAACAGGCAGATTGACCAGTAGAACAGAACAGAGAACCTAGATATAAAACCATCCTCATATAGCCATCTAATCTTTGACAAAGCAGACAAAAACATACACTGAGAAAAGAATCCTTATTCAATAAATGGTCCTGGGAAAACTGGATAGCCACATCTAGAAAGCTGAAACAGGATCCACACCTTTCACCTCTCACAAAAATCAACTCACGCTGGGTAACAGACTTAAACCTAAGGTGTGAAACTATTATAATTATAGAAGAAAACATTGGAAAGACTCTTCTAAGACATTGGCCTAACATAGATATTATGAAGAAGACCCAAACGCAATCACAGCAACAACAAAAATAAATAAATGGGACCTGGTCAAATTAAAAAGCTTCTGCACAACCAAGAAAGCTATCAGGAGTTCAAACAGACAACCTACAAACTAGAAGAAAATATTCACATGTTGCACATCCAATAAAGGGCTGATAACTAGAATCTATATAGAACTAAGGAAAATCAGCAATAAAAAATCTAACAACACTATCCAAATGTGGGCAAAGGACATGACGAACAACTTTACAAGAGAAGATAGACTAATGGCCAACAAACATGTGAAAAAATGCTCAACATCTCTAATCATCAGGGAAGTGCAAATCAAAACCACATTGAGATATCACTTATCTCAATGAGGATGGCCTTTATCAAAAAGTTCCAAAACAATAAATGTTGGTGTGGATGCAGAGAGATAGGAACACTCATACACTGCTGGTTGGACTGCAATCTAGTACAACCTCTTTGGAAAGCAATATATGGATACCTCAAAGAGCTGCAAGTAGAATTATCATTTGATCCAGAACCCCATTGCTGAGCATCTACCCAAAAGAACAAAAGGCATTCTATAAAAAAGACATCTGCACTAGAATGTTTATAGCAGCACAATTCACAATTGCAAAGATGTGGAAACAACCCAAGGGCCCATCAATCTTTGAGTGGATTAATAAAATGTAATATATGCATTTGTTTTTTTAATTTGATTAATCTGTGTAGACATTTATCAATATTATTTAATATTCAAAGAATCAGCTTGGAAATTTTTTCTATTGTTTTACTGGGTCCAATATCATTGATATTTGATCTTATTTTTTCATATCTGTCTGATTTAGCTTTAATTCAATCTTCTTTTCTAGTTTTTTAAGGCTGAAGCTTAGACCACTAAGATATTTCATCTTTTCCAATACAAACATTTAATGCTGTAATTTTTCATCTAAGCACTGCTATGAATGTATTCCAACATTTTTAATATATTTTTGTTTTCATTAATTCAAACTATTTTTTCTCTTTAATTTCAAAACTTTGTTGAATTTCCATGTATACTTCTTTTTAAGCAAAGTTCATTTTGTACATTTAAAGGATACAATAAAGAGGATGTTATGAGAAATATATATATTTATAATAAAATGGTTATTGTGATGAAACAAATTAACATATCCATCATCTAACATAGTCACCCATTTTTTTTCCTATGGCAAGAATAACTATAATCTACTCATTTAGCAAAAATCTTAAGTATAATACACCATTATTAACTAACATCCTCATGTTGTACATTAGATCTTATGACTTGTTCATTCTGTATATCTGCTACATTGTATCCTTTGACTTACATCTGTCCATACCCTCCCCTGAAAGCTGATAACCACAGTTTTATTCTCCATCTCTGTATATTTGACTTTCTTTTTAAGAATCCACATGTAAATTAGAGTATGCAGTATTTTTCCTTTTGTGTATGGTTTATTTCACTTAGCATAATGACATCTAGTCCATATATATTGTAGCAAATAAAAGTATTCTTCCTTTTTTAAGGCTGGATAATATTTATTGTATATACGTACACTACAGTTTCTTTGTGATTTCTCTGTTGTTGGATACCTAGGTTATTTTAATACCTTTGCTACAGTGAATAATGTTCCAATGTACATGAGAGTGCACATGTCTTTAAAAGGTGATAATTACATTTCCTTTCTGTATATGCCCAGAAGTTTTCCAGATTATATGATAATTATATTTTAATTTCTTTATGTACCTCCATACTGTCTTCCATAATAACTATAGTAATCTACATTCATACCAACAGTTGTACAAGGGTTTCCTTTTCTCTATACCCTCACCAACATTTATTATCTCTTGTCTTTTTGTTAACAGCTATCCTAACAGGTGTGAGGTAATATCTCATAGTGGTTTTAATTTGCACTTCTCTGATGATTAGTGATGTTGAATAACTATTGATATACCTGTTGGCCATTTTAATATTGTCTTCAAAGAAACATCTATTCAAGTTGTTGCCTATTTTATAATCAGTTTGTATGTTTTCTTGTTATTGAGTTGTATGAGTTCTTAATACATTTTAGATATGAAACTCTCATCAAATATATGATTTGCAAATATTTTTTCTTAATCCTTATGTTGCTGTTTCATTTTATTGATTGTTTCTTTTGATGTGCAGAAGTTTTTAAATTTGATGTAATCTCATTTATTTTTGTTTTTGTAGGCTGAGCTTTTGGTGTGATATCTAGGAAATCATTGCCAAGGTCAGTGTCAAGGAGGCTTCCTCCTCTATTTTCTTCTAAGAGTTTTATAATTTTAGATCTTACATTTAGGTTATTTATCCATTTTGAGTTGATTTTGTATATGGTGTAAATAAGGGTCTAATTTCATTATTTTTCATGTGGAAATCCAGTTTTTCCAGTATTATCTATGGAAGATACTATCCTGTCCCTATTGTTTCTTCATGATACCCTTGACAAATTAGTTGACCATGTATGTTTGTATTTATTACTGGGGTCTCCACTCTGTTCTCCTGGTTTATGTATGTGTTGTTATCCCAGTATCACACTATTTTGTTCACCATAGCTTGCAAATCAAATTCGTTAACATGTCAAAAAATTATGCATCATGAAGTAAAATTTATCCTCGCAATGCAAAGTTGGTTTAACATATGCAAATTAGTCAATATAATACATCACATTAACAAACTGAAAGACCAAACTAACAGGATCAACTCAATTGATGCAGAAAAGACATTCAGCAAAGCTTAACATCTTTTCTTGATAAGAGCTCCCAACAGTTTGGGTATAAAAAGAAAGTTCTTCAAAGTAACAAAGTCTGTTTATGAAAAACCCAAATCTAACATCATAACTAATCTGAGAAACTAAAAGCCTTTTCTCTAAGATTTGGTACAAGGCAGGAATGCCCACTGGAAGCACTATCAAGAGCAACTAGAAAAGAAGAAAGAAAGAAAGAAAGAAAGAAGAAAGAAAGAAAGAAAGAAAGAAAGAAAGAAAGAAAGAAAGAAAGAAAGAAAAGGAAAGGAAAAGAAAAGAGAAAAAAAGAATATTCAAATGGAAAATGAAGAAATAAAATTATCTCTATTTGCAAATGGCATGTTCCCATATGTAGAAAACCCATATGAATCCATCAAAAAGCTGTTAAAAGCTAATAAATTAATTCAGTAAAGTTCAAGATACAAAATCAACATGCAAAAAATCCATGGCATTTTATCAGGAAAACAATCCCATTTATGATAGCATACTAAATAAAATAAAATAAAATACAATACTTAGGAATAACTTTAACCACAAAAGTGAAAGGCTTGTACACTGAAAACTATGAAACACTAATGAAAAAATTGAAGAGGACACAAATAAATGGAAAAGATATTCCATGCTCATGGATTGAAAAAATTAATATTGTTTAAATGTCCACACTACCCAAAGCAATATACCGATTCATTGTAATCTCTATCAAATTCCATTGGCATTCCTCATAAAAATATTAAGAAAAATTCTAAAATTCCTATGGAAGCACAAAATACCCTGAATAGCCAAAGCAATTCTGAGAAAGAAAAACAAAGTTGGAGGCCTCATACTTCTGAAAATAAATTATATTACAAAGCTATCATAATCAAAACTGTATATTGTTTTTTTATTGAATTTTAGTTTAACACTCTAATGTTGCAAGCACATTATTTGCATGATTTTTAATCTTACAAATTTGTTGAGCTCTTTTCTATAGCCCAAAATAGGGTCAACATTGGTAAATGACCCTTATTTACTTAAAAATAAAGCCATTCTGTTTTTCTTGAGTGAAATGTTCTGTAAGAGGCAATCATCTCTAGTTGATTGAAAGTGTTGCTCTGTTCTATTTTATCCCACTTATTTTCACAAAAATTGCTCTATTAATTACTTACAAAGGAGTTTTGAACACTTTAAATAAATTGTGCTTTTTCTATTTCTTTGTTCACATCTACCTTTTTTGGGAGGAGAGCTCCGTATTTAGTGACATTCAAATTTGTAATAATTATATCATCTTGGCTATATTATGTTCTTTATCCCTGATAATATTATTTGAAATGAAGGCTACTTTGCCTGATATTAGTTTAGCAGTTATCTTTAAAGATGATTGATACTTTAAAGTATCATCTTCATTTTGGTTAGTGTTTTTAATTGTATTAAATATATCTTTCTCCTTTTTTCTTTTATCCTATTCATGTGTTGATATTTAAAGTGAGATTCTTATAGACAACACTGTCTTTTACTGGTTGGAGAGCTGGGCTACATTTCAGGTTTATTGTTACTATAGTTACTCTCAGGATACTACACTCTTCAAATTTCTGTAGTGGTAACTTGTGTTTGGGGAGGGAGTTAGTTTTCCAAAGCAATATCTCCTTGACTCTGAGTTTAGAGTACTCACTTTGTGTTATGCCTCAGAGAGAGTCCCTTTGGATGCTCTTCTTCAATCCCTCTCTCAGTTTTCTTTTGTTAGTTCTCATTCAATCCCTGGCCACTTGAGGTTAGGAGGAACCCAGGGGACTAGGCATTCTTTCTTGTTCTGATTAAGCCTCAGGTTTAGACAAGCTCCACATACATGTGTCTCAGAGGTGTGGCATTCTCTGTTCTCTTGTCCTTTCCAAGCTGTCTTTGTGGGCCCAGTGCCTATTCCTGCCACTCCCTCATGAAGGTTTTTTTTTTTCCCATCCTGTACCCTTCCTCCAGATGCAGTGAGTTTAAAGCTAAGGGTAACAGAGATTATTGTTCTTCCCTTCACAAATTATATAGCAGAACTATTGGGGAGATAGAGGAAAAGGCTATGAGTGCAGTTTCTTGCCCTGCCCACAAAGCCGCTGTTTTCTTCTCCCAGGTCTACACCCTGCTAGACATTTTCTTAGGCGTCTGTGTGCTCATACTCATATTCTGTGTGATATTATCTGTGAAGGCCTGATTGTATTTGTTCAGAAAAGCAAAAAACATAAACAACAACAAAACAAACAAAAAAACTACAAGATAATGAGGACTTCCCCTGTGACTCTCTAGGGACTTCTCATTGCTCACTACACCACACTTGGCTTAAAGCAATTCATCAACTAGTCTATCTGAACTCATACAGATGTCTGGTATATCTGCCCTTTAAAGTGTGTGAACTCATCTCTTCTTTCACTGAAGGTGCTTGTGTTTTCTTAGAGTGGGGGCCAGTTCTTTCCTCTTCACCTCAGCTTACCAATGTGTTTTAAAAAAATGAATTAAAGGCTAACCTGGCACTTTTATATTATAAGGGTGAGACTGGTACTCCTTTAAGCTTTCTATATCCCAAAGCATGAGCCAGAATTCTTGTATAAAACATTATTAATTTCCAGAATCCTTGTTCTGTTATGTTTTTGCCTTTGGGTGCAATATGATTTTGCTTTGAACATATTCATATGTCCAAAATATTTCTCCTTTCCCTAATCATTTATTATGTTGTTTTATATTATGCTTTCAATATTATTGTTACTATTCTTTAGTTTTTGAATGTTCATATCTATAAATTGAGGATAGGATGGTAAATGATGTGCTCATACTGATATTTTAGTCTATTTCCTCAATAGTCTTCTCCCTGGAATGATAGATCTACTTAAAAACCCTTTGTTCATATTTAATAACAGGCTTTTCTTGGGTGCATAGATGGAGAGGTTGAAATATACTGTCAACTCTTCCAAAACCAAAATATTAATATGAGATTTACTCTGAAGCCCTGATCTTTATACTTAGAGCTCTAGTCCATTTCCTAGTGGTCCTTCATTTTTTTTAAACAAATAATATCACTTTATTTTTAATAAGAGGGAAAATGACACTCCACCAGCCACTTTGTAGTGCACAATTCTCTGTATCTGCCAACTCTAAACATAGTTGAGAATCTTCAGCAGAATAGATTCTATGCCTATTGGAGATTTTCTTGTGCTTATTTTGGTCTGAAGTTTTCTTTATTTTGGTTTATCTCTTCAATCCCATTTGCTTTATATTATCTATAGATTTGTGGAGGAAACTGATCAGGTGGCTTTACAATATTCTCTATGTTTTTAATGGATTTTTCCTATATATTTTATAAATTTTTACAGTAATTTCACTTGTGTTTGAGAGAGAAAAAGAGTTCATGTATAATTTTTCAGGCCACCATCTTGTACTAAAATTTATAGCTGCTCTTTTTCTTTAGTAAAAGAAATAAAATTTTTTAGAAATTAGGAGTAAACTTGGAGTTCTGATTACAACCTCTAATTTAAATGTATAAAACATTCATATTGCATCTGTTTTCTCAAGAATAAAATAAGGTTGCTCAAAAATACAGAGTAGACATAAGATGTTATATAGCTACCATGCAGAGAAGAAAAATAGCCTTTATTTCAAACACCTTATAACGGATTCTTTTGAAATGCACTTTTAAAGAACCTTTTACCTCACCACAGAATTTTATAAGCAAGTGATCTTTTCATCTTCTCTGTAAGAGTACTTAGGCACATAAGGAAAAAATGGCATCCTCTGAGTATAGTCTGAGCAAAACAGAATTTAAATAAAACTCTTAAGAATCTCAGGGCCTAATAAGGGTTGTCACTCTAGTCAAATAAAGTTAAACAAAATAACGATGACCCAAGCAACAACAATAAGCAAACCATTATGATTTTTCATTTTAAAAATGATTTTAAAGGTATTGGAAGCTGAAGAATAACAATACAGAATGAGAATCTAGTATTTCAATCTGTATTTGTCTGGGGAAGTTTAGAATCTCTAGAATTTAAAGGTATCTGTTCTTTTTTATTTTATTTATGGCAATCAATATGTCTTTGTTTAAGATACAAGTAGTATAATGTTAAGTATATTTATCACCTGGGTTTCACTTGGCAGCCATTTTAAGAAGTCTGTTCTTTTT
>VBSM01002608.1:29023265-29047184 GCA_008086735.1 Cheirogaleus medius
TTTTTTTGGTAATGTTTTGGCTTTATTTTAGGTTAGGACATTACAGCAGGAATTATTTGGGCTTTTTTTGTTTTGTTTTGTATTTTACAGTCGTTAAGGTTTATTTTAAAAATCCCTTCACAGTGCCTAGGACTCATTTGTTCCCCACACAAACTCTGTGGGACTCTTATTTCCATCATGAGATAAATCCATGAAATCCAATATATGCAGGTTTTATATATGCACTCCCAATTTGCTCAGAAGTATAAAGAACATCAAGGATCAAAAGAAAGAAAAGAAATAGAAGGAGAAGAAAGTGCAGTACAAGAGAATGAACAATCAAGATGAAATACATTCAATTTATTAATGAAGCAACCCAATCAGTACTTATAGAGTGATAATAAAGCATTTATAAAATGAGATAGGAGACCATAGTATATATACTTTAAGTCAGAGAAAATGTTAAAATATTTTCTTCTTTTTGTTTGTGTGGCAGGATGAGAACAACTTATATGAACAGACCTGGAGGAGATTAAGTGCACCTTTCTCTTGGAGATTCCATGAACTGTGATGAACTAAAGAGGCTACCTTAGTCTGCCAAAGTAGAGGTGAGCTTGGTTAGAGCTTCATCTCACCCTGTGGTCAAAGGCAGGGGTAAAAGTTTCCTCTAGGATTTTCAGCCAAGTGGCACCAAAAGAATCTGAAAGAAAGTTGAAGTATTAACCCTTAAAAACATGTTCTCAAGATATGAAAATCATAAATTTGACTAAGCCCTGAAAATCTAAAATACCTAAGCACAAGATCTAGAGTTCAATAAAATATGAAGACAGAAACAACTTCGAAAGAAGAAAGAAGTCTTAGGAAATCACCCTGGGTTCTTATTCTTTAAAAAGAGTCTACTTATAGCCTAATTTCTAAGAATCATTCTGAATGAGAAAGCAACAGGAACCAGATGTTCACAGGTTTTTGTCTTCATGCATCTCTGTCAGCTGAAAACACAAAACATAATAAGGTGGCTAGCCAATGTTTAATTTTACATAGTTACTTTCATTAAGAATGAGTTTATCAGGGAAGAAAAGCTAAGTTTTCTAGTGTCACCTTTGAATTTCTAGTCTGTTACATTTTTCCACTCTATGTTGCTTTGAGTTGTCCTCGGCTGTGTTACTAAGTAGCGGGTGCTATTCCCAGGTCTTTCACCTTCTCTGTGTTATGTTAAACAGTTAATGAAACAAAACACTATTCTGGAAGTTAGAAGTTTATTTCTTCACACAGTAATAATAGGTAGATATGTATCTCTGTGAAGAAACATTTTTTCCTGGGGAAACAGTGTTAGGGACATAGTGTTAGGTAGGGATAAGGGCATGGAGGCAGCAGGACAGGCAGAAATGGGATGTGATCAAGGGCTGAGGGTGAGTACCAATAACAAGAGAGGAAAGAAACCACAGCAGCAGAAACTTGAGGTTAGAAATCTTTCCCCCAGGAGCATATGCAAAAGCTAGGAGCTTATGACCAAAGGTAACCGTTCCCTCATTAACATAGTAAAAATCACACCCCCTAGCACCATGGCAGTCCCAGAGCCAGCCACACAAGGATAAAAAGGGGGGAGGTACCAATTCTGGGAGCTCTCCACCCCTTTCTCAGAATATTATGAATATTCTACCACCAGCCTAGCATATAATTGGGGAATCAACATAAAAATGATAAATTTCATTATGTTTAGGGGCTTCTCCACTTGTGGAGACAAACCTGACAGGGAAAATGGTCATTACCTCTCTGAAGTGCAGCGCCCTTCTTCCACCGACCATCGGGCTTCGGGATGTGGTCGCTCGCCACCTCCCTGCCACTCCTGCTCCTAGAGTGGGTGTGCTGGTGAGGCCCTCGCCCTCGGCCTTGCTGCTCGCGCCATCTTGATTGGATACTTTTTGAATCCCACTGCTGATTGGATGTTAAAGCTTGTTGCTGATTGGATGTTAAAGCTTGTTGCTGATTGGATGCTTTTTGAATCCTACCAAGGGTATAAAAACTGGAGGAGAGCAAGGAAGGGGGGCTCAGAAGTTGGTGGCATGCTGAGCCTGCTGGCGGAATAAAGGGTGTTTTCTGACTCTCCGTGTGCTGCTTGGTTCTTTCCCTGGTCAGTCGCTGTAACACTAGCTATAACACTTGCTGTTAACACTTGCTGGAACAAACTCATCCCTCCTCTGTGACGTACTTTGGCTTTGTGAAGCTTCCTGCTTGTGTAGAAGTGCTCCATGTCTGTCATCACTCCATGGCACTGGCCCTGCTTGTGATTCTTCCAAGCAAGGAGCCAGAGAACCAGGACAGCAGCTCTCTCTCAAAAACCAAACTTGACAATAACACTGGCCAAAATAACAAATAATAGTCACAACATCACCCTATCTCTGAGCTGAACCTTGAATGTTTATTATATCAAATTATATTAGGGTCTAAGATGATTCCTATAGCTCTTTCCTCAACTAGCTAAGATCCTTAAAACCAGAAAATGAGACCATATCAAATTTCACTACTGCATTACCCTACTGCCTAGATTAGGCATATAGGAGGCCCCTAAAAATATTTGTCAGATTAGTGAATGGATATATGTATGAACAGGTGAATAATAAAAAAGGTGTTACCTAACTGGTTTCCACAACTTAACATGTATCATAACTCACTGTTTTGTAAAATATGTATTATTTTTTATCTGTAGAATATATGCACAATTCCTTTTATTGGCCATTTCTGTTTTATATGTGCTTAAGGAGCTAAATCAAGCAGAAAGCTTTATCTAAAATCCAAATATTCCATCCATTGAGCACACAAAATGTAATACATTTTACATATAATAAAGAAGCACAATAATTATCATCCTAAAGCCCTGGTAAAATTATCTAATTCTCAGATGAAAATGTTTTGCCTACTTAACTTCTCTATGCAGCAACTATTACTTTTAGTGTTTTTCTCCATCTTTTAACTAACATTTAAAATTATTTTGCACTTTCATTTGTAACTACCTAGGGGTGAAATGCAACAGCTATTTTTGTGGTGGTTATAGTGGTCCCTGAAGAAATGCATTTAAATTTGCAAAGTACTTTAGTTCCTTTTGAGACTTAAATTACTGCTCAGCAAATGTAGCATATTACAACTGCCAATGCTGTTATAAAATAATGTGTGAGAAAGATTATAGACTTGTCTAAGATTATTTTCTTTCTCGTCATTTTTGCTATTCTATTTTGTGTTAATCTTCTTTTCTCTGTATTAAATGAAATAATTTAAAGAAATTTAACAACTTTTCTATTCCAAAAGCAAACGACTTAAACAGATTAAAATACTTTATCATACTATTTTGGAACATCAGTTTTGTTTTCAATAGATTATATCCCTTTTGGAAATCACTTATACATGATAAAAAGAGAAATGATTTATAATAATTAGCCAGTGAACTCAAACTGGGCAGCGGTACCTTAATGGCTCACATTATACTCTCTACACATACGTCACCCAAACATTTGGTTTTGGTTCATTTCTTTTTTTGGAGAGATTCTACATTAGACTTATTTTGTCTATGATGATCAAAATGGTCTTCCAGTCTGCTTCATTAATTACTTTAGCTCAGCTAATATGCAACTATTATGATCAACCCATGCCCTCAAGATTTGGAGTCTAGTAAGAGGAAAAAAAAAACAAACAAAAATAATCAGTGTGTTATGGAAAGGAATCTTGTGACAGTGTTTTTATGTTATTTTTAAAGCCAGAGACCCTGAAGGGAGAAGATAGTAGATGACTCAATTGCAGATGGGGTGAGATTTGTGTATATACCTTCCAAAGTTTCCTGATATTCTGAATTAGATGA
Organism: Cheirogaleus medius; assembly: GCA_008086735.1. Lineage (NCBI taxonomy): Eukaryota > Metazoa > Chordata > Mammalia > Primates > Cheirogaleidae > Cheirogaleus > Cheirogaleus medius. The sequence goes on from VBSM01002608.1 coordinate 29,027,095, forward strand.
TTAAATTTTTAAAAAACGGTGAAAATCAAACCAAAATCCTTTTCTAAGAAAATTTCTCAACTTTTTCCAGTTAACTTTGCTTATTTATTTATACAGTCTTCCCTTTGCAGTTAACTTCACTTAACTAATTATTATCACTTTCTATTTTCTAAGTGGCTTTATAAATACGTGAATATTTGTGTTAAGTATGTTCATTTTCCTTACTAATTTGTTTTAAATTTTATGAGAAAAGAGTTTGGGTGTCCACCATATTGTCCCACAATTAATGATTAATTATACTAAAGAACTTAAATATAATCTTTTTTCCAGTTTTATTTATTTAAAAAAGTGAATATTGATATGTATTGAAAAATTAAATATAAGCAATATGAACTTTCTATCATTACAGAAATCCATCAATTGAGATCATAAATTAATAAATATATCTTGAACACAAATTATATATTTTTGTTTTCAATATTAGAGAATATAATAATAGGATGGCAAAAAAATGGAGAATAAAAGATAATAACATTACTATGCCTTATATATCACAATTTTTTTCTAATTTTATGTTCATTTTAATATGTGGCATAATGGCACATAATACTGAATTTTATCTTTATGTGTAATTAATTTTTTGAAATTGAATTAATATCCAAGTTATTAAAATATAATCACAAATACATGAGAAAATAAAACACATATTTATATTTTTAATTTATTATTTTACTATATTTCCTTCAACAAAGCTTTTTGTCTTTTAAGAGTTAGGCACTACAACTTTGGACATCTTCCAAGTGCCTATCCTGGGAGAATTGTTCTTTGTCTTCTTCTCTTAATCTCTTAATCCATTAATGAGTCTAAATGATGATGTCATGTTCTAAATATAAATTATCTTTCACCTAAAAATTCTACTACATTTTCATTAATCACTTCTTCATCACTCATCACCTTAAAATATTTTAGTGCTTTCTTTGACACTTTTTAATTCTTACCATCCACAAAAAAACTTTAATTTGCTATTTTATTTTGACTCCAATCAACCTCTTTTTGCAGCAATAATCTATTAGGATTTCTCTGAGCTATACCGAAGCTACTATGAAAGATTTTTCACTAGCTCACTTCAAATAGTATTTCACTTCTTCAGGGCCAAACGGTTAAGCCTAGGTAATATTACAGGACCAAATCCTGAATCAGTGGTTTAGAAGCACAAACTTTGGTTTTATCTCATACTACATGTCCAGTGCTTACTGAGCCTTTGCTCAGCTTTCCCACTCAGGAATTTGATGAAGAGAGAGTTTCCGTCCCCATACACTACCATGACCACCGTAGTCATTGGAGTGGGGAGGGTTCCAATTCAACTATGCAAGAAATCACCACTTTCACAGTTCTTGTACAAATTTCTACATATGTTATCTGTTTAGGCAAGTCACATGGCAACATTAAACTTGAAATGGAATAGAGAAGTGCAATCTTACAATGTTTCCGGGAAAAGAAATATTTTGTGAACAAATTAGGGATTTTCACATTACTGGAGTCTAATTAACAAAAGACACAAGTAAATACCAAAATTTATTATTATGTTTTAGTCTCTGTGCCGAGTATTTTTTCCATTGTATAATCTAATTATCCTACTAAGTTTATACAGTTAATAGTATTATTATTTTCATCTTACATTTAAGATTCAATGAGGCTCAAAGGTTAAGTAATTAACTCGACAAAGTTTAGGATGGCAGAGTTAGACTGAAACTCCATTTTGTAACAAAAGCCATTGTATTAAATTTACTCTATAGTGGGACAAAATAATATTCATCAAATCTATTTTTTATTTCACAGCTAATCTTTTCAACACTGAGTATATGTTTCCAGTTGTTCTTTGTTCAGAGAAATGTAAGAAAGAGTATAGATTTGAGACAATTTTCATCAACATTATCACTTTGTCTTACATGCAATGATCTCACACTGATATTTGTCTTATACTATAAACTGTACCTGAAAATTTTTCCTGTTATCAAATATGCTTTACTCTAAGATTTCATATCACTATTCACTGCAAAATTATGATTATTGCTATTGACTGTCACAAGACTAGCCATAGCTCATGCCTATAACAATTCAAGTTACTGTTGATCATATATTAAATAATTGCTGTTATCACACATTAGTTAGTAGATAGAGAATAGTATGTTATGTAATAAAACTACCAAAAATAATAGAATTTATATAATAAAATTCTATTAAATAAAATATAATGATTTTATATATAAATGTATACCATAAATAATTGCTATTTGTTCATTTTATTTATAACAATATAATCATTGTTATTACATATACAAAAGTGCATATACATGATTATATACAATTTTTACATATATACACATATATACTTTGCATATATAATTATATAAAAGTATATACCTACTTATGCATTTTATATATTATAATTAATATATATTTGAGATCTATACAAGCTTGTAATTTACATCCTATAAAAATGAGAGACATTATGTATTTTTAATATTTATTAATAATTTCAAGGATATTGCCAATCAAACTACACAAGGGAAGGAGACAAAAGTCTGAGGCATGGGGTGCATTCCTCTAGAATGGTAGAGTAGATATGTAAGTGAGGTTTCCAGAATTATCCCATATAGCAGGAAGGATTTAAATTATGAAATATTTTTGTTTTATTATTTTTAAATTTTTAATTATTATGGGTACATAATAGTTGTTCACATTTACAGGGTACATGTGATGTTTTGATACAAGAATAAAATATGAACTAATAAAATCAGGGTAATTAGATATCTATCATCTCAGGAATTTATCATTTATTTGTGTTAGGAATATTCCAATTCCACTCTCATATTAAATTATATCCTGACTTGTTGATTATAGTCACTGTGTTGTGCTATCAAATATTGTTCATTCTATCTAACTATATTTTTGCACCCACTTTATTCCTCCCTCCCTGCTACTTCTGGTAATCATAACTCTGTTAACAGCCTCCAAGTGGAGGTTTTTACAGGTTCTTGGTGATCACTGGGAGAAAAGAATTTCAGGATGCACCACGTAAGCCAAAGCTTTATTTTTTTTATTTTTGAAAACCAAGTACCCTCTCAAAAAAGAAAGTGGGAAAGCTTCAAAAGAGCAGTTTCTCTGGAAGGAAGTGGTTTTTGGTCTTTTGAAGTCTTACTAATTGAGAGGAGCAATATTCAAGGCTAAGGGGTGGGCTTTTACTAAGAATTTGGGTAGTAGCTCCCAGAATTGCGTTCCCTTTCATTTTCATACTTTATATGGTTGTTTTGGAACTGTCATGGCAATTTCAAGGGAGGAGAAAATTTAAAACCACAATGTAAATGTTATTATAATTAGCCAAAGTAAGGTATCAGAGATAGCTGACAAGCCAATCAAAGCCAGTTTTTGCCTGGATTTGACCCTCTAGTTAGCTTCTACTTGAGAGTTGTTTACTTTAATACTTGCAACCACTCTGCAAGCACTTGTGTTTGGTCTCAGCCCTATTTCCTAGCCTCCTACTCTAACAATTCTACTCTCTGTCTCCATGAGATTAATTGTTTTTAATATTTAACTCCCACATACGAGGGAGTGTTGAGGGTTAGGTTCAAGACATGAGAACCCAAGGAGTGGGACAGGACTTTGCCAAAGAGCAACCTGTGGGCATGTCAGTTCACTTGTCTTTGTCTCTCCCATCTCTTGCAACACACACCGTCCAGGGACTTGGTTATATCGGGGGCATCGTGGACCCCCAATAAGGGAGAACGTGGGAGACTCTTTTTTCTGTGCTTTTCTTATTTCACTTAATATAATGTTCTCCAGTTCCATCCATGTTATTGCACATGGCAGAATTTTATTCTTTTTGTGACTATATAATATTCCATTGTGTATATGGATCACCTTTTTTTTATTCATTCATCTGTTGATGGATACTTAGGTTGATTCCAAATCTTAGCTATTGTGAATAGTGCCACAATAAACATGAGGGTACAGATATCTTTTTTATACACCTAATTCCCTTCTTTTGGACATATACCTAGCAGTGGGATTGCTGGATCATGTGATAGTTCTATTTAGCTTTTGAGAAACATCCATACTATTACCCAAAATCCTTTGTCAAATAGGTAGTCTGCAAATATTTTCTATTATTATGTGAGTTGTCTCTTTGCTTTGTTGATTGTTTACTGTGCAGAAGCTTTTTAGTTTGATGTGATTCATTTGTCTATTTTTAATTTACTTGCCTGTGCTTTTGAGATCTTACTTAAGCAATCTTTGCTGAAACCAGTGTCCTGGAGTGTTTCCTTGATGTTTTCTTTTAGGATTTTTATGGTTTCAGTTCTTATATCTAAATCATTTTCTTTTGATTTTTGTATATGGTAAGATATAAGGTTCTAGTTTTATTTTTCTGCATATGGATATCCAGTTTTCCTAGCATGATTTATTGAAGAGCCTATCATTTCCCCAATGTAAGTTCTTGGCATTTTTGTTAAAAATGAGTTAATTGTAGATGTGTAGGTTTATTCCTGGGTTCTCTGTTCTGTTCCATTGATCTATGTATCTGTTTTATGACAATACCATATTGTTTGGATTACTGTAGCTCTGTAGTATTATTTGCAGTCAGGTAATGTGATTTCTTTAGTTTTTTTCTTTTTCTCAGGAAGTCTTTGCCTAGTATGTATGTTTTGTGTTTCCATACAATTTTAGGACTTTTCCTTTTAGGAAGATTTTTTATTTCTGCTTCAATTTTGGTACTTGATACTGGTTTGTTCAGGAATTCTATTTCTTCCTGATTGAACCTAGGGAGGCTGTATGTTTCTAAGAATTTGTCCATTTCCCCCACATTTTCCAGTTTATGTGCATAGAGATTTTGCAGTATTCATAGATGATATTTTGTATTTCCGTGGCATCAGTTGTAATTTCTGCTTTTTCATTCTTGATGGAGCCTAATAGAGTCCTTTCTTTTCTGCTCTCATTAATCTAGCAAGAGGCATGTCAATTTTGCTGTGAATCTAAAACAGCTCTTAAACATTGTCTATTAAAAAATAAAATTGAAAGAATGTAAATACTATAGGACTAATTAAACAAGTATTACCAATATTTAATACCAAATAACAGTGACAACAACAATTTCTTTTGTCCCATGGTACAGTAGGCTATTTTTCTCTTTCTGTTTCCTTTTCCAATATCACTTTTCTAAACTACCTGAAACATTAATACATTCTTTTTTTCTCTTATGTAGTGTTAAACCTGAATTTAGTCAGACATAAAATCTACTTTGACATGCAGCCATGCTCTCACCAAGTTAACAGTACACTAATTCCTTTTGTCAGTCCAATGTGATAACTTCAAGCTAAGTAGTCTTTCAACACAATCTTTTGAGAATAAAATGTTTAGGAGTTTATTTAGTAGCAACAACAGGTTAGGATTTTAGGAATTCTTTTCCATCTCTCTGAATATGTTTACACATTGTATTCTACAAGTTTGTTTTGACAGACTTGCTCTTTGTTAATCAGGTTCTCTTTGTCAATTCATTGTATAGGCTATTCATGTCTAAAATGTCCACTATTTTTAAATACTATGAAGCATATTTTATGTTTTTATAAGGTAAGCTTTTATTTCTCAGTGAAATTTTTGAAGAAGAAGAGAGGTAGTTTGAACTCTTGAGATTGAAGCTGGATTTCAAATAAGTCATAATTTTCATAAAAATAGTCAAGAAAGTCCTATTAACTTGGCTGCCCTTTTTTGGTGACATTTGTGTGTGTATGTGTTCTGAAACAGTCTTATTTCTTTAAAAAAATGAGGTTTTGTTTTCTGTTTTTGCTTTTTCTGTTTTGCTGTGACTTGCAGTAACATGAAATACTCAGGTGAAATAAAAATATGCCAGAGTTAGGGGAAGTTTTGTTGTTCTTGTGACTTAACACATCACCTGATAAACTATAGATAACATGATCATTAATATGGTCTGACACATCAGCTATATGTTGTAATGGACCAATACATTTCTTATCAAAATTCCCCCTTCAAGTCCATTTGCAACCTCTTTACTCACATTAATAAAGGAATTAAGGAAGCAGTATGGTAATGTTTATTTGTTCATGTGGTATATCCAAATTAATTCAGCTGATATTGTAACTGAGCATTGGTGTCTGGCAGACAAAAACCTGTGCTTGATTTAGAAGTTGGTGTCTTTCTCATATTACACTTGCGAGATTCAGTATATATGTGTACTTCCCCATCTACTTCTCCACCTACCTGATCCCAAATTCCTTTCTGCATATTTTGCAGTATGCTCTGTCTTGGTTATTTATCTCTCAAATTCAGTTGTATGAAACCTTCCGCCTATCATTAAAGTAGCAAACTTATTTAGCCTTTATATATGGTGATTATGGTGATAATTATGGTGATGTTGTGCTGGCATTGGTATTTTAATGGTTTTCGTTTTCAACTCTTATAAAACATGCTGATAATATTAAAATTATTAAAATAGTACTACCTTTATAGAATAAAATTTTATCTATAGGCAGTGTCAAAGGACTATTAACATTCAAGATTATAACACGCTTAATTTATCCATTTAAGTCTGATTACTCAGAAAGCTGCAACATTAATGATTCATTACTATAAGCCACAAATTATAATTGCCAACATCAGCTTTTATGGAACAAAACAGCAATAGCAACTGTGGAAAGTGGATAATATATGCCATATCCATTGGATACTAAAAAAAGTATTTAGCCCTGAATTTTTGGGCTACTGTATGGGTTTTGTACTTTCTCCCCAACCCTCTCCACCCTTCCTCAAGATTAGGCTATTTTGAATCTCAGTGAGGCATATCTTAGACTTACTGTGCTAAAACGAAAACATTTCTGGGCAAACCAAGACAACCGTTCCCCCTACCTTCAGACAAGTATATGCTACTAAGGGCATTCTGTAAATAAGATCTCTTTCTCTGAGCAAATATTGTTGATGTGTTTTCTCAGAGATCTGGTTGACATGATGATTACACTTGATTGCTGGCCTTCCTTATAATTCCTTGTGGGTACCCTCCCAGTAAAGGTAGTGAATGAATCTCAGTCCAGTTGCTTTAGCTTCTGCATCCTTTTAAGAAAATACAAAAATTATATCTATAAATGTGTATACATAAATACTTGTAATATACATAACTGAATGTCATATAATTTTATTCCTTATTATACAAAAATTAAATTCATATAAAAGAGGATAGAATAATATAATGAACCAAAAATTATCAACAATTGGTTACTTATTACTACTCTCTAAAATTTAAGGCATCATTTTACAAATATAAACACAATATGATCACAATATCACAAGAAGAAGAATACAAGAATACTTTGCTAACATGAACTACCTTATTAGTGTTTAAAGATCCCTGACTTTCTTTTACATATATTTCTTTCACAGTTTGTATAAATCAATATTCAAACAAAGCACACATCTTGTAATTGTTAACATATTTCTTAAGTCTATTTGTAGGTTTTTGCTTTCTTTATTTTAATTTTTGCTTGCAATGTGCTTATTGAAGAGATGAGCTATTGCATCCTGTAGTTTTTTATATTCAGAATTATGCTGATTATATCCTTACAGTGATTATTATGTTACAGAGCTCCATTCTTCCCCAAATTTTCTGTAAACTGCTAGTTATATTTACAGACTTCATTATGTTTTGGTTCTGTGATTTTTCAAACAACTTTATTTGTGATAGAGAAGAATATTCATTGTTTAATTCTTTTTCTTACTTTTTGATGTTAGCAGTTACTGATATTCATTGCCTAGATCTATTATTTCATTATTTAACAATTGCAAAGTGATAATATCCAATTTTTATCTTTTCTACTTCATTCGGCTGTAATACACAAGAAAAATAAAAAATTCCATCTTCAATTATTTGAGTTTATTCACATATAAATATTAGTAATACAAGAAAAACAAACAAAATATTTATTTTTTGTTTATAGTTTATGTCTTCATTATTTTTACAAGTATTCAAAAGAACGAGTTGCTTTCTTAGATGTCCTGAGATAGCCAATAATTTTTATTACCATTATTATCTTATGAACTAAACATATTTGATGTGTTCTGGCATAATTCAGACATCTTACTGATGCTCAATTTTTCCAAATTAACTAGTAGAAACCTTTTGAAATTTGTTCCAGAGTCTGTTAATACTAAAATAATAATGACCTGTGAAAACCCTTTGCTTTATGGCATGACAAAATGCTGTATGTACTCATTTTGTATTTTCTTCCCGAGGCCTGGAACAAGCTATTTGTTTAAAGAACGCTGTTTTCTTTAGTAAGAAATTGTGTTTGGAGAATAACATCTGATCCTCAGGAAACAAATGCACATTTTAAATGGGCTTTTGACATAAAAACTCTCCAATTAAAAATGATTTTTAAGCAAAAACAATGTTTTTTCTCTTTAGAACACTACCCTTATTCAACAAACATTTCATGATAAAAATCTCTCCCCAAACTAGGAGTAGAAAGGAAGTTTTTCAAACTGATAAGGAGCATCCATGAAAAACTTCTTATCTTAGCAATTTAGTAGTGAAAGTTTGAATGTTTTCCTCCTATGATTTGGGATCAAGGAACTGATGTTCTGACTGGACACTTTTAGTCAAGATTGTCCTGGATGTCCTCCTTGGTACAATAAGGCAAGAATAAAAACTTAAAGATCTATTGGGAGTAGAGAAGTAAACCTTTATTCCCATACAAAATGATATTATTATTAAAAATCTTAAGGAACTTACCCAAAAAGCCACAGAAACTAATACATTAGTATATATAATGTCACAGGACACAAGGTCAATACTGAAGCCAATTGTATTTCTATAAGAAATTGAAATTAAATGGCATTCTGGCAAAGTCAAAACTGTAGAGATGGAAAAAGGCTAATGGCTTCCAGGGATTAAAGGAAGGGAAAGTTGCTGATTATAACTGAGATATTCAGAGCAAATTTAATGGTAAAGGAACTATTTTGTGTCATATTGGGGTGGTAAATATATGGCATTATGTGTTTGGGAAAACCTCTAGAAATTTAAATCATGAAGAATAAAATTTAATGGTTGCTAAAAAGAAAGCAACAAGGAAATAAAAAGATTCCAGGAAGAAATGTAAACTGGGACAAATTTACCTAACTGTATTATAGGTGTATGACATAACAGCGCTAAAAGAAGTGGGAAAACACTGACCTAAATAACACTGGAAAACATTGCTTTGATTTGTGGCTCAACACAAAATGCAAGAGGAACTGCATATAAACATAATATTCTAAGTGGCAAGTCTTTCTCGTGGGCATAGTCATTATATATATATATATATATATCTGTCTGCTTTGCCAAAGATCAAAAAAGATACAGAAAAGCAAGAAGAACAAAAAAGAATAAATAAAAAAATAAAAGAAGAAATTATAAAATTTATCTAAAAAACAAACCGAATCTGCTTTATATGTATGCTGGGATTAAACAAGTAAGTATACAGACAGCACATAGTGAGATCCAGGTTTCTCACTCTCAAAGAGGGAAGTTAAAAAAAGAGAAGTAAGAAAGAAAAAACTAGAATGATACCTGTGGTATTACTATCAGCTATTAGTATGAACTCATATTTAGCTGTATTCATATTCAGATAGATAAATACAGAAACAATTATAAACCTGTGCATACATAAATTATAACACATACATATATTACTTAGCTCTATCCCCTGAGAGGGTCTAAGAGCATTGAAACCTCATAGCAATGTACATACTCTATGCCCAGTAAAAGAAACTCAGGCACCCTGGAGAAATGGTTGATGTTAGGGATATGGAGAGGAAAGTGTAAAATAAACCTAGAGCACCAGGAAATAAGGAAGTGCTTAAAAGATAAAAGGATGAATATTTCTAAAATCAAAAGTTTAGGAGTATGTCAAGTGGAGATGGTAGCCAACCTGAAAGAGCTCCTCATAGACAAAGCTAGAAAAATTTAAGCAACTGAATAAAATATAACATAATATTGAGTAATAATCCCAAACATAAAATAAATACTCCTATTCTTGGGATACTTCACTTAGTAGTATGGGTTCCAGCTCTATCCAGGAAAATACAAGATGTGCTATATCATCATTGTTTCTTAGAGCTGAATAGTACTCCATGGTATACATATACCACATTTTATTAATCCACTCATATATTGATGGGCACTTGGGTTGTTTCCACAGCTTTGCAATTGTGAATTGTGCTGCTATAAACATTCGAGTGCAAGTGTCTTTATTGTAGATTGTCCTTTGTTCTTTTGGGTAGATGCCCAGTAGTGGGATTACTGGATCAAATGGTAGATCTACTTGTATTGCTTTAAGGTATCTCCACCCACATATACTCACCAGCAAATTGGTATTAACATACGAGTGAGAAGATATAGTGTCTAAATCACTGTGCTTGGCTTATTTCACTTAACATGATGTCCTCCAGTTCTATCCATGTTGTCACAAATGACAAGATTTCATCCTTCTTTTATGGCTTGCTAGTATTCCATTGTGTATATACATGCATTACTTAACCAAAGGAAAAGTAAACATTTTCTGTACCTTTGTAACAGGAGATAGCTTTATAATTTAGAGCAATGTGCCCACTAATATTAGGCACCCATCCTTCTAGAAAACTATGTGATAGGGGTGCTAACTTTCTTGATGACAATATTTTAAAGGGATGTCTCTCAGTTCTTTAAGTAAAACATTCTTGAATTGCAAAACTGTCAAAAGGCTTTTGAATAGATTTATATACATTTGAAAGGGGCAGAGAAAGAATTTATAAGTTTTCTGTTTGCTTGTTTTTAAAGTAAATGCTTAAAGAAAAGGGAGGTCAGGATCTAGAGTTAGAAAGAAGCTCCTCTAAAGTTTAGTCAAGCTGAAAGTAATGTTAAGATCATCTTGGGCAGTGTCTTTAATCTCCTTTATCACACACACACACACAATTGCTCAATAAAATAAGTAATATTTTCAAAGAGGATGTTATTTACTAATAAACAATTTTATAAATAATTATTATTAATATATGTATAATACTAAGTTTTCCCTAACCTACTTGAAACCATTCTATAATAAAAAATAGTTTATATTAAAAATTCAAAAATAAAATGAATATTAATGCTATATATTTTTTCCAAATTGTAAAACATAGATCCACTTATGAAAGAAGGGGTAATAAAATTAACAAATCTAGATTTGGGATAATTAATCTTCTTTTTTTAATCCTTACATTGTCAAAAGTATCATAAACATATTTGAATCCAAAGGCGACTTTCTGAACTAAAAGTTGGATATGGACAGTAGTGACTTATTTTTGCTTTCACTGAAGAAACTTGCCTCATTGGAAACAAACTTGTGGAATCAAATTTATCTTCTCCCACAATATTTGACTTCCAGTTCATTCATGGAAATAACAATTTTCTGATTCAAATAAAACTTTCGAGAGCCACGTAAGTGTACTCAAAAAACTTATGTGGATCAGATAACCCTTGTCAAATAATATTTGTGGTAGGAAAAGCAGAAATATGTTGACCCAATTTACTTTGCAATGAGGATAGATATCAAGATTAAGGGAATAAAGCACATATTTTTGTGAAGTTTTTTGATATCTTCTAAACTCCAAATGCCCTATGGGTTCCCATTTCTGTTATATTGTACTTCTTCAGCGGCAAAGAAATTGATCAACATAAGGGAGTGTTTGGAAAAGCCTGACACTTCTTCTGAGCATTAAATATGAGAACAGAGAAAAGATAGATTTGAAAGTTTTTCTCTTGAATGGTACTAAGTGTCTATTTAGAAGTTTTTCAAGGTAATTGCCTCAAAGTCTGAGGAAATAAAACATTGTTCAAACACATACCATTTAAAATGATCCAATTTTACTTGCTTTAGCACATGGGCTAAATGAGAATTCATCCTATCTTAACCATATTGCCTTCTGATCTAATTAAATGGGCATGAATTTATTCATGAACCAACACTGCAGTTTAGTTTGACTTGCTTGTTTGTCTTTCTGGTGAGGAGAAACATATATTGAGGACAACGATTCAGTTCTTTTTTGCTTTAGTTCTTGATTTTTAATATATCTTAATTGGCCAAAGCTATATTCAAAGTTGGAGGAAAAGGATGCAGTGGGAACTGGATTATTCATTGCACATCCATATCATTCTAAAATGCTGAAATATACAGATAGCAATGGATGAAAAATAAAATATCTGTAATTTTTTTTCTATAGATTTCTTATGTGACTCAGAAAAAAAACATATAGAGTCAAGGAAATAATTAGATATTTCATTTACATATTAACTTTCTAAAAAATAAAAACAACCTATAAATTCCATTTTATCCAGTCTCAAAACAGTAATTTTAGAAAACAACTAGTCAGAGTCATAAATCTTATGATCTTACAGGTTCTTTAGATTGAACAGAATTAAAGAAGGTCCTAAATATGTAGTACTCAGAACAACTGAGTGCATAGTAGTGATGGGATGAATTGGTCTGAGATGTCTGTTCTGTTTCAACAAGTTTATTAGTGATCTACACTTAAGATGAAACCTTAAGTAGTAGGTGGGTGTGTGACTTCTTTTTACATGGAACTGAGTATATCTTTGTGTGAGTTTGAATATGATTGAAAGGATTATTTGCTCAATTATTCATTACACAACTCAATCAATATTGGCAGAAAACAAACATATGCAGCAAAGGCATTTGCTGGTGAAATTGTACATTTTATTTATTGAAAGTTTTATAGAAGTACCTCAACTTTAAGGTAAAATTAGCAGGTTCTGTACAATAAACAACCTCAAATAATTTGATGTAGTAATGTAGAAATAGACTTAATTACATTACTACCCACCCACATCTGAGATAAAGTAGAGCTTGCAAAATTACTGAGATAATCACCAAAGTAACAAGCTGAAGGCTGTAGCCTACAAATAGGAATATGAAACTCCAATGTGTTTGAAAGCAAGGAATTGCACACAGATATCTGTTCTTATTTTTCTTAGGTAGCTTCATACATATATGATAAGAAAATCACATGATTTCAAAATTTTAATCATAGTATCTGAAGTATTAAATGAAAATTTTAAAACTATCTCTTTCAGAAAGAATTGATCTTTTTATATGCTGATGCTAAGGGGAAAAAAAAAATCTCAGTCCCGAGGCTGTTGTATAAAAAAGTGGAGGGAAAACAGGTCCAGGATGATAAAAGAAAATAATCTTCCCACAATACAGTGACAGCAAGTTAATACAATTCTTCAGATCCTTCTTAAATGTTTCACATTAATCAGAGCATAAACTGTTCTAACCTTTGAAAAAATATTCTATTTTAGTAGCTTCAAAATAAAGGTTTTAGAGAGATTCAGTTTTTGATACACTCTCAATTGTGTGCAATCCATAAGGCAAAGTTTTCTCTTATTCAAATATATCTAATATTTTTGGTCTACACTGTCAAAATATAAGTGTTATGCAAATGATACTTATAAATGGCTTTAAACTGCATATAAATGCAAAGAATCACACTGTAATGTATTGTTTCTATATGTGTTTTTCCTTAAATCTTTCTTTAATTGACTGCCATAGGCAGAAAACACATCCTAGTAAAAAAAAAAATAATAGCCTCTCTATGCTGAAAAGATACATGTATGCAGTATAGTATTAATTATACTAAGTGGTAATTATACAAGATAAATGTATGCAACAAAGAGTTTTCAAAAAATAAGGTTCTTATGCATTCCTCTCTTTCCCACATTTATTAGTTTATTAAATAACTTTATGTCACAGTAAAATTCTTTTTATTAGCCTAAAGGAAAATTGAGAGTTTTAGCAATTAGTTATAAGTTGATTCAGTTTCAAAACTGTAGCTGTTAACGCAATTATGCAAAATTAGCTATAAAATGAACCTCCTGCTTGAAAATAAATGTCAAAGAAGGAGTTTTATCAACAGATAAAAAGTTAGTGATCACTATTAACCTTCATACTTCTCTGGAATATCAATATTCTTTTCCATTTTCTATTCTTTGAAGGATTTACAAAAGTAACTAACTTACTAAAATGCATTCAACAAATATTTAATGTTTACTTTGTAGGACAAAAACCAGGAATAGGTATAACTGTTTATTTCTCATCAGGATAAATAACTAAACACAAGTCTAACCAAATCCTTTAAGGAATTTCAATCAAATATTTCCTTAATGACATGTATTAGTTAAACATAAGAGCAGCCCAGTGGAGACATGTGTCATTGACCTTGGTCCATTGACCATTGACCATGTCGGAGTTCTAACAGGCTGGAAAGATTATGATTTTGATAATGTCAACCACAGTGGGTAGTCAAACTGCCACCTCAGCAACTCATTCTTTACTGCTGATCCTATTTCCATGCTGACTCAGGGTGAAGTAAAACAATGACACTTTGATTTAGAAGAGAACATTGTATTTGATTTGCATTCCTTTCTTCAAGATAAGCTATCACAAAATGTGCCTATGTAAAGGGTTAGCATAAACCAAAAAAAAAAAAAAAATTGGTTTATGGACTAGTCAAAAATAATATTGACAGTTCTTTATATACTGAATCCAAAGGTAATATATGATGAAAAAACAGACAAAATTGATCAATAAATAAATTGGGCAAGTTTTATTCCCTGAAAATTAAATTGAGAAAAGATTGATAACAGAATAAATAACACATAAATTAGATATTGCCTTTTATAATCCAAGGCAAATATAGTAAATTGAATGATTGCCTCAGAAAATGAAGGTTTTTGAGATAGTACTTATCCTCAATGTCATTACTGCTACTGACAGTACATGTTTTTCATCTCTCATTCAGAATATTAGAAGTGTTCTAACTGGCCCAACACAAAAATCTAACCATAAATCATATCTTTGCACCCCATTTCTTATAGGATTATGTATGAACTCCTTAGTACAATATATATTACAGCAAATAGTGTGTGTACTTATCCCTCAAAGTACATATCTTGCTACACATTTTAGCTCTCTTGCCCTCTATGCTCATTACAAGTCATGCCCTAGGTTTAGACACGTCTTCCCAACTTTCGAATCATCTTGTACAGCTTTGTGATTTTTAATAATATTTTATTAGCCAAGAATATCCCAACCTTCCTGTTTTCATGTAAAGCACCTTTCAAATTTCAATGTTTAGCAGCAGCATATAACCTCTATGATGTTTTTGTGGCCACACTTGCAAAATTGAGTGCTTCTTCCTTAGACTTTTAATTATACCTTGTCTAAATTTTTATCATAGCATTAATGACATTGTTGATTTAAAATAACATTTGCATCTACTAATATGTATGCTTCCAGAAGCTGGGATTACATTTTATTTGCATTTCTACCCACAAGGTCTGACACAGATTAGATGCTTAATAAAGACAATGAATGAATAAGATTGAGAAAAAGAAGAAAAGTGTTTTCATGTGTGATGAAATAAGAAAGCAGTGGATTACTGCAGAATAACTGCTCAAGGAGGAAAAGTGAAAATACTTTTTAGATCTCTGTGGTTTAGGGTGGTTGACCAAATTGATTCTGAAAGGATGTGCAGTCCCAGTATAAATTCTACATATTTAGTTACAACTTTCTTACCACTGTCATCTTTGGGGATCTGAGAGCAAGTTCAGGTGTGTGTAAGAGTGAAAAATAAAACTATCTTTTCCATTCTTACAGACCTTATGATTGGGTTACACACTATCTCTGATTTCAGTCTCTTTACTTAAAGGCATTTTAGACAATTACCACCAGAATATCTTTGCCATTTACTCCTTTATTATGTCAATCCCTTGGTTATGTTATATTTTTATTGACAGGTAATATCAGACTTCCTTCCCAGATTATCACTAGGTTTTGGTTTTTGTTTATTTTTCCCATAATATGTAAATGGAGGCCTTATTTCTAGAGGTTATGAATATGGAAGCCTTAACCAGGGTCCTTAATTGTATATCTAAATTAAAATCAGTGATATTCATATGTAGCTGTGATTATAAAAACACATTTAAAGTCCAAGAGGCAGGTGTGTTATCCTGACATCCAAGGTCCTGTCATCTAGTGCGTTGCCCCTGGAACAATTCATTCTATTGGAGGAGGAGAAATCACACCATTATGTCTTAAAACATGCATGGGGCTTTAGCCACTGGGCCAACATTTCATTTTGCTAGTACTAACTCAAGACTTTATTTAAAAAATTGAGACATAGTAGAAATATGATTTTAGAGGTAGACAAATCCAACTTTGAACCATACCCAGCTTTTACTACCCCTGTGGGGATTCCAGTTTCCTTATCTTTACGTTGTACAGATTAAACAAAATAATACCCACGAGGCATTTGGTGAAGTATAGATTTTAAATGAATATTATTTGCTTTTTCCATCATCTAACTATGCAGATTTGTAATCACTTAGACAGCAGTAACCTGTCTCTTTGTGCACCGATAATCTTCAGCTTTATAATACCTTTTAAATCAAATAAGAAAATGCAGGACCGCTTAAGGTTTCTCAAGCTATACTTCATAGTGCTAGGTAGCATCTTTCGTAGAATTAGAGAAAATAGCCCTTTCTATCTTTTTGAGGCTCAGTATACATAAGTACATTTAGAGTCCAGAAAGTTGTGTACATTGTAATTACTAGCAAGCATGATGGTAGACACATGTGTGAATGTCTTCTGGGACACATTTGAAAAGCTTATACATCTGCTTTTGACATGATTATGATAGTACAGTGACATGGAGGTGTTATATTTTATTTTCTTTTACTAGTACTTTTATGATTAAATACTATGGGTCAATAATAGAACAATGTGTTGATTATTGAAAGGCAGAAGTTAATAGTCAGCTAACGTTACTTTTTGAGTTTCTTTTTGATAAGATGCTCAAATGTCATTTAGGTGTCTTGAGTACACACCAAATAAGCATTAGTTTAATTTAAGTTTTTATTTAGATTATGTGAGAAAATTGTCTATGACCATAATCTTAGTTGTCAATGTTTAAAGTCAAAATTAAATACATTTCTTTCTTTAAGATATATTACCAATAGTTTTTGTGTTAATAAATTGTTTTAGATGTGGGCATTCCTGTTTTGCAAAGAGACTTTAACTGCTGGTCTTCAAATTTTATTTTATATAAATATATATATATAATAGAAATATGTGTGTGTGTATCTATCTATATCTATCTATCTATCTATCTAATCTTTCTCATTGAAAGTTTTCCTCTCTTGTCCTTAATTGACACTCTGACACTGTAAGGCAAATTACCCAAGTCCTTAAAAATAATAAAGCAGGCTGGGCGCAGTGGCTCACACCTGTAATCCTAGCATTCTGGGAGGCCAAGGCGGGAGGATTGCTCAAGGTCAGGAGTTCGAAATCAGCCTGAGCAAGAGCGAGACCCCATATCTACTAAAAAAAGAAAGAAATTAATTGTCCAACTAAAAATATATAGAAAAAATTAGCCGGGCATGGTGGTGCATGCCTGTAGTCCCAGCTACTCGGGAGGCTGAGGCAGGAGGATTGC
Organism: Cheirogaleus medius; assembly: GCA_008086735.1. NCBI lineage: Eukaryota > Metazoa > Chordata > Mammalia > Primates > Cheirogaleidae > Cheirogaleus > Cheirogaleus medius. The sequence goes on from VBSM01002608.1 coordinate 29,044,645, forward strand.
TTGAGCCCAGGAGTTTGAGGTTGCTGTGAGCTAGGCTGACACCATGGCACTCTATCCAGGGCAACATAGTGAGCCTCTGTCTCAAAAAAAAAAAAAAAATTTAAGAAAAAATAATAATAAAGCAAACACCTTCTGCATCATTGTTTTCTTGAATTTTTTAACCTCTAAAGGTTTGTGTTACAATTTTATGATTACTTCTATTTTAAATGAGCCACTTAAAATTGAAATTATGCTTTTTAAATGTGTGCTAATATTCTTATCAGTGAAGCTTATATTTAATAATGATTTGTGTGGAAGCAAAAATGCTGAAAGCAGTGCCATTGGTCTTTGGCTCTCTGTTACAAGTGCAATATACACTAATAGCTCAGTACGTGTTTGTCTCTTTCAGAGATGAATCTGAAAAGAAATTTCATTTAAAATGTGAGCAAGGGCATAGAAAGCTATTTTGAAAGCAAAGATGTTGAGAAATAAGCTTGTCAACTGTTCTCCTAACAGCCCTCCTGAATGAAATTTCCACTGTAACTATTATATAGGCTACCTACACATAGTTTTCATTTTTCAAGTACTAGCGATCCATTCTATGGGAACTGAAAGTAAAAAATATTACTAAAATTGGTTTTTTCAGTGGGTATAAACAGACTATTTTATTGTACATAAACATATATCAGTCTGTGACTAGACATCAGTTTAGAGAGTTAAAATATACAGTGTCGGTATTTTTAAAAATGTACCACATTTAATCTAGAACTTTATTCTAAAGTTCTCATTAAATTAGAAATTATAACATTTAAACTCTCCAGAAAAGTGTTGAATTACCCAGAGCAGAATAAGGAAAGATAATATCCAAATCAGGCTTATTAATTAATTGTTTTCTTTCAAGGTTTTTCTAAATGAAAAAAAATCTTCACGCATTATATTTCTAGTTTAGTCATCCATGGTTACTTCATGACTTATACTCATGTAAGAAAACACTATATAGACTCTATTTAACTTATTTTTAAATAGTCTATTAGCTTTTAATTTTGCATATTAAAAGAGAACTGAGGTTGCTTATTTACAACAGCCAATTTTAAGAAGAATAACTTTGTATAGAAACAAATTTGCCAATAATAATTACATTTTCATTATTGCAGAGTTCTCTGAGGCCCAGATGGAATAAAGAATATAATTTTTTCTATAATGTAAATATTATCAATACTCTAAATATTAAGTTACTGTTTTATAGTCATCATGTCTTATAGCCATAATAATTTCATTTTAGTTATATAAAACCAAACAAAAAATAAATATGATTGTAGAAAAAAAAAGTATACTTAAAAGTATATTAAAAAGGAGAAAAATAAAGAACAATTGGTATATACCAGGAGATGCAAGCTATCAAAATATTTACTTTCATGAAAATATAAGAGCCCAAATGTAGATCAGATTTTCTCCTTTCTTTCCTCTGTACATTGATAGTATAGTTCTTTGCAAATATCAACATTTAAATTAGACTATGAGTTACTTGATGGCATATTCAGATTGGTACTATTTATTTTTAAACTCTGAGTGTATGCCAGGCTAATGATATGATGTCAACATCTAGTGAGCATTTGTTGAATCCATTGTATTGGTTATCACTAGGACACAAGGATAGCACAGAATGAACCCTTGTGCCAATTAAGAGAAGGTGAGCTCTCTGGGAAGACAATTAGATGAAGAACTGCCTCTTTCAGGGCAAATGTAATGAGCTCAATGAGCTTAGGGCTCATTGTTTGGAAAGTGGAAGGAACACTGGATTTCAATCTTCCTTGTAAGTCATTTTTGTGCAAACCAGTAGACGGCAGAGAGACTTTAATTTTAACAACATTCTCAGACATATGTGAAGGACCTCATCATCATCATTTGCTTTGCCATTTCCTAAAGGAGTTATCCAACGCATCCAGTTGCTGTGGAAGTATAAGGACCTAACTTACTTCACCCTGCACCATTGCTCTTGTCATAATATAGGAAAAGCTTGTTTCTCCTCCAGGTTAAGTATCAATTAACAAATCCAAGTGACCTGGCCACAAGGACTAATACCTCTTAACTACCCTCAGCACCTTTTCCTTAGCATACCTCAGCCATTAAAAAGTCTCCTACATTTTGCCTTAGGGAAATTGATTTGGCTCAGGATTCTCTTCTCTATTGCAATAATATTACTGAATAAAGTCTACCCTTACTGTATTATTTATTTATTTATTTATTTATTTTTGAGACAGAGCCTCACTCTGTTGCCCTGGATAGAGTGCCGTGGTGTCAGGCTAGCTCACAGCAACCTCAAACTTCCGGGCTCAAGCAATCCTTCTGCCTCAGCCTCCCGAGTAGCTAGGACTACAGGCATGCTCCACCATGCCCGGCTAATTTTTTCTATATATTTTTAGTTAGGCAATTAATTTCATTCTATTTTTTTAGTAGAGATGGGGAGGGGGGTCTCACTCTTGCTCAGGCTGGTTTCAAACTCTTGACCTTGAGCAATCCACCTGCCTCAGCCTCCCAGAGTGCTAGAATTACAGGCATGA
>VBSM01002608.1:29047284-29105180 GCA_008086735.1 Cheirogaleus medius
TTTTGTGGCTGAGAACTCCCTGGTATACACATACCACATTTTATTAAACCACTCATGTTTTAATGACACTTGGGTCAATTCCACATCTTTGCAATTGTGAATTGTGCTGCTATAAACAATCTAGTGCAGAAGTCTTTATTATATAATGTCTTTTATTCTTTTGGGTACATGCCTAGTAATGGGATTGCTGGATCAAATGATACTTCTACTTGTAGCTCTTTGAGGTATCTCTATATTACGTTCCACAGAGGTTGCAATAGTTTGCAGTCCCACCAGCAGTGTATGAGTGTTTCTATCTCTCTGCATCCCTGCCAACATTTATTGTTTTGGGACTTTTTGAAAAAGGTCATTCTCATTGGAGATAAGTGATATCTCATTGTGGTTTTGATTTGCATTTTCCTGATAATTAGAGATCTTGAGCATTTTTCATATGTTTGTTGGTCATTAGTCTATCTTCTTTTGAAAAGTTTCTGTTCATGTCCTCTGCCCACTTTTTGATAGGGTTGTTTGATTTTTTTCTTGCTGATTTTCCTGCATTCTATATAAATTCTAGTTATCAGCCCTTTATCAGATGTGTAACATACAAATATTTTCTCCCATTCTGCAGGTTGTCTATTTGCTTTCATGATAGTTTCCTTGGCTGTGCAGAAGCTTTTTGTTGAAGATTGCTTTTGCTATATGGGGTCTTTTCTGGTTCCATACGAAATGTAGAATTATTTTTTCTAGATCTGCAAAAAAATGATGTTGGTATTTTAAAAGGGATTGCATTGAATCTATGGATCACTTTGGGTAGTATAGACATTTTAACAATGTTGATTCTGCTGACCCATGAGCATGGTATGGTTTTCCGTCTGTTTACGTCCACTGCTCTTTCCTCCCTCAGTGCTAGGGGCAAGATGGCGGATGAGAAAAAACGCCAGCCAGAGCGTCTCTGCAAGAAAGACAGACTTTAGAAGAAAGTGAAAAAAATAAACAGGCAGACAAACATAGACAGGACAAGGGTTGGAAGAAAGAGTTCCTGAAACTACAAGAGACTCCACGGGAAGAAGTTGTAGGCAGAACATGAAGAAGAAAGGCTCCCAAGAGGCTTGGAGACCAGTGACAAGGGTAGGTGGAGCAGTTAAATTTCCCCTTCCTTGCATTTCAGACTGCTGGTGGGCTCCTGAGCAGTTGGAGAGAACTGCCAACACCAGCCCAGAGACAGTTGCCACCAGTGAGCAGTGAGCTCCTGTGGACAGGGCACCAGGCTCCCAGCTCCCTAGGGTCACCTCCCACCCCCACAGACCCCAGCTGACCGGTAGGCGCCATATTGCTTTATTCTCCCCTTCCCTTTCCGTACCTGCTGCTGCCAAGCCAGACAATTTAACCACCACCCAGAGGCATCTGCAGGGAAAGGAACCTTCCCTTACAGTGGACTGAGGGGTACTCGGACTGTGAGCTCCCTACCCGCCAGCCCTCCCAGGTGCTGCTTGGCTGGTAACTCCAGGAGAGCAGGGCAAATCCCGAGATGGAGACACATTGATCCAGCTTGGGCACCCCGTGGGGTGACTTGAGACCAGTACTCTTCTCCCTGGCAGGGTCAGAGATTGATATCCTTACTGTTTTAACTGGTGTCCAGCTTTGTTTCTTTTTGACATGGGTCAATCCATGTCAGGCAAATCAGTGGGAGTTTGTATCTAGGGAATGAGCACAGGAAAGTACTGTCAGCTCCTGCATCATTCAAAGAGTATGCTTATGCTGTTGTTGTTTACCACATACTGACTATGACATAAACATAGCAAACTATAAAAAAAAATTGTGGTTTTTGCTATTGTAATACTTTTTAAATACAGATTTGGTATGTAACTGAGGGCAGTTTCAAAAGTTTCCAACTCTACCTAGTTGTAGCCTCTTTGCTGAGCATGGGGGTAATGTTTATAGTTAAGATTGTCGAGTTTAAGGTTGATTTTTAATTTTTTATGGAGAAATGAAAAATGGTATATTAAAGATTTAAAACATGATAAGAGGGGCAGAGTCACAGTTTTACTTAACATGAAAATATTGTAGTTTATAATTTAGTTCATTTAGCAGGTATTTTTAGTTTCTCACCTGTCACAACTTCAGAATAAAATTATTGTTTTCATGATACTTGAAAATATTAAGTGAAAAGGAAGTTTGAGAATTTAATAAATCTTTTTCATTTAAAATACTACTATAGTTATTTTGTTTAAAATTTGCATTTGTATAATTTAGCAATATTAAGACTATAGGATGATATACTTTCTTAAAAAAAGACATTTGTTGACTATTTGAGAACAGTAAAAGAGACTAATAAGATTCTTAAAATTTGCCTCATCATTCTAGATATATGAATTAAATTTTCAAAAAGAAAATATCAGAATTATTATCAACGGCAACCAGAAAATTTTTTCCCAGATGCTAATTTAAAATTTACATGAATATGTACAGTAGAGACAAGATTTATATGAATTTTAGATTCTTCAATTATGTTCTGTGCATTTTATCAAATGTTTTTGGCTATGTGACTTCAGACTTCTCATCTCCTATCATAAGAGACACCTCATGAAAAAGTTGGGGAAAGGAGCTTGTTGAATTATAGTAGCCTTAACTATACTTATGAAATTTAGCATGTCCATGAATTTAGTTCCATTCCAAACCAATTTTCAGTTTTCGCATTGCTATAGCACATTCTCATAAGCATACTTTCTCAACATTTTGCAATATTGAAATTCAAATTCTTATATTACATTATTATTGGGTAGAGTACTTGAGACCATATGGATATGCAAATTACTGATTTATTGGCACTATATTTGAATAAAACATTGGTAGAAGCAGTATGGATGTGGTGTACCTCCCAAACCTTTTGAGTGCCTAGTCTTTCATTTCATCCTTGGTTGCGCAAAGCTTCTCTCCTTCCCACCAGGGTTGCTGTTAGTTGATAGACTGCAGAGGAAACTCTGCTTCTAAACACTATTTTCCTCATTTTCCTGTGATTTTTATCACCATACTAGCATTATCATAAGGTGAGGGCACTGGCCCCTGAATAAATAGAAGTGATTCATCTGTTATTTGGTCTTTACTGAAAAGTTAGCTCTGTCTCTGCAAACTCCAGCTCCAGCTTCTTTCTACATACCCCAAATACTCACATAGCTGACAGAATGCAAAATATTCTGCATATAAGGTGGATTGTTATCTATTCTTTGTCTCTGTCTTTTCTAGGTTTATAAATCTCTATACTATTTTCTAAATTTATTAACATAAGCCTTTTTATTTTTACTAATTACTAATTATTTTTACTAACCATATGATCTTGCTCTCCTCTCAATAAACAGTTTGCCCTTCTAATCATCTCTGTCAACTTAACAATATATAATTCATTAGATCAAAGATATTAATTTTATACTTCAAAAAGCAATGGTTTATATACTCTTTTCTTTTACTTAAATAAGCTTTTAAGGACTTTTGATCATTTGGACTGCTGTAAATGCTAATAACAAGTGAATGTATACAATTCACACCTATTAAGTAAGCTCAGAAGGCCACATGCCTAACAAGTAGTTCACTATGAGGCTGTGTCCTTAACCTGACATCCTTCTTTCCAAATCCCAGTGGAGAGTCCTGCACATCATTGAGAGAGTTGTTAGTAGCCTGTGGTCATAGCCATTATTCTGCCTTTGGAAGCTGAGAAATGTTTTTGTCTGAGATTATCACATCTCTCTGGAGAAAATCCATAATGTTATAATCTTTACAGATCCACACAATGACATTATTACATGATTTAAAACCGTTATACCTTATTTGAATAAAACATTAACATTGAGTTGCAGTAGAATTCTTATGCAAGTATGTGTGACAACCACATTAATTTCAAATGAATTCATTATAATTAATGCTATGAAAATGAATACAAATGAGTTGACAATGACATGACACCAAAAAATGTTCACATTAAAATGTAAGGGACACAAATATTGTTATATAGTGTCCAAACTACTTTCTGTTATTTTATAAAATTTGGCGCCTGAACTCCTAAATCCTAATGGCAAATATTTCAGTAATATACAATTCTTAACATTAGCAAAACGTTGACAATAGATGAATCTGCTTCTTTAATTCCTGCTTTAAGGTAATAATATGAAGACTGCCTTTGCTTTACATATCCCACACATTTCTGGAGCCTTTTGACTGAACTAGTAAAAACTTTCTGTTGTTTTGGAGCTAACCCATATTCTGACAGCAGGTATCCATCCTCCAGACATACTGTCTGGCAGAAGAAATAGCAGATTAATGGGCACTGCCATGTTTACTTTGTCACTCCTTGAAGTGCTGCCATTCCTACAGCTACCCTGCAAGGAAATCCCAATTCAGTAACCAGTCTGTGTTTTCTTGTGTACTGCTTTCCAGAACTATATTCTATGCATGTACCTGTTCAAGAGCAGTAGAGCCAAAACTGCCAATGCCCCAGATGGCTTTACTTACTAACAAAAACAAATCGCAGTGAGTCAAAATGAGCTTCATGTTCTCCCTGGACCCTTGCCTGAAAGCTTATAAAATCAATCAATGAGCAAGCCTGTTTGCTCAATAACAGAATAAAAATTAATGAATCGATAGGATCAAAACTCTAAAATAATAATTATAAAAACATGCTTAGAAAAAAATAACATTTATACATTCATTAGGTCATTATTCATTGAGGCCCACTAGGTGCCAACCCCTACCTACTGTGGGCTGAGATATGCCTGTTGACAAGGTCAAGCCATCTCTCACTTGTGGAGTTTATGGTATGGTGAGGGTCTTATTGACTCCCCCATCATCGTTGACTCAGCTCAGATATCACTCTTTATTATAAGTAAAGTGACTCCATGTCTTCTGTACTGTTTTCAAGTTTTTCAGTGTGGCTTTTTTAAATCTATGGCTTATATAATATCAGCATGTTCTTAATCATGTAGGCCCCTACCCAAAGTCATTGTTACTCAATAAAAACTATATATGACAATTAGTCTAGGACAGTGTTACCCAATACTTGCAACCTCATACTTATTTTTTACTTGTACATATTGTTAATCATGAGATTTTTTTTTTCTGTTCTTTGCTCTAAATGTTTCCAAAATATTCTTAATACTTAAGTAACTTAAGGCTGAAATGAAGTCCTTGCTCAGCTCAGTTCCATTCTTTTTCATTAAAGTTAAAAATTGTGTAGTGTGGGAATTAGAGCATGATATTTTATGTTCCCAGGGGCACACTATGTCAAGTATTTATACAAAGTCAAAAATGTTTATTTTAGTAATCACATTAATTTAGTAATCATTCACTAATTGATGACACAGCTAAGTTAGCAACCCATGTGTTGTAGTTTCACAGCACTGCCTCTCTACTCATTCCTCCAGCTCCAATTATAGTAAGTTCAACAACAAAAAAAAAAAAATCAAGATTATCAAGTATCCCAATTGTGAAAAAAATATATATTTATATATCTATACTTTTGTTTGCCTCTAAAGAAGACACATATTCCTTCCAAATAAAACTGTACCTGTGAGCTTGATTTTCTCTCTCTATGAATCTTTTGGGATTTTTCTCTAGGAGTAATCATTATTCTATACCCAGTCTCATTTTTACCTCTGACATCATAGATATTGGTGGATCATCAGTCTATGATATTTAACAGATAAATAGATGACAGATAGACATTAAGGTATCAAAGGGAATACATGTATTTTAAACTAGATATTTTGTTTTTATTACCAAGTTGAAGTAAATGTGTAAAAATTACACAAATTAATAATTACAAAATGTATACATCTAACAAATTTCAATTGAATATATCTTCAATTTCTGTTTTTTTCCTAGCAAGCAGATCATATCGATAACTAATATATTAATTCAATATAGTGTTATTTATAAAATATGCTGCCAACTATGTTGTCAGATTCTTAGTAATTTTTGTTATGTTGGAAAAGTTGCATTTTAGTTTTACCTAAATATTGAGGAAAGAAAAATCTCCAAACTGTGAAAATAGTACCCAAGAGAATCAGCTATAGAACTTTTAGAATGGATTATCTCTAAAATATTATTAACAACATGTAATGGTTTAGTCAAATCATTGTTGAGCCTTTAAAATATAAATAACTGGTTGATCAATTCCAGATTCACAAAGGATCTATAGAAGAAGAAATAAATTAATATAAATATAAAAATCATTATGATGAAATAGAAATGCTACCAAATTGGTTGTCTAAAAAACTTAGATTCTCTGCTTCAAACTACTTTCTACTGTGACCTTGAAAATACAGTCACCCTTAGAACTCAAAAATTGGCTACTAGATAATTAATGTTATATATTATACATAATATGTAAAATATATATGAGATTATAAAGATAATAGATAGGTTATATGATATGGTCCTCAACATTTTGTCTTTGTCTATATGCCTTGCCTGGGCGTGAAATACTCAGAGAGCTGACTTACTTTTAGTTTAATAGCCAAGTAAAAAGTCTACTTAGAAGTAGTTTCAAAATCTGACGTCAGTTAGTTGACGAGGTACATTAGTTTCGTGTTAATCAGTAAAGTTATAAGTGTCAAAGATTTGTCATGTAAGATATTTAATACTCCATATATAGAGTATTAAATATGGAGTATAATACTCTATATTATACTCCATATTAAATATGTAGTATAATACTCCATATATATATATGGTATATATATCTGGTAAGGGGAAATAGTTATATAGTTATATAATCATTATAGAAAGAGCCAATATAGAAAGAGCCAATATGAAAATAGAAGTGATTCAGCTGTTTTTACCAAGTCAACTATGCAGATCATTCCACCAACCTCCCTTTCTATCACCATTCCACTTTTCTCATTAGTATAACTGACAATTTAATCAAAATATTTGAAAAATTATAGTCATAGTGTTTACCTATAATACCATATACAAATACATATTGGTTTACCTGGGTGTCAAAATTTAAATTCACGCGGTATTTACCAAATAGATATCCTGGAAAACTAGCCCTTTAAGATGTTCATGAAAGGTGTTAAGATAAACTTTGAGGACACTGGATTCAGTGTCTCCTCTCCCCATGCCTAGGAAACATATGATATGCAGAGGTTTATTGTTCTCTGTTGCTGTCCTCATATTATTAGCTAAAGGTATTCCATGTTGTCCAAATATCACTTATTAACCTATGAGTAGATATCCTGTAGATGCTTACAGCAATGCTCACAGAACTCCTTTATTATTACTGATTGGTGTTTTATAAGGATAGAGTCTTATTCAAGTGTCAGTACAATATTTTATCATTTAATAAAATGTATTGGAAAACCATTTTTTTGCTAAATATGTCAGTTTACCTCGGAATGATCTTATTCCTGTGCTCAGATATAGCATAGAATAGATGAAAAGGATCCTTTTAGGAGGATGTTAGGGTCTCAAGTATTAATACGAAAAAGTGCCCATCTCATTCTGAAACATTCCTCTCACTCTTCCTCTCTCAGCTCTTTAGTGCCCCACTGTGCATACGTAGGTCAATTCATGCCTCCTACCAGTTTCTGAAGCAATCCTAAGAATTGCAGCAATTCCAATCAACAGCCTGAGGACCCTTGCTCTGGTTCTCTGTGATTTGGGAAGCCTCAGTTCAGTCATGATTTCCAGTCTCCTGCCTTTCTCCCAACTGTTTTTCACTTCTAATCAAGACTGAGCAAAGTGGTTCACAGTAAGGACCAACATGTGTTCTATTGTCTTTAGGCCAAAGCTTCTTACAGGAATAGATTTTTTTCATGTTCCTGTCTCTATATTTCCTCTGCTTCTTCTCTAAGTAAGCCAATACTGAAGCCCAGATGAAGGACCAGCTCTCCTACCTTGCTCTCTATTCTTACTGTATGACCTTATGATTTAACCCCAATATAAACTGATAGCTGGAGTCACTATTACCTGCAAATGAGTATCCAAGATGTCCTCATCTCAGCTATAGTATCTATTTTAATTGTGAATAATGATAGAAAAAGAAGGTTGAATTGCTACTGAGTTAGCCTGGCCAATAGAATTTAAGGCCTTAACTAGAGTATGTACTGCTTGCATCAACCTCTGCTGTGAATCTTTTATTGAATGCCAACTTCTTCCTACATCCTCTGTGATGCAGACGGAAGACTATGACTTACCACTGAGCCACAACATGATCATGCCAAATTATCAAATCAATTAGTGGGCTTAAATATTATCACAATACATTCATTTTATAATAATATTTTTTTATAAATAATGTTTATGTAATCAAATCTTATAATACTAATAGGGCAAGTATAATATACTAACTCAAAACAGACAAAAAAACCAAACTCATGCTTTCTAGAGGACAAATATGAAATAAAATATTAGCATGCAGATACAACTAGTTTTAATTAATATATATGTATACCATTTTTTCTCAACAAAACCATTAAATAGAGGATGACTTCATGCATTGAAAAATTGCATACGAAGAGTTTTTAAAACTCAGAAGCATTTTGAAATTCATGTACTTGTAGATATTGATGGATTTAAAATATGAATAGCCTAAGAAGTTTGTTTAATAAAAGAATATTATTAAATTTTGTGTCAATATGAATTATTTTTTTTGAGTAATTAGAAACTTTTATTATGATTTATATACCTTCAGGTAACATGAATCCACAGATGTCACATAATCACAGACTCACTTTGCAATGACTTTTAAGGTTGTAAATTCTTATGTCAAAATTTGATTTTTCCCTCATGATAAGATGGTATATGCAAATATTTTATTAGATCTCCCATTTCCTGAAAACCAAGCAATCTAAATAACAAATGAACATGACAAAATTCTTTAATGCCAAACAAGCACTAAAATAATGTGGAAGGACGTTACCAAGACAATTAATTCATTCTTTTCCCCCATTTGTTGACTCACATTACCTTCCTACCAAGGTCCAACTTGAAAACTAACACAATACGGTAAAAAGATGCTGAAAAGAGGGATTTCTGAAAGAATAAATAGATCAAAACACTTTAAAAAATTTATCCTGTTTCTTAATAGAAACATTAGGATTTGACCAAATTTATTAAGGAAATAATGTGGTGATTTTATTAGCTTATACTTTTTTTTACCATTTATCGAGTACTGCTGAGACCTCCTTTGGTTTTGTCTATTTTTTTTAACACTATTGAACTATCCTATTAATATTTTACACCCAAAGAGAACTGGGAAGTAAAGTAGAAACAAAATTGTTTGGTTTCTTTAGCATTCCATAGTCATGTTCCAAAAAAGAAGTCTTCTGCTTATAAATGCAAGGATATTTTTCACAGATTCAGTGAAATTTGTTTATGAACACCGGAATTGTTTTATATTTACCACCAAGAATGTTAGAGGAATATCCCAGATTATGATTAGTCTTTCAGTTTTTAGAGGGCTTCTTATCCTAAGAAAGTTCCTGTGACTGACTTCAAACATGTTTTGAAAGGATTTTTTACCTCTATATGTGGGTGTGGTCATGTACTTGATTTTTTATTGAGATTAGAAACGCACACAGAAAATGAACAGATCAAGTGACTGATTTATATTGCCATTTATATTCCCAACAGCAATGTGTGACAGTTCAAGTTGCTCTACATTCTCATCAACACTTTTTATTATTAATCTTTTTTGTAAGACATTCTAGCGGGTATGTACTTGTATCTCATTTTTTAAAATTTGAATTTTCATGATAACTAATGATGCTAACCACCATTCAATATGTTTATTGGCCACTTATATATCTTATTTTCTGAAGTGTCTACTAAAATTTTTTAAATTTTTAATTGAATTGTGTTTCTTTTTTTTAATTTCATCATATTATGAGGGTACAAATGTCATTAAGGTTACATATATTGCCCTTGCCTCCCCTCTCCCCTCAAGTCAGAGCTTCAAGTGTGTCCATCCTCCAGGTGGTGGGCATCACACTCATTATGTAAGTATATACCCATCCCCTCCTCCCCCCTCCCACCTTCCCGACACCCAATAAAGGTTTTTTTTTTTTTTTGACAATTTGGTTACATTTTATGTCTTTGCCTCTCCCTAGGAAAGGTTAGAGGTATAATAATGAAATATTTTATGGCTGTAATTATCTTTCAATGCAGGTATATGGATTATATTTTTGCAAGTTTTCATAAAATGATTCACCTTGTAAATTCTATGCATTTGTTGCAATTGAATAATTTGAGTAATTTCTTTTCATTCTCACTTGAAAATAAAATAAAAATAGTCCTCAACTTTGAATAGCTATACCAATAAGAATCATAATTCACAGGGAAACTTTAGTTGTGTATAACAATAGAATAAATATTTTTCTAAATTAATTTATAGCCTACAATTTAAATGTGTGGTGTGTGTAGTTTATGGGTGGATTCTAGGAGTTATTCAAACTCTCTCAAATAATATATTTTGTATGTATGCACCCATACAGAGTTTTTTTGGAATAAACTCTAATATTTTATAGGTTCTACAGGTGGTTGTAAAAGTATAAACTGAAGGACCCCTGCTTTAGAGTGAGCCCAAAGGGCTCTCATAGAGCCCAACCAGCTGCCAGAGGATTTAGTCTTCCTATTTTGAGGCTTATTTTGGAGTCATATAAATGGAATGTGTTATTTAACACTATTAATATAACAAATCATATTACTCTGATTACAGGATTTCATCTTCTGTATATATATAGATGACTATATTGTTACATGAGAGTTCCTCATTCTTTTTGACTATTTACTGTAGAAAAATGCAAAAATTGTTTTTAGTTATATAACTTTTTAAAAATGAACTGGATGATTATTGTTATTTACTAATGGTAACCAAGTAAGAAACCAATTTATAAAAAAAGGAAAGAGGCTCAAATTGAAAATAAAAATTTAGGTTAAATAAACTTAAGATATTTTCACAAGCTAATTTCCCAATAAAGTTGTGAATGGATGTGATGTTTTTCTCACATAAATCTTACCATGCAATTACTATCTGGTATATGATATATTCCATTTGTATATCACTCACTGAAATATTATATCTAGGTCTGTTTTTATATGTAGTTTTTTTCCTTTATGTTTCCTTTAGAAATCTAGAACCTTTTTAAGAAAGTAGTACTTATCAGAAGTCAATCTGTGAAAACTGCAGGAGGTTTTCAAGGCAGCTAATAGGAACTAATTTTTTGTAGCTGTGAGATGATATGATCAGACAAGGGGGAAGACCAGGGGAGGTTATTAAAGTGGAACTCCCCTCAGATTATAGAAAAAGATCATCTTTGATATTTAAATGCTAGTACTTGCATCTGTTTGCCTGGAAGTGTTCACTGGCCGCTGGGGACCAGTCTTGCCATGTACGCAGCAGTCTGGGGCGGCCAGGGAATTAATGACACCTGGGGCAGTGCTCTATCAATGACTGACTGGGGCTGGTGGGTAAAGACCCAAGCCCTGGTTCTCACAGCATGGGATGACTCCAATATATGGGTCCTGTGTTTTCTTTCAGAGTGCTGAATTGGTATGAAGCCCAATTTGTCTACCATGATAAAATAATACAACTGTTAGTAACTTTGTTCCCTTCCTTTTCTGGTCAGAAAAAAATGACAATAAAGCTATTTCTTTTAAAAAAATGCAAACAGCAGAGAACAAATTGATTTAGAAATATTGAGGTGGAAAATAGTAAAATTGATAGGATAAATATTGAAATACTGACAAGTTTTCTAAAATAGGAATGTACTTCTTTGCTAAGAATAAAGGGGTCAGTAGTTTGATTTGTGACCTTAGAGAAAATCAAAAAGTTTTTAAAGAGCTACTGTGAGCAACACAGTAAGTTTTCTACTTTCGAAATATAAACATATAAATAATTGATTAAATGAGACTGACAAAATGTGAAAACGTTTCATACAACTGAAATTGAATGACAATTCTTGAATAGATTTCAATTATTCACTGATATAATAGGTTGCTAATTAAATATAAGGTAAATTTTGGCACAATTTTAGTTATACATATAGCTTTTTCTTCAAAAATATGATTCCGAACTATACATTTCAAAATTTTCAAAATTTTCAGTGTGTTGCTGTTTTACACACTGAAAGCCAGCTAATAATCTTTGGCTCTAATTCATATTTGTTAATTAGAATTAATCAGTTTAAAAGAATTGAGCTGAATTTTCTTCCATTTCCCTGATTTGTAATAGAGGCTTTCTACACATTTTCTCATTGATTGAAAAATAGAAAACCTAGGTTTTGACCTCTAAAACAATATTAGTAGAATCAGTAAGGCTCATAGTTTTGATTTTTACCTCTACCCCAGGAAACATTTTTATCCCTATTAAAATGATAAATTAATCTCTAAAATGTTTAATATGTGAAAGACATAAACTTACACAAAACTAATGGATAAGCATACTTTCCTATAAATTATCACATTTAATCTTTATCTGAAGTTGGAGATCAGAAAAGAATTAGAAGATTTTTACATGGTCACATAATTACATGAGTCCGATGTTGTTGCATGTTTTCCCCAGAATTGAATGTTGTCATTATGGCAAATAAATGTCAGAATCAGCACTTGAAACTAGTCTGAAGTTGGAGGCTGGCCCTTTTTTTGAAATCCCATGGTGCCTCTTAGCAACAGAAGAAATCCTATTAGAAAAGCATTTTATTGAGTTATTATCATGGGTAACTTGGTGTGTAGTAAGTTCTTTACATGCTTATGTCATAATTTTTAATATTAATTTTAAAACAAGGATGTTATAATTTCTTTTGTAGATGAGTGAAAATGAAGCACAGAAATCTTCACGCTTATTCACGTTCATACATGGACACAGCTGGTAAGTGCTAAAATTGGAATTTAAACTCAGATGTATCTCTCTCCAAAGCCTATAGTGCATCATTTTCTGACATTCCTAAAATTATCTTTATATTGTATTTAAAGCACAGGCTGTAATAACTGATATATTTTAGAAATTCTAATTTTTTTCTGTTTTCTTCCACAAAATATCACCATATCTCTCCTACAATTTGGTGTACATTTAGGCATTAATGCTACTCGTGCAAATGATAAATTACAAGTTTTCTTATTTTGTACTATGCAAATTGACACTTTTTCTACTAATAATTGACCTTGCCTGCATTTTGATTTTCTTCTTTCAGAGAAGATTCTCCTCAATTAAACTATTGAGTTGGACATCTTTATGTTCCTATTCAAAAGTATATATTGCTTTCTACAAAGTGAGATTTTCACATCCTTCTATTTCTCATCAATACTACTTTTCTTTTATGCTGGTTATTTTTCTTGCTTGCTTCACTATATAGTAGTATATGCACTATATTCGCATCTGATTTTTGTTTCCATTATTTTAATCTTTACCTCTGGGTTACATGGTTCTCCTATCACTTGCTGCTCTTTATCTTGTTGGGTAGACTGTGCTTATGTATTCTTTTGCCAAACAGATACACTATTTTGTTGTCCAGAGCATACCCAGTACTATTAGGCATCTTTTTCTTTTGTTTTGTTTTTTTCTATTCAAGGGCTTTCTAAACTACTTTAAACCCCTAAATCAATGATATTGCAATAAGGACATATAAATCTCTTAATTAACTTTTACTACTTTCTTAATTATTACTAAGGTTTAGTAACTGAAAATACTGTCTTAACCTTTGTTCCTTAGAATGTAAAACTTGAGAAAATGACAATTCACGTAAAAATATTTTACTGGGATTTATAGTATTCCAAAGGGTCAGAAATAACAGATAGCAGATTAAAGCAGGGATCTGTTATTGAGTTTGCCACTTGAATAGGTCACCGTTTGATCCCATAGGATTTCCTGAGATTATTCAGGTTCCCTAAGTACTTGGGAGAAAAGGGAACATTTATACACTGGCTCCTGTCACTGACTGGTCAAAGGTTTTCCCAACAGCACATCCATTTCCCTGTGCTTCCAGGTTGCACATGCTGAGTTCTAGTCACTTTTATGTTTCTGTCAACAAGGGATTTCACTAGCCTAACAGCAGCATCTTAAAGCAGTCCCCTGAGGGAGGGTGTTGACACATGGAACCTACCTCCGTCTGGCTGCATACTGGGAAGGGCTGGTTGATGCTGCAGTGGGGCTGCGAGGATCTGAAGTGGTGCATGAGAGTTGTCTGCTAAATTAACCTGACTCAAAGCAAGCTGAATATGGGCAGACAAACTTTCAATAAATTCGGAAAAATTTCCCTTAAACATTAATTTTTTTTTCTGAAATGGAATTTTTTTTTTTGATCCAAAAGCCTTGGAAGAAAATGGAAATTTTTATCTGTCCAGTCTTATTCTGCCTCATTCCTAATCCTTATCCAGTCTATGTTATATAATAGATAAGGTTGTTATTGATTTAAGTTGGAGAAAATTTGAAAAATTTGTTTAAATTTTAGCCTATTGCTAATATAAGCTATATAGGTATATAGATCACATTCAAGACTCAACTGTATTCAAGAATAATGTTTTTATGAAAATAGAGCTTACTTAATAGCAACTGAATCTGTAAACTTTGTTTTTAAGCATATCCAATTAGAACAAGGTCCAGAAAAATATTAAAATAAGGCATATTTTAGCAACTTTCTTCGTCAGCTTCCAATCATCCTAGTTGGGCATAGGCTTTGTCTCAAAATATAAAACCTTTAATCTGTGTTCAAACTTTCCAATAATTATCATTAGTCCCAAATTTCTCAGCATATATTGCCAAATACCATGAAATCTTCCTTTTGATACTTCTGTAGTTTTTCTTTCAAAAGATAATCTCAATGTAGCATGAAGGCATTATTCTATTTAACTGCACCTCAGCTTGAATAAAAGGTACTATATTTTTAATTTTTCGCAATCAAAATAAATATTTTTCTAGTGTCAGACTGATTATCATAATTTTTACAATACAGTAGAGAAATAATGGAGTGATTATAAAAATAAAAGCTTTTTGGCAAACATCCATACCTCCTTCATATTATAAAAGATACAGAGGTGATTAAGACAGAGATCAGATCAGAGGAAGTAAGGAAAGAAAGTTAGGAAAGTCTAAGAATGAGGCTCATTATCTCATTCCTCCTTCCTCTCTGCAGAGGAGCAGACCATATTTAATGTTTCTCCTCCAAGGTGTAGGGGTTTAAGCAAGATGGTAGCTGTTGGCTGTGTGATGAATTTAATCCTTTTTGTCTGATCTTGGAGTCTTGTGCCTTTTGTCTGCATTCATGAAACTGTCACCCTAACTTTTTAGTTTGAAAGTAGGATAAAATTTCAGAACTTCACGTTCTTGACAGTTTTGGCAACAAGATTTGGAAGGCAATAGAGATCATTTGCACCTTTCTAAGTGTGATGATCTCATGGGATGATTAACATAATTTGAGAGAAGTTCATGGCAATTGGTAAAGGATATTTTCACTAAATTTTATAGTCAACTGGATAATATAAGTTCCTCTAATTTATTACATGATAATGAGGAGGAACTGGGAAGAGAATTGCCGGCCAAGTACCTACAGGCAAGTTGAAAGACAGCTGTCCAAATGGTGCACTCGTAGTTGATAACTTTCTTCTGGGTGAGAGGACTTCTTTGCCAATCCGGGCAGGCAGAACTTTCTGTTATCAACAATTACAAAGACATATATTTACAGCAAACATAAAAGGAAGGAAAGTCATGACTGCTATAACTAGCAACAAGGTGAATCATTAGAATTGTAGCTGGTTTCCTTGAGAGATGAGAGGGCGAATAACATATTGCTGGTGAAAAATAATGGCAACATCTGGCCCATCTTACAACCCAACTCCTCCTGCAGTCTATCATACTAACTTTAGATCCATTCTGAGGTTTTTGCAATGGGTTTTGGCTGCTATGAGGTGGTTTAAGCTCTCCTGAAGAGATTTTCCTGAGATAGACAAACTTCTCTGGAAAACCATACATAGGTGGAGGCACTAACTAATTTTCAAGTCCTTAATATCTAGATTGAGTTTATAGTGCCAATGAAGATAACCCACTAGAGCAGTGGTCAACATTGTTTTTTGCTTTTTTGTTTTTAAAGAGTCATAACATAAATAATTTAGGCTTTTAAGCCATATAGCTCCCATTACAACCACTCAACTATATCTTTATAGTGCAAAAGCAGCCATAGACAATGCATAAATGAATAGGCATGGCTGTGTTTCAATAAAGCTTTATTTACACAAATAGATGGCCAGACTATAGGCTATAATTTGTTGACCTCCACGTTAAAGAACGAGAAAGTGATACAAAAAAGCCTATAAATCCTTGTGGTGAGCTACATTACTTTGGAAAACTTGTGTAGCTCCTACGTGAAAATTGGGTGAAAACTTAAGAAGTATTATCATGATAGCGTAGCAGCAAATGCCTCATGTTAAAATGGACTTCTTAAAAAAAATACATGCTCTGTGAATCAAACCCAAGTCTAACAAATGTCGCATGCCCGTGTCGCTGCAAAAAACCAATATGGTTGTGGCTGCCAAGCTCAGGGCCACTCAAGGCTGAAGTATAATAGATGTTCTTGCTAATCAGTATAGACCAGTGTGCAACCTAAACACTGGATTTTAATTGAACCACAAACCACCTTGCTTACTGAGGCCAAGTGACACATTCCTACATGTCCCTCACCTTTCCTTTGCCCCTGTGCCAGCTTCAAAGTTGAGTGAGGTCTTCTCATCTCAAAACCATTTGTACATTTCTAGGTATGCTAGGAAATTTCAGGGAAGGTAGGACCTTAAAACTGTTATGCATCTGTTGGATTCTTTTATGATTTTCTGTGGAGAGAGGATTTTTTTCTTGTTTATGTTTTATTGAAGTGGTAGCATTTCAAGAGTCTTTGCTTTATGTAGTTTCTCAATGCTAAGTTCTCACCTGGCGTGTTTCTAAGTCCTTGTCTGTTGGTGCTATATTAACCATTAAATCACTAGTGTCTTGGTTACCAAAATTGACGAATACACCCTGGGATGCTGTACACTAGCTTCAGCTTATCATTTTGGTTTACAACTTCCTTTTTATTTTTGCTAGTGGGAATATGCCTCAGTTTTTCTTGTGAGTTCAGCTATGCTTGTAAAAAGAATTTTGTTTTATTTTATTCATTAATCCTGAGTAGTTTGTGTTAGAGATCATATCAGAATAGTTAATTGACCATATTATCTAAAAGAGTATCTTTAATATGCTGTTCTCCCATATTACCAGCTGCATCTGGGGTGATGCAGTGTGTGATAATATGCAGTAAATTTCACATTAATCTATTCCTTATTTTCTTTTTGCTTAAAAGCTAGCTTTCTTTTCACAAAAACAAAACCTTGTTTTGTATGCCACATGCATACATGATATACTTTTTTATAGCAATTTATGGTTTTGGTAGAAGTTTTAGTTAAGAAAAACAAGTTGAAATTTAGACTTTGAGTAAAAATAAAACATCCCTGCCTGCCTGAAGAAAAGGGCTACCAAAGTATAAGCTGCTATTTTCTGGTCATCTAGCTATAATACATAATGCTATATGAGAATGCTCAGGACTGATCATGGCAGTTGAAATTAGGCAATTTGCAGTAATAGCAACCACATTATTTTGCATGAGGTAAAATTCATACTGCTTAACCCATGATTTGCCTCGATAGTACCACTGTAGTCATAAATTTTATGATTCCATCAACGTACTCCTTCCGATGGCCGTGGCATAATCTGACTGACATGCACAAAATGAATCATCTTTACCATCTGATTATTCAATATTCTTCCACAGTGCTAGACTTTTGGTGAGCATTTTTATGAAAATCAAATATCTTCTGATTCTGGGAAAATTCAAGAGGTCTATCCATTCATATACCTTTTCTAAAATCTCCCTGCTACTCATATTTTAACATTCCTTCTTCTGTGTCTTGGGTAGCTCGCCAATACATAATTTGTATAGATCCATAACTCAGGCTTATTTGCTTTTAAAGATGTTGTGAAAAATGAAATGTATTTCTCAAAGCTTTGCCTATGTGAAGTCTTTCTTTCTCCTTTCTGTTTCAAGAAGGACACCTGAATTCTATAGTAGATTTCTATGTGCCTGGTGCAAGATCTTTGGGTGGTTAAAAATTTAGCAAATATTGGCATTTTGAGAATATGAATATCCTACTAATTCAACTTACATGTATATTAAAAATTTATTTGGTATTTCTGGTAGATACTAAGTCCAAATAATGACAAAATGTTACCATAAATGAATGATTTTATAACTAGATGATAAGGTAACTCCCAGACCATTAGGGGTTTGATTATTATCTAGTGTCCTGTGGTTTTATTCTCTACGAACACCCAGTAGAAACCCAAATTATTTTTCTTAAAGAGAACTGACATTTTCCAAAGAAGAAAAGTCTTTGCTCTAAAGTCTTAAGAGTATATGTTTCCTATTAGAGTGTTTCGTAATCTCGTTTCCTACGAATATTCAAATATCACTGGTTCCAGAAATCTAAAATAGCTGAGTGTCAGAACTATTAGTACTATTACGACCAGAAAAACAGAAATGCATTTTTTCTTTCTTTTGCTCTGGATCCATTGAATGTTGATTTTATATCACCCAGTGGATGAATCAGAGTAGCACAAACAACTATGAGAAATTCACTTAGGATTGTGCTACTTTCTAAGTGGCAGAGGATAGAGTTTCTATAACCTTCATCTTGAAGGAATATATTGACATGTTCCAAATCACTGGAATACATAATTATTATTGAGATGACAGGACACTGAATTTTCATGGACTTTATTTCACATACTGTGAGATATGAATGAATGTATCTCGCCAAGGTGTATAGTTACATAATATTTCTTTTCCTTCAGTCCAATGAATATGATACCATTAATATAAAAAGATTAGCATTAAGTTCTGTGGATCACTATCACCATGGTGAGATAGTCCATTTTCCTGAAAGATTTAATTGTGGGACACAGACAAAGAACTTACATATCCCAGGAGACAAGATAGTCCATTTTAGACTAAAGCTCTTGTCAGATAAAATCCATGGTATCTTCTTATTGTGAGGGAGAATTAAATACATTTACCAGATGAATAACTGCATAGCAGATACCAGAATATTTATTTGCTTTAGCAAAGAGTCCATATCTAGAATAGTCTCTGCAAATTAACTAATATTTGTCCATAATTTTTATCTTATTTATTATTATAAGGTATATTCTCAGAGATTTTAGTTTTGTTATCAGCAGAAGAAATGGACATGGGTTGGGCAGCAAAACCTCTGAGAGAGAACCCCATTTTTATGGCCAATCTACCACTTTTGATTACTACTTAGTGTTCTTAAGGAGTAGCAACTTAACAAAGACTTTGAGAAAGGACTATAATTCAAGTTACAACCCAAGTCCCAGATGACTCTTCTGTGGCACAAGTTTAAGATATATCCAAGCAGCATGCCAAAGCTTTCAAAACTTGAATGGCATGAGAACTGTTGCCTTCAGGAGTTAAGACCACATTTGTGGTATGACCTAAACCAGTTTGATTTTCTTCTAAGTAAAATATATCAATATTCTCCTGAGAATTTATATAGAATCCAGAGTTTATGCAACATATTATTGAAAATGCTCATAATACAATCCAAAGTTATGTGAAACATAACCAAAAAAATGTGACCAATTCTCAAGGGGAAAAGGTGATCAATAAATACCAATTCTGAGATAACTCAGATGTTGGGATTAACCTAGACTTTATAGCAGCTAATATAATTGTGTTCCATGAAGTAAAGATAAATATGCTTGAAATGAATGGAAAGAGAAAAGTTCTTAGCAGAGAAATAGACACTATAAAAAAGGAATATAAATTTTAGAACAGAAAAATACAGTATTTGAAATTTTAAAAAAATCCAATGAGTAAGCTCAATAACAGAATGGAAATGACAGAAGTAGCATTTAGTAAACTTTAAAAATACCAATGGTCATTATCCAATATGAAGAACAAAATGAACTTATAATTATATGTTAGATTCAGATAAACTCCACTAGCTTTAACTACACTAACCTAATGTTGTTAACTCCCTGTTCATTATTTAATATATGTCAATCCTGTAACTATATCCCAAAACATAGTTTATATTTAATTGATTTGATTATTAAGTTGATTTTTTCTTTTCCCCCAATTATTTTTTTTCTAGGGTAAAGTGTTTTCACTATTAGTAATGGCACATTTCTATTGATTATTTCTAACTACCTACCACACACGTTAAAAAATAAAGAAACGTTTGAGATGTCTTTTAAGTTTTATGTAGTTATTGTGTTTTCGTGGGGGAGGCAGGTAATAAAATCTCATCTTCCTCTGGAGCTCAGAAACAAATAAGAATCAAAATAACACCATTTGATCCAGCAATCCCATTACTGAGCATCTACCCAAAGGAACAAAAGACATTCTATAAAAAAGACATCTGCACTAGAATGTTTATAGCAGCACAATTCACAATTGCAAAGATGTGGAATCGACCCAAGTGTCCATCAATATATGAGTGGATTAATAAAATGTGGTGCGTGTATACCATGGAGTTCTACTCAGCCACAAAACACAATGGTGATCTATCCCCTCTTGTATTATCCTGGATAAAGCTGGAGCCCATTCTACTAAGTGAAGTATCACAAGAATGGAAAAACAAGCAGCACATGTACTCACCATCTAATTGGTATTACTAACTTAACTGACCAACACTTACATGAACATATAATAAATAGTAACATTCATCGAGTGTCGGACAGATGGGAGGGGAGGAGAGGATAAGTATGTATATATATACACATCTAATGGGTGCAGTGTGCACCATCTGGGGGTGCTTGAAGTTCTGACTTGGATGGGGCAAAGACAGTATATATAACCTAAACATTTGTAGCCCCGTAATATGCTGAAATAATGAATGAATGAATGTATGAATGAATGAAAGATGGAGATTGAAATGTTAGATTTAAGGATAAAATTTGTTAGAGAATAAGATAAATGAGGCTTTTAATAATAGAGAGGTACTTCCTAATCACTAGAACAGTTACACAACTAGAAGAGTCTTGCATAGGCAGAAAAACTGCTGTGTTACTCTTACCATATACTGGAGAGCTTTCTTAGATGTCCATTTTTTGTGAATCAACACATCTGAAAATAAGAAGCACAAAAAAGCTAAGCTGAAGCTTACCAATTCCTTATTCCAATTCCACCATCAGGGTGGAAGTAAATGAGCAGTGGAAGATGGAGCTACTTTGGAAGTTCTCTCATAGAAACGTGAGGTCAGAGGAAAGGAGGCTCACTTACCAGTAAGATTGCTAGAAATTACATTGAAATGAACAAAAATGAGATAAGGTATCAAAAAAAAAACTTGTGTTTACAAATTAGTTTTGTTACTAACTAGCTTTGTGGTTTTACCAAATCATAACTCCTTATGGTAGCTATTTATCTGTAAAACAGATATAACAAAGCAAGTACTACCAATTACAATGCATGTCCTACTGAATTATTAATGAAGTTATGTATGTTCACATACAATACTAATGCTTTGGTTTCTTGCTTATATTTTTGTCAAAGGCCTAAGCTGCCAATATTTCATACAAATAATAATACTAAGATTAAAAATAAGTTGAGAAGAGAGATAGCTGAGTGAAATGTTTGTGATTCAAAGTAATTATAGATGACACATTTGAGGGGAGTGTTGAGATCTTAGTATTGTTTGCTATTGATTTCCTGATATAGGGATAATAATTCTCACTTTTACATCATTTTCTCATTAGAAAATTAGGTTTACTATATCTGACTGCAATCATTGGAAACATAAAAGTCTACAATTGAAATAGACATATTGTCTGACCTTATTTCAGGGGAAATCTCTTACTCATTCCAGCTTACATTGCTGCCAATAAAAAATGATTTCTCTCCTCTACATCTGCTTAGGAAGTATGGAAAAACAAATGCCTCTTTCTCCATTTCTTATTTGTTCTCTTGTAAGGGAGGAGAGAAATGTCGTTAATTTAAAAGGTGACAGCTATTGGCCTGTCTTGATTTGGAACCCTGCTGTAAACAAAGCCCATCAAGAATTTGAGGGCAGGAAGTTTATTTGAGAGGTAATCCCAGGACACAGAAGTTGGATAGAAAGGAAAGTAACACAGGGAGAGAAGGAAAGCTAATAAGGTTTATGTTAATGAGCTGGTTGCTGCTGTGGGGAACTGAGCATGCCACCTGCTGAGGACTCTCTAAAGAATCTTATAGAAAGCAGTTTGTGACTGTCCTACCAGAGCACAGAGAAGATGGCATTTATCATTTAGCAGACTTCTCCACACACTTGTAGATTGAGCTTAATGAGACAGCAAAGCAGAAACCTCCAAATCACACTTTTGATTTTGGGTACTGGCAATGAGAGTGCATTTGTCAACCACATCTGCACTGAAATCAGGCCAAAGTGATATCCCCCAGTGTGCACCATAAGTCTTTACTTGTTATTTTCACAAGAAACCTAAGTAAGCATTGTAGTGAATGTCAGGACTTACTTTCTCTTTATTCCACATTTTCTTCTTGTGTTCCAATTCAAACTTTAAGGTAGTTGTTTGGGGCAGGGACAGTTAGTGCGAGGCCTATATCTAAGACACATTCTCCAAATGAGTTTTTCAAAATATCTGAGTTTGGAAAGTTGTTAAGAAATTGGCTAGTCATTAATAAAGATGATACTTTGAATCCCATGCATTTACTCATCACTGTATTTTCTGTCTATTTCAGAAATCTAGAGAGCAAAAGAGAGTGAGACTTAAGCTCCCAAGACCTCCCAAATGATTATGGTTTGTTTGGGAAGCAGTAAGTTTCAGGCTCTTGATTCTATATAGAATAAACTCTCTCATTTAGTACTGTAGTCCCCAACCCCCAGGCTGTGGATAGGTACCATTCTGTGTCCTGTCTGGAACCAGGCAGCACAGCAGGAGGTGAGCAGGAGGTGAGCAGGAGGTGAGCAGCAGGAGAGCAAGTGAAACTTCATCTGTATTTATAGCTGCTCCCCATCGCTCACATCGCCACCTGAGCTCCACCTCCTGTCAGATCAGCAGCGGCATTAGATTCTCATAGGAGCATGGACCTTGCTGTAAACCGCATGTACGAGTGATCCAGGTTGTACACTCCTTATGACAATCTACTGCCTGGTCACCTAAGGTGGAGCTGAGGCAGTGATGCCCCCCGACCCTGGTCTATGGAAAAATTATCTTCCATGAAACCAATCCCTGGTGCTAAAAAGGTTGGTGACTGCTGATTTAGTAAATTCACTACCTATATAAGCTTTAGTTTACTCATTAATAATACTGAAAAAATTAATATATAGGCTTATATATTCTATCATAAAAATTTCTAAAATATGTGAGATTTACAGTAACTTTTACACATGTGTATGAGTGTGTGTATGTGCTTATATATATATATATGAACTAGATATAAAATAAAATTCCAAAAAACAATAGCTTAAAAGCAATAAAATGTTATATCTCTAATATATAAATGTCATCAAGTCATCAGGGCTGGTACAGTAGCTGTGTTCCTTAAAGAGCTCTCAATTTCCTTTCTCTTGTTCTTGCATTATATTGGACTTCGATTCCCAAGGTCAATTTGTGGGCTAAGATAAGTCCTCTAAATTGAGTCATCATAAGCATACTCTATCCAAGAGGTGAGAAGAGACAAATAATTAGGGACAAGGGCCCATACTGGCTATTATTTAAGAAAGATTCACACAATAATCCTGTTTTCATTCATTATTCAAATTTTTGTCACTTAGTCATACCTTAGCTGTTTATGGGGCTGGAAAATGTAGTTTTTGTTTTGTGTAGCAATGCTTCCAGTAAATATTTAAGAGTGGTATTAGTGTGGAGGAATGTTGGGAGGGGCCAAGATGGCAGACTAGAAGCAGCCTGTACACTGTTGCTCTAGAGGAGAGGATCGAAAGTGGCCAATAGATATCCATCTTTGGATCAATCGTCTGAGGGAGAGCACTGAGAATCCACAGAGAGGAAGTGGGAGTGAAGTGAAGATAGAAATGGGACGACCTGCTCAGCAGGACCAGAGATACCTAGGAATAGCACCTACACGTGGGAAATGGACAGAGGAGAAAATCCTGGGCTCTGTGCTTATGCTGAGGTTACTGCAACTGTAGTGGAGGAAAGGCCAGTCCACTGTAGCAGGCCTCCAGACTGATAAAGAGACCTGACTGGAGTCTGTGTATCTGCATTGCAATGGAGAGAAAGGACGACTGGAATGGGCCTAGCACCCACTGCTGGGAGTCAGGTCTGTGACTGCTGCCTCCCTTTTCCTCTGGCAGGTGGGGAGGGAGCAAGGAATCCCAGTACTCACATGCTCCCTGTGGGCAGGTGATACATACCCCTGCCACTGCTGCCACCAGTGGTTCTGGGCAGAGCAGGAGACCGTGGACCTAGCACTCACTGCTGTGGCCAGGGTGATCTCACTAAACCACACTTTCTGTGGGACCTGGCTAAGGTATGCACTTGTATCCCTCTCAGCACCCACTACCTACTGATGGGGCAGCTGGACCACTGCCACCACCAATGCCTGAAAGGCCACAAGTGGGATGAAAGCCAGAACAGCTGAGGCCTTTGGCTCTGGGTGGACTAAATGCCATGGACCTGCACTTTCCTACACAGATGCCCTGGGTATGGTGCCCTGCTCACACCTCGCCCCGGCCATGCATCCTGCCCCCTGACTGCCCCTGCCCAAGCAATACCCACCATTGTAAAAATACCATAACATTAAAGCTCACAGTTATTATAAAATAATAACACAAGGGAGAAAATAAAGCAATTAGGTGTCATTCGCCATGATAAAGAGAGCCGTTTCTCATATGTCAATACAAACATTGAATGTAAACAGTCTTAATGCTCTGTTTAAAAGATATAGACTAGCAGAATGGATGAAAAAACATACCTCAAGTTTCTTTTCTTTTCCAGAAACTCATCTAACTTGCAGGGAAACTCATATACTCAAAGCAAAGGATAAAAAATATATATATTGCTCGTGAATGGAAGCCAAAAGTGAGCAGCAGTAGCTATTCTCGCATCAGATAAAACAGACTTTAAATCAATGATGGTATAAAAAAGAAAAAGATGGTCATTATATAATATTAAAGCAAGCAATTCAGCAAGAAGATATAACAATTCTAAATGTATGTGTATGTACCTAACATAGGAGCTCCCAGAGTTATAGAGTAAATGCTACTAGTTCTAAGCAAAGAAATAAAGAATAACATTATAATTGTTGGGGTCTTCAACACTCCAGAACTGGACAGATCTTCAAGGCAAAAGATCAGTAAAAAAACACTGGAAAGGGAACTCTAGAATAAATGGTTCTAACAGACAATTAGAGAACATTCTACCCAAAAAACTGCAGAATATACATTCTTCTCATCAGCATATGACACATTTTCCAAGATATATTAGCCCAGAAAACTAGTCTCAGAAAATTCAGAAAAGTTGAAATCATTTCTTGTATCTTCTAAGATCACAGTGGAATAAATAAAGTTAGAAATCAACTTCAAGAGAAATTCTCAAGTCTATAGAAAGTCATGGAAATTAAACAACCTGCTACTGAACAATCCTTGGGTCAATGATGAATTTAAGATGGAAATCAAGAGATTTTTAAAACTGAACAACGATCATGACATAAGAATCTAAAATTTATGGGATACAAAACGATAGTGTTAAGAGAGAAGTTCATAGATTTAAATGCTTACATCAAAAAGTTAGAAAGATTACAAATTAACAATCTAATATCACATGAAAAAAAGAGAACGAAACAAACCTAAAACTAGCAGAAGAAAAGAAATAACAGAGCTCAGAGCAGAAATAAATGAAATTAAAATAAAACAAAAAAAGAATACACCCCAATAATTTCCTGAAATAAAAAAAAATTTAAAAAAGAATACAAAGGATCAATGAAACAAAAACTTGTTTCCTTGCAAAAATAAACACAATTGATCAACCTTTAGTTATATTAACCAAAAATAGAAAAGAAGGGACTCAAATAAGGTCAATCATAAATGAAAAAAGAGACCTTACAACTTATACCACAGAAATATAAAATATCATCCACGATTACTATGAAAACATCTATGCACACAAACTGGAAAATCTAGAGGAAGTGGAGAAATTTTTGGAAACACACAATCTCACAAGGTTGAACCAGGAAGAACTAGAAATCATGAAGACACTAATAAGGAGTAATGAGATTTGAACAGTAATAAAAACTCTCCCAATAAAAAGAAGCCCCAGAGCAGACAGATTCATAGCTGAATTCTACCAGACCTACAAAGATGAATTGGCATCCATTCTACTGAAACTGTTCCATAACAACAAGAATGAGAAAATCCTTTCTAACTCATCCTGTGAAGCCAGTATCACCTTGATGCCCAAGCCAAGAAAGGACATTACAAAAAAAAAAAAAAGAAAGAAAACAAAGAAAACTACAAGCTAATATCTCTCATGAACAAAAATGCAAAATTTAACAAACTACTAGCAAACCAAATTCAACAGCACATCAGAATGATAATCCACCATGATCAAGGGAGTTTCATCCTAAGGATGCAATGATGATTCAACATACAAAACTCAAAAGATGTGATTTACCACAGTAACAAATTAAAGACAAAGGTCATATGATCACCTCAAAGCATTTGATAGAACCCAACACCCTTCATGATAAAAACCCTCAAAAAACTACGCATAGAAGAAACACTTCAACATATTAAAAGCCATATATGACAAACCTGTAGCCGACATCATACTAAGTGGGTAAAAACGGAAAGAATTCCCTCTAAGAACTGGAATAAGACAAGGATGCTCATTGTCACCACTTCTATTCATCATAATACTGGAAACCCTAGCCAGAGCAATCAGACTAGAGAAAGAAAGAAAGGGCATCCAAATTGGGAAAGAGGTGGTCAAACTATCCCTGTTTGCCGACAATATGTTGTCACATATAGAAATCTCCAAAAATTCTACAGAAAGACTCCTAGAATTGATAAATTCATTAAAGTTTCAGGCACTAAATTTATATACACAAATCAATAGAATTTCTATATGCTAATAACATTCAAGCTGAGAGTCATATCAAGAACTCAGTATCATTTACAGTATCTATAAAGAAAATAAGATATCTAGGAATATGCTTCGCTGAGGAAGTGAAAGATCTCAAGGAGAACTACAAAACACCGATGAAAGAAATAATAGATGACACAACCAAATGGAAAAACACCCCCTGCTCATGGATTGGAAGAATCAACATTACTAAAATGTCCATTTTGCCCAATGTGATTACAGATTCAACTAAATTCTCATCAAAATTCAATGTAATTTCTCACAGATCTAGAAAAAATAGTGTTAAATTTTGTTTGGAACCAAAAAAGACCCTAAATAGCCAAAACAATCGGAGAGAAAAGAACAAATCTAGAGACATAACATTATCTGACTTTAAATTATATTATAAGCTTATAGTAACCAAAAAAGCATGTACACATAGACAAATTTAATAGAATTTAGAACCCAGAAATAAAATCATACAGCTATGACCAGCTGACTTTTGACAAAACAGACAAAAAAATACACTGGGTAAAGGACACCATATTCAATAAATGATGCTGCAAAAACTGATTAACCATATGCTGTAGACTGAAACTTGATTCCTATATCCCTATTTCTCATCATATACAAAAATTAAGAAAGTTAATTTTTAATTACATTTAAATTTAAATGTAAGACCTGAAACCTTAACAGTTCTAGAAGAAATTATAGGAAAATCTCTTTTAGACATTGGCTTAGTGAAATAATTTATGAGTAAGACCCCAAAATCAAATACAGCAACAACACAAATAAATAAATGGGACTAAATAAAACAAAAAATTCTGCACAGCAAAGGAAATAAACAAGAAAGTAAATAGACTACCTTCAGAAATAGGAGAAAATATTTGCAGATTATATATACAACAAAGAACTAATATCCAGAATCTACCAGGAACTCAAACAAATCAGCAAGAATAAAACAATCCCATCAAAATGGAGATTCCTCAAGGAACTAAAAATTAGACCTACTATTCAATCCAGCAGTCTCACTACTGTGATCTACCCACAGAAAAAGGAGTCATTTTATAAAAAAGATATCTGCACTTGAATGTCTATTGCAGTACAATTCACAATAGTTAAGATATGGAATCAACCTAAGTGGCCATCAACTGAGGAATGGATAAAGAAAATATGGTATACAGATACTATGGAGTACTATTCAGTCATAATAAGTAATGCAATAATATTTTTCTCAGCAACCTGGATGTGACTGTGGACCATTAAGCTAAATGAAGTACCTCAGGAATGGCATAACTAACACCCTATGTTCTCACTTATAAGTGGGAGCTAAATGAGATACATATGGTCATAAGGAGCAGTAATGGATATTGAAAACCAAGAAGAGGGGGAGTAGGGAGGAGGCTAAGGGACAAAAATCTACCTGTCAGGTACAATGTATATTGTTCTGGTGATAGGTATACTGAAAGCTCTGATTTCAGCATGATGCAATTCATCCACATAACAAAAAATACTTGTACCCTCTAAATTTTTTGAAATTAAAAAAATACTAAAAATATGGAGGCACAAAATACTAAAAATATGGAGGCACAAAAGACTAGAAGTTGGTCTACCACAATGAAGCTGACATTATTGTATGAGAAATAAATGAGGAAAAGCTTAGCATAGGACCTGTTACAAAGGGAACAATTCTATATAGTATAATTTAAGTCATTATCTTCATCATCATCACCATTTCCATCATAAATTATTAAAAGTTTTGTTCATGCAATTCTTTCTAAATAAGCCAGCATATTTATCTGCATGTGTGTTTTCTTTGGTTCTGTTCCTCCATCAAGATTCCTTCAAATCTATCTAACTTTCTGTGAAACGTGTCTTTACTGGTTTTTACATTACCATTGCAGTTAATGGACTGAATTATACCTGGAATGCTATAATCGATTTAATTTAAGTCTCATTACCTATGACACATCACTATCAAATGAAATCTCAAAAAAGAAATACCTTTATTAAATAGTTCATGTATTCAAATCACATTATTTTTCCTTAATTACTTCATATATAATAGATGTGTATATATACATATATAAATCCCATCTTATTTATTTCTAAAATATTAGCTAAGACATTAAAACATTCTGTCAGCTTTTCTTTCTTTGTATTCAATTTTCATC
This sequence comes from Cheirogaleus medius, assembly GCA_008086735.1. NCBI lineage: Eukaryota > Metazoa > Chordata > Mammalia > Primates > Cheirogaleidae > Cheirogaleus > Cheirogaleus medius. The sequence goes on from VBSM01002608.1 coordinate 29,076,544, forward strand.
AACCTTGTTAAGTTAGATATATTTTAGAAACATGAATGTTAATATTCTGGTCAGATTCATTGCTATATAGATATTTTCCTTACTATATGGAGGAAATTAAATTTTTATCAATCCATAATTTTTTTATAAGACTTATTCTATCGTCACAGCTCTTTGTTTAAACCTTTGAGATATTTACTGAAGTTTTTCATCTGGTTTCAGAAATGAGTTCCCTATTCTTCAAGTTTAATGTGTAATTTAATTCATAATGTTAGTAATTACCCATGTATATTAAGTTTCAAGTGTAGATAACCATCATTAGCAGATTGGACCCTAGTAAGCTCTAAAATTTAAAAAAAGAAATATAGATATATTTTAAGCACCTGAAATTGCCCTTTAAATAACCTGATGTTAGAAAAAAATACTTTAGAAAAGATCTTTGAGTTCTATTCTTTTGGGGCCTTTGAACTTCATGTTTTTAATTCTCTTCACATTATTTCATTTTTAATAAAAATAGCATTTTAAAAATAAAGGGGTTTAAAAAAACCTTGAATTAATTTTTTTCAATGCAGAGCAATCTTTTTATGAGGCTGATAGCATTTGTGTTCATAATCATAAGTAGGCTGCGATTAATTTTTTAAACTGAAAAATAATCATTTCAGTTTGAACTTCAAAAAATATTCAAGGAGTCAATATGTGTGGGAGGCGAGGGTTCTGCTAACAGTTTCTAAAGATGTCTTTAGAACCAAAAAACCAAAAATAAAAAAAGAAAGAAAAACCAAAAGGACAAAATCAAAAATTTTCAAAACTTACATATTTTATGTTCTGTTAATTCATGAACTTTCCACCCTTCCGTATTGTCACCCAAGATATGTTTCTAGATTGTTACATGCATATATTAATATAAAAATTTATGTGCTACTATCCTCATTTTATTCTTAATGGCTGCTCTTGATGTAAATATTAGGCTAAATTTGCCTTCGTAAAATTTGTGGATTGTAGAACATGCTAGGCATGACTGCTTTAGGTATCTGGGTGTCACAGACTCTACAAGGCATAGAGGCAACTTGGTTTCTGACATCTGGAGAGACCTTGAAAAGAAATTAACTCCTCTCCTACTCCCAGGGTTAAAATTTAACATTTTATAGCTATTAATTTCCTTCTATACAACAGACATTGTGCTAAGGGTTATAAACAATGGTTCTCAATTCAGTGTGTATGACTCATACAGTCTTTCTTCCCCTTTTCAGCCAATTACCAAAAGGAATCACATTTACTTGCAACCTTTTCACCTCTGCCCAACCATACCTAACTCACTGTATTCTGTCTGACAGCCAAAGCACAAAACAATTTTGTTGAAGTTACAATAATATCCTAGTCGCCAAATTAAATAAGGGAAATGTTGATCTTTTATTGGATCTCTCTGATGCATATGACACTGTTGATCACTTATATGTACTTAAATTCTCCATGCTCTTGATTTTTTTATAGAGATATCCATGCAATTTTTATGCATATCTTGTCTGCTTGTTAGACAAGTAGATAAGTGGTTATATGCAGCTGGAGGTCTGGGAAAATCGACTGCAAATAGCCATGAAGGAACTTTTGGAGTGATTGAATCTTCTATATCTTGATTGTTGTTTTAGCTACATAGGTAAATATGTGTGTTGAAACACATTGAACTCTATATTTAAAATAGTTAAATTTAATTGTATGTTATTCTGTCTTGATAAAGATGATTAAAAATTGAATTCACTGGCATTTCATCTCCTTCGAAACCATCTCTTTACCCCCCACCAAAATCATTTTATTTTTCTATATTAACTTGGTGATGGTCCCACAGTCTACTCAATCATCCAAGATGAAAGTTTGTAATTTATTCATCCCTGTCTTTGTCAGTTTGGGCTGCTGTAACAAATTTATCACAGACTAGGGGATTTAAGTGATAAACATAATTTCTCATAGTCCTGGAAGATGGGAAGGTCAAGATCAAGATGCTGGCAGATTAAGTGTCTAGTGAGGGACTGCTTCCTGGTGCTGTCTTCTTGTTGTATCCTCACATAGTGGGGAGCAGAGAGAGGAAACTCTTCTTGTCTCTGTTAATAGGGGCATTAATTCCATTTATGATGGTTCCACACTCATGACCTAATTACCTTCCAAAGGCTCTTTTCCTAACACTATCACATTGGGGGTTAGGATGTCAATATATGAATTTTGGGGAGACACAAACTTTCAGTCTTTAACAGTCCCTAACTTCATTTGTTTCCTTTATTCCATGGCCAATTACCAACTCTTCTGTCTACACTATTGATTTCCTAGATTTGTCAGACCCTATGTCTTTACTCCCCTTCTTTTTCAAGACTAAATTCAGTGCCCAATATTGCAATATTTTCAAAGAATATTAATGACAATACTAACATATGCTCAGAATATCCATGACCACTGTGTACATAATTAAGATCAGGTGGAAAAAGAAAATTTATTCTGTAAATATTGGATTTAGTATAATATTTACTAAATATGATTTAAAATAGACTTTATCAAGATTTAGAGTACAAAAACTGAGACAAAAGAAAAAGAAAAGTCATGCAACAATACTTCTAAATCCTCATTTTGCACAGAGAAGAAATGCTAACTAAAAAAAACCCTTGGATATTTGGTTCGTAGACACATATAAAATCATATACCCAATATCTAGGGTATACATATTATTTCAAGCAAAAATGGAGTGGTATTAACAAATTACCACATACTACTGTGTTAGGTTACTAAGCACATTTTTTCAGTTTATCAATGTTATTAATGTTTATTATTTTAGCTAACATTGATGACTTATAAGCACATTTTAATGAATGCAAAGGATCAATAATATATAGATCACATACTCTGATAGGTCAAAAATGAATCTGGCCAGGAGAAGGCTACATCTCCCTGTTAGGGTAAATGCTAAGTGTAGTATGACAGGAATAGCATTAAAAATTCATGGAGAAATATTTGACTTTTTACTAAGTGGTACTAGTAAAAGTAGACGCCATCTGGAAAAAAGGAAATACATTCCCCATCTCATTCTAAAAATAAGGTCCATACACATTAAAAATGAAAATATGGAAAGCAAAACTTTAACAACTCATGAGAATATAAACAACATTATATTTCTGACCCTTAATTAGGAAAGATTTCTTAACCAAGAACTAAATGTGTAAATAAGAAAACATTGATATATTTCAAAATGTTAAAATTAAATTTTCATAATGAATTAAAACGTTTTGCAATGGATTCCTACTTCTGTGAATTGCACGTGTACCTTTCATCCATTTTCTGTTGAGTTCTTTATTTTTACTTATTGATTTTGGGGAGTTTTATTTGTTTAATTTAATAAATTAAATGAATTCTATAATATATATTATTTATAATCATATATACCCCATATTATTTATATATTCCATATTACAATCTATTATAATATATAATTATATATATTACATATATTATATATATTACAGACTACACACACACAGAGCCATGCATCATTTAATGATGGGAACACATTCTGAGAAACAGATTGTTAGGAGATTTTGTCATTGTGTGAACAGTATACAGTGTATTTACACAAACCTAGATGCTATAGCCTACTACACACCTACGATATATGGTATACCCTATTGCTCCTGGGCTACAAACTTGTAGAACTTCTTACTGAACTGAATACTGTAGGTAATTGTAACACAATGCTAAGTTTTTGTGTAACTAAACATAGCTAAACATAGAAAAGGTACAGTAAAAATGTGTTATAAAAGATACTTTCCATGAATGCATCTTGAAGGACTGGAAATTGCTCTGGGTGATTCAATGAGTGAGTTGTGAGTGAATTTGAAGGCCTATGACTTTACACTACTGTAGATTTTATAAGCATTATACACTTATGCTACACTAAATTTATAAAAAATAGTTTTCTTTATTCAATAATAAGTTAACTCTAGCTTACTGTAATGTTTTTACTTTATACATTTTTTAATTATTTTACTCTTTTGTGATAGCAATTTGAATATAAATATACCGTATAGCTCTACAAAAAGATTTTCTTTGTTTATATCCTTATTCTATAAACATTTTATTTTAAAAAATTTAAAATTATTTTTGCCTTTTAAACATTTTTGTTAAAAACTAAGACACAGATGCAAACATTACCCTATGCCTATACAGTTTCAGGATCATCAATATCACTGTCTTTCATCTCCACATCTTGTACCCCCAGAAGGTCTTCAGGGGCATTAACACACAGGGAGCTGTCATGTCATAAATAGCAATGCCTTCTCTGGAATACCTCCTGAAAAACCCTACCTGAGACTGTTTTACAGCTAAATATATATATTTTAATAAGTAAGAGTATACTCTAAAATAAGGATAAAGAGTATAGTATAGTAAATTCATTAACCACTTACATAATCATTCATTATTATCAAGTATTATGTACTGTACATAAATGTATTGCTATACTTTTATATGAAAGGTAGTGCAGCAGATTTTTTTTTACACCAGCATCACCACAAGCATGGGAGTAATGTGTTGTGCTATGATGTTATGATGGCTACAATATCACTAGTCAATAGGAATTTTTCATCTCCATTATAATTTTTATGGGACCCACATTGTATATGCGGTCCATTGTTGACAAAATCATCATTATGTGGTACGTGACTTTATATATAAATGTAAAGTATATTATAAAATATATATTATATTAATATATAATATATAAATAGATAAAATATGCTCAAACTCAACATTAGTTAAGAAAAATCTAACCAATAGGTTTCCATTTCACATCTATCAGACTAACAAACATGTAAAGTCCATTCATATTAGCTCTAAATGAGGATATAAGGCAATGGAACTCGTCATGCACTATAGGTGGAAATGGAAATTGGAATGTTCGTTTAGAAAGGTGATATTTAGAAGAGTGGAATATTTTGTTTATCCCAGCAGTTTTGATCCTAGATGTTAGAAGACTTTCATACATGTATACAGGATACAGGTGCAGATCTTTTATTGCAGTATTGTTTGTAATCACAAAAACTTGCAAAAATTTTAAATGTTTTTCAATAAAGTAATTTAAAAAATTATGGTACATTCATATAATAGTGCTCTATAAAAAAGTTAGCAAGAATGAACTACATCTATAAATATCAAGATGGTTAATCTCAAAAACATAATGCTAAATGAAAATAGAAAATTGCAAAAGAATATTTACAGTATGATAGCAATTATGTAAATTTATAAACACATAAAATAGTACTATATATTTTAGAAGATATAAATAGGTAATTAAATAAATAATCATGCATAGAGAGAATAAACACCCTCAAGTTCAGCAGGGAAGAAAAGAGTGAGGTGAGACAGATGCTTTAACTAGTTCTATAACATTTTGTTTCTTATTTAAAACATTATGAGGCAAATATGAAACAAAATAATACTTTACATATGAGTACCAGGTACATGAGGTTTATTACATATTTAAAAGTAATGAAATTTTAAAAATTAAAATACTTTTATAATTTAGTAATTTAGAAAGTTATTAAGTTCAAAGACATTAATTTAGAACACTTCTCATTTTTCCACTCATAATAATGCATACAGATTCTACCACTGATACATTCAGTAAATATTTTCAGGTTTCCTGTGGTATTGCATTTCTTAAACTTCTACTATTGCATTTCTTAAACTTCTACGTAGTAAATAATGCCTGTTCTCTTTTGCTTAATACACATTATACTAGATTTGTATATTAGATACCTGTCCTAGAAAACTTCATATGACCAGAAATATTCTTTGATTAGTAGAATTAGTAGTTCCATTACAGTGATGACCTCCCTTATATACTTTCTAAATATATTTTTGCTTTTCCAGGAAAGTGTGTATGATATTTAATTTAATTTCATTCAATGATATATAACAATAATTATTAGGCATTTACCTGAGAGAGACAAAAGTACATTTTACCTATTTTTTCTTGGAAAACATAGAAGAGCTATGTTTTTTAAAAAACAAATAAAATTCACAGACAATAATTTTATAAAATTTAAGTGAAGTTAAAATCGAGCAAAAATAATTTGAGACTAAGCACATAGACTGTACCTAATAAATACTTCAAAATTGTTTATTATGTTTCAGAAACTATTCTAAGCACTTTATAAATGTGAGCTCATATAACCTCATAACAATCTTATAAGGATACTAAGACTATCTCCATTTTACCTCTGTGAATACTGAAGCACAGCAAACTTGCTTAATATCACAGAGCTTGTAGATGGTAGATTCAGTCTATAAACCTGGCTCTAAATATGCTACTCTGTATCACTTTTTTTTGTTTGTTTTTGTTTTTATTTCTGAATATTACAGGGGTACAAATATTTTGGTGATAAATTGTTTTTGTACTGTTTGAGTGAAAGTTATAAGTGTGCCCATCCCCCAGATAGTGTGAGTTGTACCCATTAGGTGTGAATTTACCCATCATCTCCTCCACCCTTCCTCCTGCTTGATTTCCAATGAATGTTATTTCCATATGTGCACATAAGTATTGATTGATTAGTTCCAATTTAATGGTGAGTACATGTGGTGTTTGTTTTTCCATTCTTGTGATACTTCACTTAGAAGAATGAACAGTCGTCGCATCCAGTTTAATGCAAGAGATATTAGTTCATCTGTTTTTTTTTTTTAATGGCTGAGTAGTACTGCATGGTATCCATATACCAAATTTTATTAATCTGCTCATGTATTGATAGGCACTTGGGTTGTTTCCATATCTTTGCAATTGTGAATTGTGCTACTATAAACTCAAATGCAGTTATGTTCTAATTGGTAGGGCAGTGCTATTTTTAACATCTGTATGCATTGGTGTCAATTGGAAATTGAATTGAATATATGATTTAGGGTAAACTTATTGGTCTCCTTGTGGATATACTTGGGCTTGTTTAAATACAGTTGATCCAGTCCAGGCATTTGTCAGTGCTAACATATTTAAACAGGCAATTGAGTGACCCACTGCAAAACTTCCCAGTGACAGGACTATTTTCATTTTTGCTAAAGAAAGAGGTAGAGCCAATAGAAGAAACTTCTAAATATTAATATAACAGCATAAAGTCCACAATGGGACTGATCTTTATGCAACTGAAATAACCCATAATCTTACATTAAACATAAAGTAACTATGTTCAACAATGAAGACAGATCATCTTTTGTTAGGTCTATGGAGAGATTATAACAGTGCCTTCTCACTTCTAGCGTCAGTCATAATAATGCTTTTTGCTTCTTTAACAAGGTCGAATCAATGGGCAAGATCTACGTTGTTGTGAAAACAATAGTAACATGTTCTTCAAGTTGTCATTGCAGCAGTAATCTCACCGGGAGCCCTGTTTTCTATTGCAAGCATAATTTGGCATATTGATCCATTTAATTTAACTCAGTAAGAATTAAATCGGCCACCTACTGTGTATGAGGTGCTGAGCTAGATGTTTTGGGAAATGAAAGATTTATACTGCTCTAAGATCCCACACTCTAGGGCACTTCTTATTTCTTGCTTCAGATTATGACATCTTTACTCCAAGTTGCCCAATTGAGTTCTTCTACACATGAGCCTCAGGGGTCCACTGAATTCTGTGTACCAATCCATTTTTTTGTTTTGTCAATAACAGACAAAAACAGAATTATGTCAGAAGTCTGCAAAAACAAATTTTTCTGTTAACACATTTATACTGTTGTTATATTCTGTGTAGCATGCTAGTATAGAGAGTCCAGTCAATCTTTTATAGCTGAAGTTTTCTGGAATAGGGTGCTTAATTGCTCAAGAAATCATACTTCAATTACATTTCAAAGACATATTCAGTAAGTATATATCTGTGTAGGAGGAAGAATGGGAAGAGTAAGAGAGGTGGAGGATGATGACAAAACTGTTTGTGATGTACCAGGGAAAATAGACTATAATAGCAACCATGGCATATTTTAGAAAAACTCTAGGGAAATATTTATTAAAATACCTATTAGAAAAATAGTCACAATCAGTGTCTTACCCAGCTTAAGCTACCATAAAAAAATACCATAGCCTGGGTAGCTTGAAACAACAGAAATTTACTTCTCAGAAATTTATTAATACTTCTCTAGAGGCTGAGAAGCCCAAGATCAAGATACCAGCATGGTCAGTTTCTGGTAAAGGTTCTTGCAGTTGGCTGCCTTCTTGCTGTGTCCCTACATGGTGGAAAGAGAGAGCTCTCTGGTGTCTCTTCTTCTTCTTATGAATTGCCAGCTCTGTTGGATTAGGGCTCAGCCCTTATGACCACATTTAATCTTTAGCACCTCTTTATAGGCCCTATCTCTGAATACAGTCACATTGGAGATCAGGGGTTCAACATATGAATATGGGAGGGGCACACACTTTTAATCTATAACAAGTAAAAGACTATTAAATGCAATAAGATTCTTTGGTCCTAGAAACTAAACAATAACAGACTACTGAAAAAATCATTGGATAAAGAAGTGCCAATTGACTATGCATTGTACATGACTTTGGTTATAGTGGCTGTCTGTATTTGAGGAAAGATCAGAAACAGAAATTCCAATGACACACTGTGTCCTTTGATGCAACTTACACAGATAACATAACTTTGTGAGAATGGTATAAAATCTGAATTTGGAGCAGTCACTGTGCTTTAGATGAACTAATAAGGTGAACAAGAATATATTCCAAACCATCAATATCTCCAAATTTAGAACAACCTTACTGCCAAGAAATGTAATTGAAAAACTTGAGTCATAGATTGTTGAGGGGAATTACCAGATTTATCAGGATGGCAGATAAATATCTAGGGAAATAGTGTTCAATGCAGTCTTATACAGATAGCACTAAAACATTAGTGGGATTTGGAATATATAAACAAACTTCAGTCATCAAAAAAGAAAAGTGTAACAAAAAATCAGGCTAGGAGATTATCCTTTAACTCATTCTCACTCTCTTTCTAATTATTTTTAATCAAAGATTTATTTTGTTCTCTATTAAATCCTACTTTCAGCTTGCTGAACTTAAACTACATTGCAATTTGATTGTAGTGTCTATGCAGATTGTTATACTATCTGAGAATGAGACAGAAAAATTAGCAGAAACATGTTTTGTTGTTTCATGTTATGCTTAATCTTGCCTCAAATCAATATTACTTTGAAAATTTCTTAAATCACCTAAGACGAAAGAAATTATAAAACTCAAGCTTTCATAGATATCTGTTTTCTTAATCCATAAAAATAATTATAATGCAAGTTCTTGTGGTTGCAAATTAAGATCTTCATCCTGCTGTCTTAAAAGACATTTGATTGTTTTAATTCTTTCCTACATGCACAGGCAAGTGACATTCACACTTCTTTTTTTACAAAGTAGCCTAGCAACTGCAAATTTCAAGACTATTTACAATAGTGTTCTCTGAGTAATTTTAAAGTGATGCCACCCTCCTAAAAATTCAAGAGAATACTGCTAGTAGACCTTGCAAATGACAAAAGACAATCTTTCCTACTTGTTATAATCTTAGTTTGGTAATCTTTCGAAATAGTTAAGAACTTCAGTTTGAACCTCTAATATATCATACCTCTGTTGATAAAAAATACTCAGAATAAAAAAAAAATAACGACAACAAAGAATAAGGAAGTTTACAATCTAGGGGCCGGGAATAGTACTCCCTGGTTTGTGGATCTTTTAAAGATGGGTAATATAATCAATATACTCAGACAACCAAATTAAATCAGTTAAAAGTATTGAGAAATGTACACAAAAATGCAAGAGTCAAGTAAGATTGATTTCCAAAAGTCATAAAAGAAAATATATATTTAATTTAAATTCGGTCATGTTCAAGAATTAACATAGATAATTATCATAGATGAGTATGAGAGGGCAGAGTAGAAAGTAGTCACATCACATATGGCATGTTTTTAATTAATATTTTCCTAGAAAGGTTTGCTAGAGATAAAATACAGGACTGCCAACTAATCTGAATTTCAGATAAATGAATACATTTTAAGAATAAGTACATACCATAAATTACTTTGTGTAAGTATATGCTGTGCAATATTTTGGATATACTTACTTATAGTAAAATAGATATTCATTGTTTATCTGAAATTCAAATGTAATGGGGCTTTGCTGTATTTTTCTTTGGTAAGTGTGGCAACTCTACTACAAGGAGATTAGAGAAAGAAATATAAAATAAATTAACTGGTTGTCTTGTTTACATTAGGGACTAAATAAATATCTGACTAACATACTCAGAGTACTATAAATAACTTTTAACTTTTATGTTAATTGATACATCATAATCAATTTACACTAGGTGCTTTAAACAGAAAATGACATGCAAAACAACTATGATTTATAAGCATATTTTAGAATTGTAATCTCTGCATAATTTATTTTCACATAGTTTTATGTTTATTCAATAAGTAATAGCTTATCCTATAGGAATAGTTAACACTTACAGCTTTTCTTATAAGAATCGTCCTTATACTTGAGCAAAATAAAAATACAGTTAAAGGAAATGTCATGATGAATTACGAAAGGCAAGAACACAGTGGAGAGCTACAGTCCTTTCAGGTTTGAAAGATAGAGTGACACTGTGTCAGCAGGACTAGCTGCCCAGTTGAATTGAGATGATGTAGTCGGGTATTTAAGAAAGCACAGTAGTAGTTACAGGGTCACATCAGGGATTGAAATGAGGAAAGTCCTTGCTGTCATTTTTATTTCACTGACTGGAGCAAGTTTTCAACTTGTGAAAAGTGGAGCACTGATCCTGGAAATTGAAATCCTTTACTAAAGCACAGGCAAGTGCAGGGCAATCAATGATAATATCAGATTGAAGCTCGTACGTGTTAATCAATGTGACTTAACCCCGATTTGGAGGGAAAAAAAAATTCTTTTGAGGACAAGAATATCAACCCTGTGCACTCCCTTGCATTTCTGCTGAGAAGAACAATTATTTCTTATCAGTGATGATATGGAGCCTTCCCAAGTAAAGGATGTACAAGAAAAATGGCTGCTAGTGGAGAGGAGAGGATGGGAGCTGGGTATAAGCCAATTCTACTGCAGCCAACATGCTGTTTCTAAACACTGAACAAAACAGCACTTGCTGTCATACAGTCTCAGTTTCTAATGCTGCATCAACAGCTTACTTGTGAGACTTGCCTAAGTCTTTTAATATGTCAGCTTCTTTTCTGTTAAATAATATGAAGCCTTAGGTCTTTCCAGTTGTTACCAACTTTGACTATACCAATGGTCAGGACCCTAATGAACTAGAATATTTAATTGCCTTATAATTGTTTTGGCTTATGAGCATATTTGGCATATGAGCATGAGTACTGAAATTTTATTTTCTGGGTCAAGATATTTGGGAAAGACATTCTGCATATTTCTAAGTCCATATATTTTTTATATACTAAATTTTAGTCATTTATGCAAGTTGACTGGATCCATGCTTGGGTTTAACAAGAAGTTGGACACTTACAGACATTAACAGTATTTGTCCTACTTAGGAACAGAGGTCTCTTTCTATAGACCTATGCTACAAAGTAAACATAGAAGCATGCATGCCCAGATCGTGGATTCTTTTGTGCCGTAGCCAGGTATGAAACTGTTATTCATGTATTTCACACTCTCCTCTTCCTGAAACCCTCAATTTAATGTTCTGTATTATAATGGAAGTAATGGCAAGTATATGAAATTCCTGTTAGACTGGTCTTGAGGTCTGGCAGGCAGACATGGACCATGGCAGCTATGGGAACTTGGAAAAGATATCTCGTCCTCTTGTGCTTATATTTTAAAATAAATATAATAATTGAACAATCTCATAGGATTGTTATGAATTTTATCGTAAACATCTGACATAATGCATTCACATATTGAGTGTTCAATAAATAGTAGCTATTGTTCAGGTCATTACTACTATTACTATTATCAAAATAATCATTTTTCTTAGAAACCTGGGAGGAACCTAAGTAAGTTTGTTATAAGACTTTGGTTCTGCTTTTCTTTTTCATGTCCATTAATCCTCTAAGAAGCATCAAAAATATTAGGGTTAAATAAATTGGTGAAGAGAAAAGGAGAGCTTTCTATCTTTTGAATATTCTTAAACTACTTATAAAATACATTCAAATATAAGAGATAAATATAAGATGTGACCTTTTAAAAAATTAAAAGATGAATGAGGAAAGCAAATGTATTTGCCTGTACCATCGCCTGTACCTGTTAGACAATATGCAGTCAACAAGTTAATTATTTTTAAATTTTAATTTTAGATATCTAATACAATTTTTTAATGTGAGACAAGCACCTGTATACACATTAGCTAAATGTAGAATGTTAATATAGACACCCAGGTCCATCATGAGGATAGTACTTGTTAAATAAATATTAAATAAACTCATGCCAATTTCAGGCCCAAAGGTACCTTCCTCTAATCAGCGGAGGGCAATGACTAAAACACCAAGTGTTAAGAAGTGCCAGCTTAAAGTGTTGTATTGTTAATTTTGAAGTATCATGCCCTAAAAAACTTGATTGGTTCCAAATATCTCCTTACAGACATTTCATGATGTTATTATTAGACTTAATTCTTTACAACATGATATGATTTTCAGGAGCTTTTATTAAGAGTTGGTGGGTGGGAGGGGGAGGAGGGGATGAGTATATACAAACATAATGAGTGAGATGTGCAATGTTTGGGGGATGGTCACTCTTGAAGCTCTGCCGGGGGCGGGGGATGGGCAATATACATAACCGTAATATTTGTACCCCTGTAATATGCTGAAATAAGAAAAACACAAGCTACATTAAAAAATATATAGGGAGAAATATTAGCCATTGTAAGTATAAAGAGCTTTATTCTTTCCAATGCATTTCAACATTTCTCAAGTGTATTGCCTTGGCTAAGACCTCTAGTAGAATATTGAACAGATGTGTGACTTTGGACAACTTTGTGCTTCCCTCATCTTAGACAATAGCTTTCAGCTTTTACCATTAAGTAAGACATTAAGTATACATTTTTGTAGATGTGCTCTATCATGTTGAGAATGTTTGCTTCTATTACTAGTTTATGAGATATTTATCATAAATTATGTTGAATTTTTTCAAATGTTTTCAATATCTATTAAGATGATCAAATTGTTTTCCTCGAAATTGTTTTGTCAGTTAATATGGTGACTTACCTGGATGATTTTCAAATGTCAAACGAAACCTGCATTCCTGGGATAAACTCCATTTGGTTATGATGCACTGTTTTTATATTAATATGTCACTGATTTCATTTTGCTAATATTTTTAAAGTATTTTTACCTCTGTGTCCATGACAATAGTTGCCTATAGTATTTGTGTTGGTTTGTTTTTCTTTATAGTATCTTTGTTTGGTTTTAATACCAGGATAATTATGACCTAATAAAATGAGTGGGAAATCATTTCCTCCTTTTCTGCTATCTGGAAGAGTTTATAAATAATTGGTATTATTTTATCTTTTAATATTTGGTAGAATTCACCACTGAAGCTAATTGGGTCCGTGTTTTTTTTTTTTTTTTATATTGGAAGGATTTTTTTTAACTATTAATTGAATTTCATTAGTAAATATAGAGATATTCAAGTTTATTTATTTTAGTAGTTTATATCTTTCAAGGAATATTTCCATTTTACCTAAGTTTAACAAATGTATCAGCATAAAATGGTGATATAATTAGTATGTAGTACAATCTGTAGTCTTATCCAATCTTTCATCATAATACTAGTAGAATACTAATTATAAGTAGAATAATAATTAAAAGTATGACATAACAAAATATTTTTCTAAAAAATGCTTAGGGAAAATGTGGTAGCTTCAAATGAAGAGGAGTTGCAAATCTAATCTTCAAGCTCAAGTAGGTAGAAAATTAAATTCAAATAAGGTAAAGGAAAAACATACAACTGATCAAGAAAGCAAGAGGAAATACAAGTTTACTTTGAAGAAGAGGACCTCACTCTAGTCATTACAGACATTAAAGGAATAGTAAGAAGTAGTTATGAAGAAAGTTATGCTAATTATAAAGAATTATTGTCATATAAACTCTATTCCCTGACCACAACAAAATTAAATTAGAAGTTGTTGAAAGACAGAAATTCTCCAAATGCTTACAAATTATGCAACACATTTCTAAATTTAAAAATATATAGAGTAAATTGGAAAATACTTTGAATTAAATAACATTGAATAGCTAAAACAAGCTTGTAGATGATTTATAGCATTAAGTGGTTATATAAGAAAAAGAAGAAAGGTCCAAAATGAATTTTTGGATTTAATGATTTTTTTTTCATTTTGTTATTTACTCTGATTAGAAATAAATTCAATATTTCCTTCTTTTTGATATTTCTGAAATGCAGACTTCTTTGCATGCCAATAGTTAATATCAACATTAATTGTCTATCATGTCGTTTGAGTTATTTTCTCTCTGTGCATATTTTTATTTAACTTCTCTAATCATCACCTTCTGATATATATGGATATTCAAAGGACTGTAACTTCCTATATCAACATTTTTCTTTTCTAATCATTTTTTCATTTTACTTAGTTCTTTTTACCATATTTTTAATGATATTAAAGTATACCCTGGATAAGGAGATGGGTGGAGGTTAGGGCACATTTTCATCTCAAGAATAGCACTAAGCTTCCTCCTAGAGGCTCTTCAGCTCTAGCACGAGTGCAATAGAGTTGGACTTTGCTGTCAAATAGAAAAGTGGCGATAGGGCTATGGAAAGAAATATCTTTTCCTCTTTCTTAAATACTTTCTTAGTATTTGCAGCATCGCTGGTCAATTACCTGTTCAATAATTTCTCATTCACGCATGTATACGTTTAATCAAAGTCTTTTTTACCGTATTTTCAGGAATTATGTTTTGTTAGATATAGGAATAAAATAATGCACCCATTCACTTCAAAGGTATTTTAAATGCCAGGAAAAAGAATTAATCAAATATTATACAAATAACTTCTTTATAGCAAAGCTAATAGATTAAGATCTTTAGAACCAATGCTGTTTCGTAAGCTCAAATTTAAAAAGCCACTTCTCTAATGGTCTCTCTAAACAGCTATATGATATTCTTTCCCATTACTCTACAACATGCATAGTTTTGAAGGAAAAAAATAAAGAAAAAAGCACTTTTCCAATCATTCTTAGTATACTCTGCCCTTTCTATGTGAAATTCTTTGCAGATGAAACTTTTTCTCCTATTTACTCTTACAGAATCCGCTAATAGCTCTGTCTACTTCACAGACTAGTTGTTTTTCTTTTTATCTGACTTCTATTAGATTGTGTTGGCCACTCTATTGAAAAGAAAGAAAGCTTTTAGTATCTTTTAGCATTGTCCAGTATCTTCCTTGGCTAATGTAGGTAATTGGACAATAAAAATGACTGAATAAGCATTTCAGCCTGAACATCTTTAATACTATAATGAGATATAGGGGCAGACAAAAGAGCCAAACAGTAAATGCTGAACTGATCTTATTTTATGTATCCTCCACAAATTATTTTCCCATCAAACATACCCTAGTTATCTAAGAAATAAAGTTCTATCTTAGAGATCCTGACATTTCATATATTTAGTGATGAAACTTGAATTATACAGCTTTGTGGCTCTCTCATCTAGTGCATTTGGTTTTTGTTAGGTTAAATATTTTAGCACAATTATACATCCGTTGATAGACAAATGCCATCTTAAGTGTTCCATTTAAAAAAAATCAGATACAATTAATTCTTTGCCATATGATACAAAATTTATTCACAACTGAGAATGGGTTTTAAATTACTTGTGCAGAAATTGAGATTGTTCATCATTACAAATAATTCTTTCTGGCAGGGATTCATAGAAACCACTTCACACCGTGACTCTTGATGAGTTGACTATCCCTAACTGTGACATATCCTTTTATCTTAACTGGAAACCTCAGGAGGTAGACCATGTTCATAATTGAAAACATAATTGAAAACAAAATGTCTCACAATGTCATTTAGAGAGTCAAAGTTATGATTTGCACATTTATTGTATTGAAGTAAAATTAGCCATGAACCAAAAATATACATGTAAAATTTAGTAGTATTTTAATAAGCCATGAGCAATGGCACTGAGGAAAAAAATAGTTGAAAATAAATTTTTCTTTTTAATACATCAGTTGACTTATTCATAAAAACAGTCCTTGTTTCTCAAAATGATTTGATCCTTTTTCAGATTTATAGTTAGCAGTGGTTGAGCACCATTATTTAAATCTCTACACTTATGAAGTGTAGTCATTCAAAATGTTGGCTCTGAACAGACTAAACAAGCTATAGTGGTTTGAATATGATTTCCATTCCTCCTATTAATAAATGCATGACCTTGGACAAGGATCATAACATCTTCATCACTCAGTTTTCACACCAGCAGAATGGGAATAACAACACTGCTATAAGATTTCTGTGAAGATTATATTAGAAATGTGCACTAATTGAATAACACTGTGGTACATACTAAGTGTCTCACAACCACCACTAATGGGTTCATCATTGCCAGCAGGGCAATGAGAGATCCACTGTAAAAACACCATTTTATCACCCCTTTCTCAGACCACTTTAGGTACCAACTGCAGAAATTTATACAGAGTAAACAGAGGAAGATATCTGTTAGGGATCAGTACCAGTGAAAGGAAGACAGAAAGCAGGATTAGGCAGAGGACAGAGTTCCCCCCAAACTTGGTCATTTTGGTTGAAAGCTGCAGAGTACATAGTGCCTGTCAGAGTTGTCTCGTGTCAGGCAGAATTTGGGTCCCTTACACCTTGCCTTGCCCTGTCACCAGATGCTTGCTGCATCAGGAAGGGCATGACTTTAGGAAAGGCAGCTCTCTGCAGCCCAGACAGACCCTGAAGAGACTGGATGCTGCAGCAAGTACTTCTTTAAAGGGAGGCCTAGCTAGCACATCTCTGTGCCTCCACAATCCAATCTACTATCTTTTAAAAATATAAATATTTTTAAGACAATATTAAAAATCTTATAAGGAAATGGAGCAGTCTTCAATTCCACCTTTTCCTACCCCTTAGGAGAAACTGTAGTAAGTATTTGTGTCTTTCAACACTTAGTTCCCTATTTCTAAATAATTTATTTATAGTATCACACCTTATTTAATTATGTTAATATGACCTTTTCATTTCTGTTTGTGTCATTTCCATATTTTTTTATTTTAATTTTTTCAGTTTTTTTTTATTTCAGCATATTACGAGGGTACAAATTTTTTTTTTATTTTTTTTATTTCAGTATATTATGAGGGTACAAATGTTTAGGTTACGTATATTGCCCTTGCCCTACCAGAATCAGAGCTTCAAGAGTGTCTATCCCCCAGACCGTGTGTATCACACCCATTAGGTATATATTTACCCGTCCCCTCTTCTCCCCTCCCATCTGCCTGACACCCAATGAATGTTGTTACTATATGTGCACTTAGGTGTTGATCAGTTAATACCAATTTGATGGTGAATACATGTAGTGCTTGTTTGTCCATTCTTGGGATACTTCACATAGTAGAATAGGTTCCAGCTCTATCCAGGATAATACAAGGGGTACTAGATCACCATTGCTTTGTGTGTAAACTTCTTGGTATACAAATACTACATTTTATTAATCCACTCATGTATTGATGGGCACTTGGGTTGTTTCCACATCTTTGCAATTGTGAACTGTTCTGCTATAAACATTCTAGTGCAGGTGTTTTTTTTGTTCCTTTGGGTAGATGTCCAGTAATGGATTTGCTGGATCAAATGGTTCTACTTGTAGCTCTCTGAGTTTTTTCCATATTACTTTCCACAGAGATTGTCCTAGTTTGCAGACCGACCAGCAGTGTGTGAGTGTTCCTATCTCTCTGCATCCATGCCAACATTTGTTGTTTTGGGACTTTTTGATAAAAGGCCATTCTCATTGAAGATAAATGATATCTCATTGTGGTTTTAATTTGCACTTGCCTCATGACTAGTATGTCTCTACTTTTATATGAATACCATGATGTTTTGGTTAGTATAGCCTTGTGGTATAATTTGAAATCTGGTAATGTGATACCTCCAGATTTGTTCTTCTTGCTTAAGATTGTGTTGACTATTTGGGCTCTTTTTTGGTTTCAAGGGAAGCATAGAACTAGTTTTTCTAGGTCTGTGAAATATGATGTTTGTATTTTGATGGAGATTGCCTTGAATTTGGAAATCACCTTGGGCAGTATGAACAACTTTAACAATGTTGATTCTACCAATACATTAGTGTGAGATGTTTTTCCATTTGTGTCACCTGTGATTTATTTCATCAGTGTTTCATAATTCTCTTTATAGAGTTCTTTCACCTCCTTGGTTAAGTATATTCCTAATTATTTTATTTTCTTTGTAGCTATTGTGAATGGCATTGAATCTTTGATTTGACTCTCAGGTTAACTGTTAGTATATAGAAATGCTGCCGATTTGTGCTTTTTCTATAAGTTAAGCTTTGTCAAACAGTTCTCAGAAGTTTACCTATACTGTTTATTTGATAATTTATTTCCCTCAATTTTTTCTTATGTTTTTTTTTCCTGTCTCTTCTGGGATACTATTTTGAAATTTTGAAATTATTATTTTGAATAATAATTATGAAATTTTGAAATTATTATTTTTAAATTATTTTGAAATTTTCTATTAATTTCTACTTCATTTCCTGTCACCTTTATCTTTTATTATACTCTTCAGAAGACTCCTTAACTTTATCTCCCAAACTCTCTTTTATTTTATTTTATTGGTTTATGCAGTACCTACTATGTGTCTTACTCTTTCTATGTCTTGTAGATTCCCCAATAATGACAATAATAGCAATAACAAGAAATCTCTTGATGAATGAAATTGATATTCTGATATGAAAAGTGGAAAATAAACAAAATAGATAAATATATTATATGCTAGATAATGATAAATCTCAACAAAAAATGAAACATAGAAGGATGGTACAATGTTTTTGATGTTATAGTAATTTTCAATAGGGTAGATAGGGAAGGGTTCACCATGAAGATAATTTTTGAGTACAGACCTCAATTTTAAACATTAAGTTTGTAATGCCCATTAGATATTGAAATAGAGGCGTCAGGTAGGCATTTGCATGTATAAAGTTCAGAGAAAAGATACAAGAAGATATATCAATTTGTGAATCATCAAGATATAGATAGTTAGAAGCCATGAGACAGGATCAGATTATCTGGGTGGCTAGTACACATAGACATAATAAAAAAAGTTATAATGACTGTTCCATGAGTGTGCTTCCATTTATTACTAAAAGTCAGAGAAATGTGAAGAATTCAACAACAGTTCACATATATTTAATTTTAAAATGTATTTTCCTGTTGCCTGGTATGTGGAAAGTTAAAACGTCACACTTGCCTTAACAACAGCAAAAAGTGAGCTACTCTAAAAAGTTATAACTTTTCTTAAGCTTATCAATTGATGTTGCAGGGCAAAAGCCATACTGAAATCTAAGATAGCATCTGTAAGGAAAGACTGTATGTAAGCACTGGTGACATGTATAATTTCAGGTGACCCCTAATCTTATCTGACTGATACCCTTATACAGAGAGGATATTTGAATACACAGAGACACCAGGCAGGTGCATGCACAGAGACAAGCACATGAACACACAGCAAAAAGGCAGCTATCTCCTAGCCAAGGAGAGAGGCCTCAGAAGAAACCAACTCTATTGAAACTTTGATCTTAGACTTCTAGCCTCTAGAATTGGGAGAAAATTAATTTCTGTTATTTAATCCACCCAGTCTGTGGCATTTTATTATAGAAGCCCAGGAAAATTAGAGAGAGTTTGGAATCCCAGGGAAACTCAGCCCAAGATGAATGTGCATTCATAGGTTCTTCATAAACCTCTATTGAGGACACACATACACACACACACACACAATGTGTTGTGATGAAGACCAAAGAAAACCTCGCTCAGTATACAGGCCAGAAAGAAAGGAGTGGCTATAACACAAACTTCACCCAGACCTGCTACCTTAAGGAATGATTAATCTCAAATTGTTGAGAAAGACACTTATGAAGAGCCATTGTAGCCTTACAAAAGGAAAAGAAAAAAACAGCACTTTCTATCTTTTGGGCAGAGTATAGAAATAGTCATGGGCCCAGAACATTAGAAGTCTTAGAAGATGGCTATCAGTGGAGGAGGGAAGAATTGCTGAGAAAGGGTTTTTAATAAGAAGAACCACATATTACATTTTTATACATGATTGTCATCAGGCTCATCCTTTTACATACATTATCTCCAAATCTGTAAAATAAATATTATCATTTCATTTAAAAATTAAAAACTATAAATTTTATGTTTATTTCATTGCTATTTATATTCTTACTGGCCTATATTTATTCATGTATTAATTAATCAATAAAATATTTGTCAATCACTGAATATGTACCAGAACTAGGACATATTCTGAGTGTTAAAAGCTGGAAGATAGCAGTGAACAGTACAACAATTGCTATGGAACCTTGCATACAGTAAGGAAGACAAATATAACTAATTATACCAAAATGTGCTTGGTTGCACTTATGATAAATACTACAAAGGAAACGTAAAGGGAGCTCTGAGAATATGGACTTGTCCTGGTCTATAGGGTCAAGGATGGATTTCTCCATAAAATGACCCTTCAAATGAAATTTAGATGTGTATGGAGGCAATTCTAGAGAATGGCAATGGCATGTTTAATTGCTCTGAAGCCAGAGGGAGCTTGAAAGGATAGCTTGAGAAGCTATACTATGTGAAGCCTTCAGAAATTAGCGAGAGTCAAATTAGGTATATAAGTTAATGATTTTTATTAACTTTTAACCATTTTATTAAGACAATTAAAATTGTTGCTTCTGTTTTATTGATAAGTTGGAGATATTTACATTAAGTATACAAAAACAAGATTTATCAGGAGAATCTAATTTAGTTTTTCCTTAGTTAGCATTAGATTGCCTCAATTCTTAACTTTAGTTTCCTAATATAGACTTGTGTAGCTTTAAGGAAACAGGCACAGCTTACAGAAAATCAAAATGGAAATTAAATGACAAAAAAATTTTCACTTATAATTGGTCTCAACAGAAAGAATTCCAAATATATGAATTACTTATAGTGGAAAAGCAGGTTAAAATAAGGAAAAAATATTTGCTCCTTCACATTTAGCTATTGGGATCTCCCTTTCACAAGCTGCCTATTTTCAGCAATGACTTATGCCAACTGCCTTAATTTAACTCTATAGTGAAACATTCAGAGAGGATCAAGTGGTTCCCAGATGAATATTTCTGTAAAAACACAGCTACTGATTGGTGAACAGAGAAACATGAAGCATTATGAAGCCCCAGAGCCTGGAGGACTGAGAGCAAAGCCATTGAATGTGACAGATAATTGCCTTCCTTGTAGGTTCTTCTTGTGACAGAATATTCATATGAGAGTACATTTGCTCATTGAAATTTTTGGGAAAGAAAAATAATAGAGCATAGAAATGAAAAGTAAGTCAGTTCTTGTAAAGAATATTTATAATGCCAATGGGGATGTCTCAGAAGATGAGAGAAACAAAGAAAAACAAAATGGAATGAATAAAATATGGAGAGAAAGATCTGAAGAAATGAAAATAAGGTGTGAAAAGCAAGATGAGGACATGAAACATGAGATAGACACAAGAGAAAAGAGAGGAAAAATTAAATCTTAAAATTTAGATATTAGTGAGTTTTCATCTATTCATAAATCCCATTATTTTATGCTTCATATTATGTTGCAATTTTATGGCCAGCATAATTTTTGGTCTTGTTTTGTACAATCCACGTTATTTTGAAGCCTATCAATTTTTTATAATATGAAAGTTGCAATATAAGATGAAAATGCAGTTATTTGAACACACGATTATTTAATCATTGAAAAAAGATTATGCCATGTAGATCAGCTGAAAATCTTTCCCCAGGAAGAGATTCTGTCAACAAAATGCAGGCCAATCTAACATCCAAACCCTGAAACTCTCAAACATGGTTCACATCTAACCTATTAGTAATGAAATCCAGGTAATAGGTGTTTCTGTGAGGTAGCCTCATTTTAGCTTAAACTTGGGAGATATGTCCATATGCAGTGATAGATTCAAAAAAATATTTGGGGGAAACAGGATCCAGGGCAAGAGAAAGATAATTGAGATGGATCTCAGTCTTTCAGGAGTCAGTGGTCCTAAAAGGTAACTGGGACAGATTTGTAATTGAGGAATTTAGGCAGAATTTTCAGTTCATAGAACTAAGCTGTCAAAGAAGTCATAAGTCAGGAGAAGTGGTTTATAATTTACAACCACGAACTCTCAGAATATGTCCACAGAGTACAGGAAACTAGCTCTGCTGACAGAAAAAGAAATTGGCAGCTGTGATTTTCTCATTATATACCAAGTTGTGGAATTCCAGACTAAGCTCCATTTCCAAGTCCAATCAGATAGTATATGTTCAGTTGGAAAGGTGTGAGGAAGTAGGTTGGGGCAGATTAGGTAAAGAATCAATATCTGGTTGGGTGAAGTTGAAAAATAAAGAGGGAAAAGACAGAAATTATACTACCAGAGGTTAGGACTTTGAGTAAAAATAATAGATAATAAATATCAAACACTCACTATGTATCATTCTCTATGCTGAGTGTTTTACATCCATTGTTTCACTTAATTTTCATAATTATGAGGTAGGATAGGTTATGTTATTGTCCTCATTTAACATATGAGAATGCAGAAGCCCAAAGAGAATAAATATCAGCCTTAAGATCACAATGAGTAAATGATGAAGAATGATGTAATGAGTAAGAATGAGTAAATGATGAAACAAATTAATGTTAGACAAATTAAGCCTATGCCTCCATAACAACTTGTGGTGCTATCTATCCAAGCAGCTACAAAATCATAGCTGTATTTTAGGAAGAATTTTCTCACACTGATGACTATGTTTAGTTGACTTTGGGAGAGATGAGGGTAGTAAGATCATTTTTGAGGTAGGTTTAACAGTCTACCATAAAGTAAGCTATTTAAGGGCAGGAGATGTTTCATATGTCTCATGCTATTTATTATTGCTTTTTCGAGGCTTTTAAATGAGTTGCTGGAACAAAAATCTGTGGCTTTGTTGAAACTTTTGAAATTAGGTAATAGAAATACTTTAAAGGTGGTTGATTTAAGAGAAGCAAAATGGTGTAGTAGAAAGACGATAGGCCTTAGAATAGGCAGACAGAACTCTGAATACAAACTTCGATAATTTCTACTTGCTTGAATCCAAACATGCCAACTCTTATAAACCTCAGTGTGTGCGTGTATGTGTGTATATGTGTGTGTGGGTGTGTGTGCATGTACATATGTATATATCATATGAAGCAAAGACTTTGTTCAGAAATAGAACCTAATTAAGAGCAAATACAGAAGTCTGCTTTTTAAACTTGACATTCAAATTTAGCTTTCTTTGGTATGTGACTAATCTGTTTGTGATTTCCTTTACTATGAAACTCATAATTACAGTCAAATCATTCATAGATTTCAATCTTAAAATACAGGTTTAACCAAAAAACACTTTCAGCTCTGTGATTAAAGAAAAGTTAGTGTTTATCACATTACATAATTTACTATATACACATCAACACCATGAATTAATGTGTTTCCAAAGCACTTACTCATCTATAAACGTATTTTATAAGCACTTTTAAAATACTAGATTCAGTTTTTTATAATTTCAAGATTTCAAAAGAACAAAATTATAATATAATATAAAAGCATGCATCTATGTTCAAAGGAAGGGAGTTTGGTAGATTTAGTATGTCATAGTTAACTAGGGATGTATGTGATGCATTCCCAAAACCTGCTTGCTCACTGAACCCTTCTAATGTCGAAAATCTAAAAATTCTTTTACTCTAAACTCTTATTTATTCTTCCAAAAATATTATTTTAACACATCCTGTGTATGCATGTATTGTACTCACTTTTCTAAGCTTTTTGTGTATGTCAGTATGTTTGAGTACACAAACATACACAACAGGAAGTTATGATTTAGGTAAGAAATAGAAAAGTACAGAGAATTCAGGTCTCTTATTTTTCTACTCTTCTGTGTGGGGAAAGACAAATTGTACTTTCTTTCTCAAACCAAGTAAGAGTTGAACAAAAGACTCATCAGAGTCACAGGATGTGCTTGTGGGAAAGGGCACATCTTACTCCTAGATGGATTCTTATAAACTGCAGGAACTTGTTGGCTACTATCAAAGCAGAGCACGCATAGGTTCTTGTAGAAGCTGCCTAGAAAACAAGGTGAAGGGAGAGGCTGCATTTCAAAATAACCCCAGGAAATCAGGACACAAATATATTCTCATACTAGTAATATACTGTAATATATTAGAATTTCCTTAATAACATATGATTTATAATCAGCGTTTCTCATATTTTATTATAATTACTTATGTAATTTATATTTTGATATCTTGTAGGATTATTAATAGCAGTATAATTTGCCATGTCACTGATTTTGACTAAGATAACAGAAAAAGAAAGACAAGTGAAAATAGTAAAAAATGAATTCACAAATAAAATATGAAAACTTAGAAAAATTATGAATCACAGACAATAATATATCAGCAATCTCTTAAGAGTGAAGGTTTTCCATGTTCAAATGCATGCAATAGAGGATAGATGGCCTAGGCACAACTTGAAAGGATCTATACAAAATGATTGCTTGTCAGGGTACAGGGATCCCTGAATAATAATGCGAGCTGAGAGTGTGTCATTAAAGGTGGCCAGAGAATGCAATGCCCAAGTTCATTACAGAGGCCCTGGGGTAAGGAGGCATAGTGGAGAAGAAGCAGACAAGTATCTAAAGATTCTACCAAAATGTCCTGAGAAGAGAGAACCAGTGACTGGACTCTTTCTATGATGGTTATTGAATATCTCTCAGTTGCTAAGATGGGACCACATGCACCTCCTGCTAAGTGCAACAGCTTTTGTCTCTTTATCTCCAAACATTACTTCTTCCCTAATGCTGGAGAAAAAAAAGCAACGTGATGAATGGGAGGAGAGGTAAAGGGTAAGGTGGGGTGAAGAGACAGATTATGCCCTTTTCCCACTTTGAGAGCATATAACAGTCCTATTTACTAAGAAGAGAAGTTTTGGATTAGGAAAAAAGTTGACATGCTTTATCATAGAGAGAAAGCTGAATGTGATTGCAGCATGTTCTCTCTCTTTCTCGTAAACACACACAAGCACACATATATATTTCTTTAATATAAAAATTCATGATGACCTCAACAAAACCACATATATAATCATTATAAGGAAATATAATCAAAGTAATAATGTATTTTGAATAGTTTACTAGGTATATTTTATTCCAGTGGGCACTAAAATACTTAAAAATAGATTATGTTAGCCAATGGCTCAATATGAAACGAATTTCTGTTTCCTACACTGACAGTAACTTAATATCATCATCTGTGGGCAGACAATAGATTTTCCTGTTGACCTATTCATGAGGAAATTCATCATGTTTGAATACAGTTATATACTTTGATAAAATTTAGATTTATTGCTTTATACGATTTTTACAATGTAAATATGAATAAGTCATGCTTTCATCACAAAAGAATACTACAAAACAAATATCATCAATGTTACTATATTAAGTATTTATAGTGTTCCATCTTTCATATTTTTACAAACACCACATAATTATACAACTATAAATGGTTTATACAAATATAAATGGTTATTACATACTCTCAGTGTGCAATGACTAAATATTTAATATGAGAGCCTGGATTTATCCACTGTTTACCTGGGGGGGGTGCAGAAAACAACATTTTATTTGTTCTACTGTATATGGCCTGTTCAGTCTATTTCTGAAAATAAATTTCATACTCAATCTAAACACTCTCACTTTTGAAAAGATGAGTGAAGAGTGGATACTGTTGAAAATAACCTCAAGATATCAGGACACAAACTTAAATGTATGCTCATCGTAGTAATATAGCATAATATATTAGAATTTCCTTTGTAGTATATTATTCATAATCAATGTTTCTCATATTTTTATTATAACTTCTTATATAATTTATATTTTGATATCTAATAGGATTATTAATAACAGTATAATTTGCTATGGCACTGATTTTGACTAAGATACATAGAAAAAAGAAAAGTGAAAAATAGTAAAAAAATATACAAATAAAATATGAAAATTTATATTAACAGAAAAATTATGAATCTCACACAATAATATACAGTCTGTGTAACTGCTTCATAAATCTCTTTCAATTTCTAAAATATAAAACTTCTAAATATAGAAGAGAATAAGGAAAATGATAGAGCCACCACATTTCTGTAGGAATCAGTGTCCTGAATTAGGGTTTTGGAAAAAGTAAACTAAAAGAAATTAAGTAGGCTAAAATTAATTCACATGGGTATGTGCTGTATCTTTTAATATTATCATAGAGGAAAATTACTGCTATGAAACTTTTTAAAAAATCTTTATTTTTTAATTTTTTTTGAGATAGAGTCTTGCTCTATCATCCCAGCTAGAGTGCAATGGTATTACCATAGCTCATTGCAACCTCACATACCTGGGCTCAAGCCATCTTCCTGCCTCAGCCTCCCGAGTAGCGGGGACTATAGGTGCGTGTCACCATGCCCAGCTAATTTTTGTATTTTTTGTAGAGACGGGGTCTTGCTCTTGCTCAGGCTGGTTTTGAACTCCTGACTGCAAGCGATCCTCTTGCCTTGGCCTCCCAGAGTGCTAAGAGAGTATTACATAGAACCTGAACAGTATTATATCATATAGAAATACTGATAATATTTTCTTATATTCCCCTAATATAAAATATCATCTTACTTTTTCTCTTCTATATATTCCCAATCCTTCTTTGTCTAAATTCTTACCATCATCAAATTATCCTCTCCTCTAATAACATACCAAATCACTCACCATGGCCTACCAATTGATTTCTCACCTGGAGGTTTCTCCTTTATATTAAATCCTGCACAATTCTCTCAAACTAATCCCCATAAAATATTATTTCATCATGCCAATCATTATTTTACTCATCATCTACTTATTGACTGCTATGCTCTGTCTTGCATAAAGCAAATTTTGTCAAGTCCCCTGGGGAGACATAGTAAAAATATAATTATCTTTGTAAATATATAATTACTAATTCTGATGAATACCATAAAGAAAAGGACAGAGCACTATGGGAGAAAGGGACTTAGTTGGGAAATTATAATTGAAAATGTTCGTTTTAGAAACCAACATGTATGATGAAATTTGAAGGAGAAAAGAACCAATCAGTAAAGATTTAAAGCACATGTTATTGTACAGATTCTTATGAGGGAAATGCCTGGTATAAGCAAGGATCTCAAGAATAGCTAGATTCCTAGATCACAATATGAGGAGCCATTATGAGCTATCTGTCAAGGGAGAGTCTGGGAGGCACTAAGTTGAATAGAAGTGGTAACAAAAAACTATACAAAAGATTAATAAAACAAAAAGTTTGTACTTTATAAAAAAATAAAATTGGCATACCTCTTGCTAGATTAATGAGAAGCAGAAAAGAAAGGACTCTAATAAGCTCCATCAGGAATGAAAAAGGAGAAATTACAACTGATGCCATGGAAATACAAAATATCATCTATGAATACTATAAAAATCTCTATGTACATAAACTTGAAAATGTGGAAGAAATGGACAAATTCTTAGAAACACACAGACTCCCTAGGCTCAATCAGGAAGAAGTAGAATTCCTGAATAGACCAATATCAAGTACCAAAATTGAAGCAGTAATAAAAAATCTTCCTAAAAAGAAAAGCCCTGGACCAGATGATTTCACACCTGAATTTTACCAGACCTACAAAGAACTGGTGCCTATCCTGCAGAAATTATTCCACAACATCAAGAAGGAAGGAATCCTCCCCAACCTGTTTTATGAAGGCAACATTACCCTGATACAAAAACTAGGAAAGGATGCAGCAGCAACAAAAACAACAACAAAACTACAGGCCTATATCCCTTATGAATATGGCTGTAAAAATTCTCAACAAAATTCTAGCAAACCTAATTCAGGTGCTTATCACAAAAATAATACATCATGATGAAATGAGCTTCACCCCAGAGATGCAGGGATTGTTCAACATATGCATATCCATAAATGTAATTCATCACTTAAATAGAAGCAAAAACAAAGACGATATGATCCTCTTAATAGACAGAGAAAAAGCATTCCACAAAATTCAGTATCCTTTTATGATAAGAACACTTAACAACATAAGCATAGATGAGACGTATCTAAAAATGATACAATGTATATATGACAAATCCATGGTCAACATCATACTGAATGGGGAAAATTTGAAAGCATTCCCACTTAGAACTGAAATCAGACAAGGTTACCCTCTATCACCACTTCTATGCAACATAGTGATGGATGTCCTAGCCAGAGCAATCAGACAAGAGAAGGAAATCAAGGGCATCCAAATATGATAGAAAATGTCAAACCATTGCTCTTTGCTGATGATATGATCTTATATCTAGAAAACCCCAAAAATTCTGCCATGAGACTACTGGAATTGATAAAC
>VBSM01002608.1:29115401-29132476 GCA_008086735.1 Cheirogaleus medius
AGAGATGTTGAGCATTTTATTTTTAAATAACCATAATTATGACTGATAACATAATAGATTTCTATGAATTATATAATTTTTAAAACATGCATATCAACAACTACCCAGAAATGCAACTAAAAGTCAATGTAGTATCACTTATTATTTGACAATATTTCTTATACAGTTTACAAAATAAACTTAATCATTTAATATGTCTCCAAGATAAATGATACATCTTTTGAGGCTCTCTAGGGGGTGCAAATGGGAAATCCCAAAGTTAATTCTAGGTTAAAGGAATTTAAATTAGAATTTTATTTGGGAGAAGTTTGTCAAAGATATTAAAAGGATCAAAGTACTTGATCAAAACAGAATCACAGGTCACCCCTGAAATATTAGTCATTCATGTAATCAAAGTAATAATCAAAATGTTTTAAAAGCAATACAGAGAGTTACATGGAAAAAAACTACCTTAGCCCTTTTAAATCACAATATTTTTTCCTAAGTAATCAAAAACTTAATAAAGGTAACACAGGAAATTATCTTGATAAAATATAAATCTTTGTTTCTTAGGCCAGTTATTATAAAGGCAAAGAAAAACTTTCTGTAATGTGATTGTTTCTTTTTATAGGAGGCTAATTTAAACAATCTGAATGTTGAACCTGATGAAAGGGTACTTGAATTTAATCAGACATAAAAAGTATTTGTTGAGTTTTATGAGTATAACAATTTAGATTCATTAAGAAAAGCCAAGAGTAGAGAATCGAGTTATAACAGAGAAAAACATTGCTTTTCCAGGCCTTCAAGATAAACATTTCAGTGTCAGGTCATAACAGCTGAGTTGTGGCTGGAGAAAAATGTTATAGGAGCTGACGGAAAAGTTGAAGGAGAGAGTTATCATGCTAGGCCTGTCAAAGGAGAGAAAATGTTGCAGGCAATGATGTATGACCTGTAAATCATGTGCAGGAAGATACAGCAAAATTTGAACCTCTGAGATATGAATCTGAGAAATTTCAAAAGCAAAACTCTACCTCAAGAAATGAAATTACCATTTTAAATCAAGAGGACACGGTTTTTAACCTGAAACTAAGGAAATAATTAATAAATAGATCTCAGAAAGAAATATGGCAGAAATAGAAATTGTCGGCAGTTTAGATGATGGCTTTTAAAAAAACAGATTTTAGAATTAAAAGTAAAAATCTCTTATAATTTTATTAAAGGCAGATCAATATGTTAAGAAAATCTTGTTTGGAAATATAGATGACCAGATTCTGTGTCACTGACACAATTATTTAATTTTTAGAAGAAAAGTTATAAATATTAATAATTTCTTTCCATCCTAGCCAATCTGATCATACATATAACTTTTTCATAAAGCCTATCTTTCATAAATCCTCTTCATCTTGTTTAAATCTTTTATCATTTTCTTAAACCCATAGTCTTTGTCTAATTTTTCCTTTTTTTATACTGTAACAATAGATTATTTTACCGTAGAGCAAACATTTACCACACAAGACTCTTTCTCATACAAAATTATTTCTTTCCTAACTTTAAATTTTGATTAATACAACTAAATATATAGTCTTTTAATTTAAGAATCCTGGAATAAACTTATATTTGTTCAGAAATTTGTTTCAGTTTTTTATCTTATTTGGATAAGACATATATTTTATGTGTATCTATTATTTAACTTAGCATGACATAACTTTAATAATTTAAATTACATGAAAGGTTAATTTATGAATATTTATTCCATTTATAATTAATTAATTTAGTTATTTTTAATAATTGTAACTAGAATATTTATGAAAATTAAGATATTACACAGAGCTATTTATTATTTTGAGTTAATTTATTATTAACCAATTTTATAGCCTCTTAATATCAAGTGTTTACCTAAGAACCTTAAAATTAAATATCCTGTTGACAACTCAAAGATGTAGCTTTTTTTATTAAATCAATAATACTAAATTAATCTTACTTATCAAAGAATTGCACAAAATCATTCTGCTTTATGCTGAGTTTATGGCTTCATGACCTTAGAACACATAACTGAGACAAATATAAAGGTGTCTGACCAGTAGATCCAGGCAAAATTGTATGTTGATAATTTTGAAGACATTTCCAATTTTATTTTATCAATAATTTTAAACCAAATAAATTTATCAAAGATTTATTTAAATCATATGAACTAAAAAAATTCAGGTTAATTACTATATATTTTATATGAACACTCATTTGTTCAGTCAAAATAGAATGTATTGAGAGATTTTAATATACAGACAGAACATATAACACATGTATGCACATGCATAAACACATTTAAATATATATACATGCACACAGGGATCTTGTAGCTTCTATTTTAGAATTTTTGTCATGAGATAGTAAAACATATCCACTCATCAATTTATAACAGAAAATTGTATCTAAATTATTTTTCCGAAAAAATGGGTTAAGACTAACCTTTAACATATTTTTTTGAGTAGGTAATCATATTAAGAGTATGTACCAAATTTGGGATAAAACAGTTTAAGTCAGTTACCAATATACTGCGTTGGACAAAAAAATAGTTAACTGTGAAAATATTACTGAATTATTTGAGGAGGCCCAAAAGGGGGGAGTTATTCTAAGAAATTCTGTATGGTATTGTCTTGGGCTCAATTATTTTTCCTTGAAAATAAGAATGCTGCCATTCCTTTTAGTATAGGGATGATGTCTTTTATATGAGAATATTATTTTTTGCTTTTAAGAAACATCACAAAAGTTAAAATTATTTTTTATCTCCTGGTTTTCAATTGTTTTTACTTAAAGAGTCAGCATGCCAGAATAGCTGAGTTTTGGAAAAAGAGACTTTAGCTTAGAAATAGGTGAAAAGAAGGAATTGTTGGAAATGGAGAAGATAGCTCCAGAGAGGAAAGAGAGTTAGCTAGCTTGAGACAGTATTTTGCAGTGAGTCAATCTTTGAGTCCTGAATTTTTTTTTCTATAGCCTCAAGATATCAATTAAGATATAAGTGTTATTTGGAGTGTGTGATTTTATAGCCATGGTCTTTTGGTTTAAAGAAGAACAGATTATTTAAATGATCCCAATAATGTTTGAACATGTTACCAGCTGGAGTCCCAGAAAATAATCTTGACATGCCTTTGAACTTTGAGAGCTCATTTGTAACTAAATGTATCTAGGTGATTCAGTTTAATGCCAAATATACAAAAGCCAATTAAAACTCAAGTGCTGAATACACAAAAGCCAAATAAATGCAAGTCCCAAAGGAAAATAAAGCAAGTACTTACCAAGAAGGACAAAAAGCTGCAATGGAAAAAAAAGGCCATCATCCAAACCTCATAGCCAAATAGCAAAATAACCCTCCTCAATAGGGTATCTCACAAGCATGAGGAAAAACACCCCTCTCAGACAGGAAGGGGAAAGACCCCTTCCAAACCAAGTCACCAATAAAAAAGAACTGGACCAAAATCAGGTCCAAGAGAAACTCACTTGGGGGGAAAAGAGATAGCCCACTGAAGTAGAGGGCTCAAGGGGCCTGAGTGTGGGTGTACCATGCTATAGTTCCAGGAGCCAGTGATTCTCCCAAAAAGTGAGTAGCTTTAGATCTCCAATTCTGACACTGAGTAAGTCAAAATCAAATAAAACATAGGGACAAATTACTAAATTTCAAACATTTTATTTAGAAGCAGGAATTACAATTTGAGGCATATATACAGACTGGGTAGCTGGTCTTTGGTATGTCCAAAGAGAAGTTTGTGAATTTTATTAGAAAGAGAAATGTTTTGTATTATTTTGAAAGAAAGCTCATTGACACTAGAGAAGCTTTTATGAAGTGGTTAGCTCTAACTGATGGACCATGGTGGTACATAAAACCAGTTTTAGTCTCACAGAAGTTTGTTTCAGCAGTTACTAGATGAAACTAGGCTTAGGGTTACAGCAAGCCCTTTCATCATCTGGACCTGTGAAAAATTTAATTTCTGGAGAAGGTGCTATGTGTCCTGAGTGCTTTTCCCCACTGACCCCTGGACTCTGATATACTTGGATATGACAAGAATGATCCAATTTGTATAATTAACTTTCACAAGTGCCAAAACCATGGTGAGGGCAGAGAAAATGCAAAGGAGCAGTACATACAAAAGATAGTGGAGGACTTAATTTTGAGATGCAGTATGATCTCTAGAGATTATGCCACCAAATTTTTAAATTTCATATGTAAGGATACTGACTATTAGAAATACAGAGTTCTAGAGTCAGACTATAATCTAAATGTCCTGGGCCGGGTGGGGTGGCTCATGCCTATAATCCTAGAACTCTGGGAGGCTGAGTTGGGAGGATTGCTTGAGGCCAGGAGTTTGAGACCAGAGTAAGCAAGAGCAAGACCCCATCTTTACCAAAAATAGAAAAATTAGCTGGGCATGGTGGTGTGCATCTGTAGTCCCAGCTACTCAGGAGGCTGAGGCAGGAGGATCACTTGAGCCCAGGAGTTGGAGTTTGCAGTGAGTTATGATTACAACACTGCACTCTAGCTGGGGTAACAGAATGACTCTGACTCAAAAAAAAAAAAAAAATACTCTGGCCATGAATCCAGTGGGAAAGTAGGAAATAATACATCAAGGAATAATTAGGACTGAGGATAGAAATCTGTGAGTAAATCACAAAGACAAATAAAAGGGTTCCAAGTCAATCAACAGAGAAGAGAAGGAATATAAAGACACAAACCTGAGAACAATTCATTTTCAGGTGGGTAGAGAAGGAAAGCAGGCAATATAAAGAGAAATTTAAAATAACCGTGTTTCTAGATTTCTGTAGTATATGTGCCTTTTTGGAGAGACTTCCCACGTCCCTTATTTCCAGGTTTGACTTCCATGAGAATATTAACAATTTTAAATTAATATATTTTGTTAATGTACTTTCTTTGAAACAATCAAACCCCAGTGTTCCCAGGTTATCAATGTAGGGAGAATGAAACAAGATCATCATTTACTTACCCCGAATTTCCCTTTTCTAGGTAATTTCTAGCTTTTATCCACTGTTATAGTAATGTTGTTTTCTGAGAAAGAAATTAACTTTTTGTCCAGAGAGTCACATCCTATCATAGCTGAGGTAAGGATGAATATTTAAACAGGACTTTGATTTTGTTTTGGCCTCTACAAGGCAAGGAGAGGAGGATCAATTTAAACAACTCTCTTAGGATCAGGTATCTACATTCTCCCAACTTTTGACTTGTCCCCTTGTAGAAATTTTCATTTTAATCTTTGCTACCTAAAAACTCTCAAGCATTTTTAAATAAATCCTCAAAGTCTGTTCCTGAGAAATCATAATCTGAAGAGTAGTTGGATTTTTTTTCTCAAAAGTCAAAGGCTGAAATTTTTATTTTAGTGTTGTGCCTGAGAAATTCTTCCCTAGAAAATGAACACCAGGAATATCCACGTCCTCCAGATATTTCCTTAACTTTTAAAAAAGTTCCCCATGAAAAATAGTACAAGAGTACATTTGTGGTTAATGAAGTAAAATACCACAGTTTGATAAAAGGTAATATGAGGTATGCATTAATATGTGGCAAATATTATACATAAACATGAATTTTAGAAACTAAGGGATTGTTTAATCTTTTAATAGAAAGTACAAAAACAATAACTACCTCTCTATAGTTATCTCTAGATGAATCTCTATCTTCCCCTGAATTTGGCTAATCAATGGTCACGTTTTCCTCATAAGATGATAGCTAGAATTACTCGAGACATTTCTGTTAAGAGGAGAAATACCATGAAATGTAACTCATTCATATGTTCATCATGTATCTATTAAGAGCTTACTATGTAATAGGCACTGTTTTAGGCTATACAGATCCAAAAACAAACAAACAAAAAGAAGTCTTTCTTTCAAGAAGCTGACATGTCTTAGAAGAGAAGGAAATTAAGGTAATTAATAGTGTGGTAATATAAAGTAAAATACAATTCTAACAATTTGAAGAATCATTATTTTTGAGCCTAGAATAAATGATAAATGAAGTTAAAATATTTCACATGTTGACAAATACATAGGTTAAGTAAGTTAAAAAATCTATATATTATTTTCAAAATTTGAGAGTGCTTCAAATGCTTCCATAGTACATGGATATTCAACATCAAAATTCATAACATCTAGTATATTTATTCAGTATAATTTTATTAATTGCATAGGTAATAGGGTGACAGAATTAATCAGTGATAAGGCCAAAGTACTGAGTAATTTGAATGAGAATGTTAGAATTAGATCATTAGCAGTCAGCCGTTTTTGCCTAATGACAGGGTAGCCACTACAATTAGGACCATAGAAGGGAATAATAACATATTCAGCAAAGGGCAGTGTTTAATTCCACATAGTGTATATAGTATAAAACTCTAAAAAAAGAAAAAGAAAATATAAAACGGCATAGGAGATGTTATGATTAATGGGGAATGCAGAATTTGTTCAGTTGAATTTTGTTGTTAACCAATGATAAACTACAGAATCCCTCTTGTTTGAGACATTGCTGTTGGTTGTTGACATTCTTAAAAGGTGGAATCATTCCCTGCCCTAGAAAGCTTATTGAATATTGTAAACTTTCACTGGTGACTACAGATTGCTGCCTATTTCTTGTTAGCCACTCCAGATCCCACCTCCATTCTTCTCCGCCCGTTCTTGTGAGATCTGGCCTTCAAGCACTGAATCAATGGGCTCCTTGGCTTCTGGCTTGCTAATGTGCATTTGGCTAAAGGCATACACTTCTGGCGGCCCTGTTTGATAAAGAATCTTAAGACCCAAACCAAGATCTCTAATAAAAATGGAGGCAGTAGAGAAACCAGCCAAAACCAGCTAAAGCCAAGATGGCCACAAAAACAAACAAAAAACAACAAAAAATCTCAAGTTACACTCATTGCTTATTATATCCTGCTAATGATATATTAGGATACTAAAAGAAACTCTCACCAGGGTCATGACAGTTTGCAATGCCCTGACAACTCCTGGAAGTTACCCTATGTGGTTTAAAAAGGGGAGGAACCCCTGGTTCTGGAAAATCCCTATCCCTTTCCCAGAAATTTTGTGAATAATTCTCCCTCTGCTTAACATAAAATTAAGTAGAGGTATAAAATAAGACCTCAGAAACTCACATAGTGCTACTCTCTGTTGCTTTGAGAGATAACCACTGCTCTGCCTATGGAGTGAGCCTTCCCTCTGTTTCTTTGTTACTTCAATAAACTTGTTTTTGCTTTACTCTGTCAGCTCACCCTTGAATTCTTTCCTGCATGAAGCCAAGAGCCCACTTGGCCTCCAGACAGACCCCAGTTTTGGGGTCCACTTTCCTGTATAGGTTCTTCCTTAACTTTATTCACTGTAGTCATGGGGCCTGCACAATGTCTTTGTACTATGCAGTTGTATCCTCAGTTAACACACTATGAATATGATTTTAATAATTCACACTTTTACTTCTTGCTATTAGCTTTCTTTAAACTTGTATTTCTGGCTATTTTGGATGTTATAATCATAAAGAACTACTAAACACTTTCAGAGCTGTTCCTTTTTAGCAAGAGTACACATTACCCTATTTAGAATTCCATATTCCTTGTCAGACGTCATTTCATCTGAACTATTATAAAGTTTTCTTAAGTAGATTCTTCCTTCCTTGGATAGGAGATGTGGAACTGTCTGCATTGGCCAACTCTATGCTAAGCACCAGATTAAAAACTTCAAATGGAAACACAAAAAAGAACAAAAGACTTTGATATATTAATGAGAAACTAATTGAGTGGCTTTAAAAGATTTACAAATGTTGGGAAATTAAGAATTTTATAAAATGTTTTTTTCATCTATCATTGTTCAAAACATAGCTTGTCACAGGGTCCATTGACAATTTTATCAAATTTCTATTTTCTATACAAATTTTAGCTTTTCCAAGTGTACATTTTTTCTTAATATTTTAGCAATCATTAATAAGAATTTTGCTGATTCCAAATATTGATAGAGAATAAAGGAAAGAAAATAGAATGTGTTACTCAGAAAAAAATGATAATATTAATGAAATAAATATTAGACAATTATAAACAATATTCTTTGTATAACATTCATGCACTAGAATATTTGAGGAACAAGTCTGATTTTTAAAACACAGAGGCATGCGATGGCAAACGTAATTGCACCATTACTAATTTAGGTTCAGAATCAGAAGCAAAGTGATATGCTGATGTTCATTTGGCATGAAGAACCAGTATCTCCCTTTGCCTGCCCTTATCACCCTCTTTGATCCACAACTCAGCATTTCTTTCAGAACACCTAAGAATGTATACACTGGAGACATTCAATTTACTTTTTGGAATCCAGTCTTGGCTAAAGGAGAGAGATGTTTTTAGGAACTTGATTATACAGCACATTTCAGAGTTGTTTACCACATCATTTCAGCTTAAACAGTTGCTTTTCTAAACTCTGTAAATGGAACTGGATATTTAAGGTGTAAATAGGAGACCTCCCTTGCCAGGCAGCCAACTGAAGGCTCACAAAACCAGATTATCAACAAATCAAAACTGGATAGGATAGACTACAACAGCAGACAAGAAAAAGCTCACAAAAGCAAAAGAAGGGACTGAAGACAATATGCTTTTTAAATAAACCTTTGAATCTGATATTACACTCCCTCTGAAAATGAAAAAAAACAAAATAATCGTATAGTGAAATATTTGAATATTTTTTTTTTTGGCAATCAGTGCAGCAGACCTAGTATAAATACCTGAAACTTTTCAGAACTTCAGGCAAATTCCTTTGAAAATATTGTCATTTAAGAAATTCATTGGATTTATTCCAGTTGAGGTAAAGAATGCCTCCACTATTCTGGTGTCCTACTGTCTCTCTCCTCCAGGCGGTTTCTTCCATACAGGTTCTGAAATCCTCTGAATCCATGTATCTTTAGCCTCCTCAGTCTTCTTTGAGAGCATATGTAAATCTCATTCTTAATATTTTTATCTTTACCAAAGTGGTGATTTGATGTGCTCTTTTGTTTTTTTAATCCTAAGAAAACTGAGTAAAAACTAAGCTGAATCCTAAGCAGTTTTCATTAATGATGTCATACAATATAATAGAATTGGAGCATAGTTTCTAGCAATTGAATATAATAGCCTGGTACCATTTCAATGTTTTAGTCTCTAAATTAGTTAGATAAACTATAGAACACCTGAACACATTGGTCCCTTTATATGACTATAATAAAACCAAAGAATTATTTACTGTAGCATTTTCCCTCCTGGCAGATAATGAAACTTGTAACCATTTTCCAAACTTTTCTACACATCATTTACTTTCTTAGATGCAATGTTGGCATCACTATTAAACATCTGTACAGCAGAGCAATATGTTCTGAATTACTTACATATCTGTTAGAAGCTTGGATCTTTTACCTCCTCATTTATAGTAACTGTGTGTACAAAGTAACAAGCTATCTTGGGCAGGCAAGCTGAATAGTTAAATGTATTTGATTATTCCACCAACTGACTTGGTCATTATATCTCATTCTTAAGAGATTCCCTATAAAATATTACATTCGTGAAGTACAGAGACACTTGGAAATTCTTAATTGAACATTAGGAAATATTTTGTTGAAAAAAGAGAGACAAAGCATTTTCCATAGGTACTATTTACATAGGTACTATTTACATAGTACATAGGTACTAAGCCTTTTATATGGAAAATTCTAAGACTAGCTTGCTGGTATTTTTCAAAAGATTAAGAACACAAAAACTGTATATTCTTGATAAAATG
The DNA here is from genome assembly GCA_008086735.1 of Cheirogaleus medius. Classification (NCBI taxonomy): domain Eukaryota; kingdom Metazoa; phylum Chordata; class Mammalia; order Primates; family Cheirogaleidae; genus Cheirogaleus; species Cheirogaleus medius. Next base: position 29,125,155 of record VBSM01002608.1, read on the forward strand.
TGATTAGTTTAAAACATGAAAACTATTTTTCTTTTCAAAAAATTGTTTTATTTGATTTTGTAATGCCAAATAACTGATAAAAAAACTGATACAGTCAACTATCCCTTTTGGTAGGAGGACATAAATTAGATCAGATATGCAATCTGTGAACACAAATGTCCAAACGATCCAAATAATCAGGGTTCCAGGTTTAATAAATGCTCCACAGCATAGTGCATACAAGATATTATAATATGAATATAAAGGACAAATTAATTTTAAAATAATTGACAATACTTATAGACTGGGGATAGAAAGGAGAGGGAGGTTTTGTGTACCAAGGTTCTTAAAAATAATTTGAATGTTTTATGAATATATGTGTTATATTACAATATGTACTTTAATTTCTCTAAATATATTTTAGATAATAAAATTATTGAAATATACATTTTTATCAGGAATTAAAAAGGTTTTTATTTCCTAGAAACATTAGCAATGTGATTGGGAAAAGATCTATACATTCTAAGACTGATTTGAATCTTGTCACGTTTTACCATATATACACAAAGAAAAATGTGTTAACAATCAGCCAGCTACATGTCAAGCTAGAGTATTTACTTCCTTATATAAAGGAATTTTTCATTTAACTAATCTGTATGGTTGCATAAAGTTATGGTACTTTATTTTCTTAACATGTATAAGAGAATATTTAAAATACCACATATTAAAAGGATATTTATAAAAAGCATACATATTTGATTATTGAAAATTATAAAAACACAATGAAATTTTTAAGGATTTTATTGACATATAAAGGAGTTTTGGTAATAAAGACAATCACAATTAAAGCATAATCAATCGCATGTCTTGATCTCCTCTTATTATTGCCCTGGTGGCATAGTAGTAGGCGGGATCATAATTTTCTTTATTTTTCTGTTTATAGTTGCAGTGAGCTACATGAATTGAAATATTTAATGCATCAATTATTTGCACACTATAGAATGGTTTCCATTTGTAATCAGTTTCGAATATTAGATTTTTAATGAGGAACTGCTGGGTAGAACTACACTAATTGCATCTTATTTATGTCTGCTGAAGTTAAAAATAACTTTATCCTCATAAAACTGTACCACTTGTCTGGTGCTCTGTTCTGGAAATGTTTATATGTCTATTAACCACATTTTTCTGACTGTATTCCTGCTGATATTCAAATAGTGCTATTATCTTAGCTTAACTTTGCCCTCCTATTGTATTTGCCGGTTTGCTTTGCACAACAAAAGTCGCTGTATCACTATGTTATTTTTCAAACAAATCAGTTTAGAACTACAAATAGGGACTAAGTAATTATAGCTACTGAAACGTGAGGAAATTTAAATGGTTCAGTATCTATTTTGCTTGTTCAGAGAGCTACAAATAATACTGGGTTCTTAAGGGGTAAATATAGGAAAATTTTGGAATAACATTAACATGTAGTGGAAAAAGTAGTGAAGGAGTAAATGGACAATAAAAAGAAATAAATTTAAGATGTATTTCTGTGATTGGGAACAAAAATGCTGCTGTTTCTATTGCTCATGAAAAGGAATAAATATAAAGCAACAAACAGTTGGAATAGCAAGATAAAGAAAAAAGAGGATGAATGATAACACATATTGGTACTGTAACTATGGAGATAGAATTTCTTCCCCTTGAATTCTAAAGCAAGTACACAAAAGACTTCTAACCTGTTGTTATAATTTTTATTTTACATTTTTCATAATCTTTAGAAAAACATTGGACATTAGAAGATGAATTTGATGATTTAAATTAATTTAATAAAATATCAGGTATAAAAGTTAATTTACATATGTTTCTAGATATTTCATATCTCCTCCACATTTAAATCAATTTTTCAAAAATTTTTGAATGAATGAAGCTATTCACTGTTTGAATCTTTATGTTTATAACCTACTATCCCTTGCTGTGAAGTTTGGTTTTCTACAAGTTACTTATTTTTTTACTTTTCAAAATATGTATATGCAACATACTTTGTACATGTATAAGAGGTGAAATAGTAAATTTTGTGTATAGTATAGTCAGTTTCCACTTCCTAAAAGCCTACTAAAATTAGTTAAACCTTATAAACAAAACACAACAACAACAAAAAAAACTGCTTCTCAATTCTTTCATCTGATTTTTAAAACATGATGAAACAGGATTTAATAATAGTTACCCATTTAGACCAATTTCTGAAGTAATTTGGTATCTTTATTTTCAAAATATATTCAAAATTCAATAGAGTCGAGGTTAACTGGAAAATTTATATAAACTGAGAATCCTTGAAATTTATTAATTTTAGTAATTTATTTCACTTGTAAAATATGAATGGACAAATACTAACTCAAATCATAACTTTAAATGTTACTTTTGAACTTATGCTTCTGGAAAAGATACTTCTGGAAAAATTTTGCAGGTTTGCACTCATATGTGGGAGCAAAAAATTAAAGCAATTGAGCTCATGGAGATAGATAATAGAATGATGGTTACCAGAGGTTGGGAAGGGTAGTGGTGAGGTGGAAATAAGGGGGGGGGTAATTAATGGGTACAAAAATATATTAATAGATAGAATGAACAATATTTGATAGCACAACAAAATGACTACAATAAGTTACTGTATACTTTAAATAAAAGGGTGGAGTTGGGATGTTCCTAACACAAAGTAATGGTAAATGCTTGAGGTGATGGGTACCCACATTGCCCTGATTTGATTGTTACATGTTGTATGCCTATATCAAAACATCACATGTGCCCCATAAATATATATAACTATTATGGAACCCATAATAATTAAAACAATAAATAAATAAATAAACCCCAATGAGATATCATCATACCTTAGTTAGAAGGGCTATTACTAAAAAGACGAAAAATAACAGATGCTATCGACGATACACAGAAAAAAGAATTCTTACACACTATTGGTAGAAATGTAAACTAGTACAACTACTATAGAAACTTTATGGAGATTTCTCAAAACTAAAAATAGAACTACCATATGATCCAGCAATTCCACTACTGGGTATTTATCCAAAGAAAAGGAAATCAGCCTATCACAGGGATATCTGTACCACATGTTTTTTGCAGCACTATTCTCAATAGCAAAGATATGGAATCAACCTAACTGTCCATCAACAAATTAATGATAAAGAAAATATGGTGTATATACACAATGGAAAATATTCAGCCATAAAAAAGAATAAAATCATGTCATTTGCAATGATATGGATGGAACTAGAGGTCATCATATTAAGCAAAATAAGCCAGGCACAGTAAAACAAATATTGCAAATACTCATTTATATGTGAGAGCTAAAAAACTTGATCTCATTAAGGTAGAGAATAGAATAGATACCAGAGGCTTAGAAGGGTATGTATTTGGGGGTATGCGTGTGTGTGTGTGTGGGGGGGCAGGGCAAGTCTGAAGAGAACTTGTTTAATTGGTACAAACATACAGTTAGAAGAAATAAGTTCTGTTCGATAACAGAATAGGATAGCTATAGTTAACAACAAAGTATTGTGTATTTCAAAATATATAAAAAGGATAAATATTATACTTGAGGTGATGGTTACCATAAATACCCTGACTTATTGCACATTCTATAAATGTAACAAAATATCACATGTACCCTATAAATAAGTACAAATATTATATATTAATAAAAAATAAAATAATTTTTAAAAAGGGCATGTTCTTAAATCACACAGCTTAGACAGGTTTACCACTTTCTCAGTGTAAAATCCTGGACAAATTGCTAAACTCTCATTGTTTAGGTGTATTTTTCAAATAGGATAATTATGATGTGCCTCCCTCATAGATTTGTTGAATAGAATAATGAGATATGGTGCAAAATGTTCAGAACTATTTCTGGAATATAATAATAGTTCAAAACCTGTGTTCAAAAGTTGTTATTGTTAGCTAACCTAACATCATTAGTGTTACCTGTTTCTATTATTTAACCTATAACATACAGAATTATTAAGAAAGACTCTAGAACAACTGAGGAAAAAAGTAATAAAGTTCTCATTTAGAAAAGACTACAAACTTTGGGACATAATAATACTCATTGATTCAACAAATATTTGAGTATCTAACTGTAACAGACACATTCTATTGGTGAAAAGATGAAAGAAAAAAAACAAATAGGAAATGATTATTGTATGTTAGACATGACAAAGGCTAGCTAAATCAGAATAAAAATCATAAAAGAGGAATGATGTGGAATTTCATATAAGTTTATAAGAAAAACATTGCTAAGAGTTACTTTAGATCAAGACCTGTGGAGGTAAGGGTAATCATGTGACTATCTATAAAAAGAACATTTCAAGAAAAGAGAATGGCAAGTGGAAGTATCCTTAGGTAGGAACAAGGCAGTTTGTTCTAAAAAGAGCAAGGAACACAGAGTGACTGGAACAGAATCACATGGTGAGGGGTGGAAAGCAGGAGATGAATTCAGAGGACTCATATGTGGGCAGACCTTGTGGAGCCTATTAGGACATTTGGACTTCTCCCTGCCCTGAGTGTGATGGGAAGCTACCACAAAGCAAAGCAAATAGTGAAGTGATCTAACTTCATTTCATTCACAAATAGAAAGAATACTCAATAAATATAATGTAAGGCAATACCTATAACCAAACAAACCTTACAGCAGAAATTAGGACAGGTAGAAGATGGTGTTTTGTCCCTGAGGTTCAGCTTCATGCTCCTAGCCTGCCTTTGCTAGAGTTCTGCTTTAAAAGTTCTTATTCATTCAAGCAACTGTTAATAAATGGAACTTTGCTCCTAATTTTCACTGGTATCATGAATGCTTCGCTGGCAAAAAAAAAATAAAATAAAAAAATGCTGTTTAATGATGTGTTTAGATAGATGAATTAAAAAAGAATTTGTTAAAGACTATTATACCCACTTTTACCACTTTTACTCAACATAGTACTGGAAGTCTTAGCCAGAGCAACCAGGCAAGAGGAAGATAAAGGGCATCCAAAATGGAAAGAAGAAGGTCAAACTACCCCTGTTTGCCAATGATATAACTGTATATATGGAAAACTCTAAAGACTCCTCCAAAAGACTCCTAGAATTCATAAATAAATTCAATAAAGCCTCAGGTGACAAAAGTAATGTACATAAATCAGTAGCATGTCTATACACTAATAACAGACAAGCTCAGAATCAAATCAAGAACTTGATACCATTTAAAATAGCTGAAAAAAATACTTAGGAATAAACCAAGGAGATAAAATATCTCTAAAAGAAGAACTACAAAACACTGATGAAAGAAATAATGGATGAAACATATAAATATAGAAACATTTCATGCTCATAGATTGGATGAATCAATATTGTTAAAATGTCCATACTGCCCAAAGTGATATATAAATTCAATGCAATTCTCATCAAAATATCAATGTCATTTTTCACAGCATTAGAAAAACAATCATAACCTTCATCTGGAGTCAATAAAGAGCCTGAATAGCCAAAGCAATCCTGGGTAAAAAGAGCAAATCTAGAAGTATCACATTACCCAACTTCAAATTATACTACAAGGCTTTAGTAACACATAACTATTTTTTTTTCTTTTTTTGTTGAGGGGAAAGACACAGTCAAAAGAATTTTCTAAATAAATGAAACAAACAAAAAATTGAAATCAATAACAAAATAATTTTTGATGTGACCAGAGAAAAATACTTCTGTATATTAAAAACCCAATAATAACATAATTGCAAAGCTAAACTTGGAAAAATATATTAAATATGATGAAGATAGAAATGCTTAATAAATACATAAAAAATAATTTCACAAAAGAAAAATTAACAAAACTTGTATGAGTTCAACTTACCCAGTAAGCAAGGAAGTGTAATTTATAACAGCAATGAGATTTAAATTTATACCAATTCTCAATACTAAAAAATAACCTCATCTTTCAATACAGAAAGATGATAACCTATACAACTTGTGAGATTGTAAATTAAAATTTTTAGAATGATGCTTAGCTATTATAAATTAGAAACTTCAAAAAATTAAAAAGACTTTGACTCTATAGTTCTACTTTTATTGATATTTTAAAAGAAAACTCGGGGATATGAATAAAATTTATGGAAATACATGCTCATGACATCACAGTGAAAAGAGTAGAAACAATGTAAGTTCCTGATAAGAATGATTATGAGGAGAGGTTATTTTAAAATCAGTTTATACATCATAAATTAATACTTAGGGATATTTAATCATCTGTCTGCATTGTAGATTTTTGACACATCAAAAATTTCAAACAAATTTTTGCCTCCACCAATATGAACACACACATATGCTATTCTTCTTCTATGATGAAAAAGGCTTTATTATGATTTTCTCTCTGGATTTTTAGCATTTTTCTACAAATAATAAATATGAAGTAAAGACATTAAAGAAAATTAAAATGTTAGAAATGAAAATAATGAAAAATCTCACAAAATTAGCATGCTCTAGTAAATTTGGTTTTCTGACATTTAGGCTTTTCCTAAACATTTAAGAAAGAGGAAATTTTCCCCAAGTGCGATCATCAGTTTTGCAGATGAGATTATATTTGGTCGAATAATTTGATCTTGCCTTATGTGTCTATAAATGCATGTGCCTGTCTCATTTTCCTGAAAATACATAAGATAAAAATGCTAAACAATTGATAATACATGTATTATATGCAGGCCAAATTGATCCTAATGTTCACATTTGTAAGTTATAGCTCCACTTATTTTTCTTCTTTTGTTTTCAAAGTGAAAATGGTGTTGGAGATGGAGTTGCACTTTTGCATAAAGACTTTTAACACAATTTATCAAATAAGAAACATACTACTCACAGACAAATTCTAAAGAGAGATATTTTAGTTCAAACTGAATATTATTAGAGTTATATTGAGAAGAGAATTTCCAATAAGAACCTAATGGATTTGCTATTTGACATGTAGGAAGGCTGTGCAGAAAGTATCCAGCCATGTAATATGAAAAATGGAGACATTTATGGCTAGATACTTTCGGGCAACCTCATATATCTTTTGGGCAGATACCAGCACCTTCTATTTAGTCATCAAATAAAACCTTGAGTGATATTATGCTGCTAAATATATCATATTTGAACACCTTCCCATCCAAAATTTTTCAAAATAAATATAAAGATCCATTGACACAACAGAGAGTTTTTGACCTTGTAGATGTTCTATTAGTTTTTTTTATTTCAGAATATTATGGGGGTACAAATATTAAGGTTACGTACATTGCCCATGACCCCTCTCCCCCCTCGAGGCAGAGCCTCAGGCATGACCATCCCCCAAATGTTGC
>VBSM01002608.1:29133725-29194532 GCA_008086735.1 Cheirogaleus medius
GAATATATTTAACTAAGGAGGTAAAAGACCTCTACAGGCAGAACTATGAAACACCGAAGAAGAAAATAGCAGAGGATGTAAACTGATACCAAAAGGTGGAAGAATATAGCATGCTTATGGGTTGGCAGAATCAATATTGTTAAAATGTCTATACTACCCAAAGTGACCTACAGAGTCAATGCAATCCCTATTAGTATCTTATAAAACTTAAACTCTGTAACTGGTTTAGTGAGAAGTCTCAGCTTATTTGGGTGAAAGTTTGAAATTGTACCAATAACAGGTCAAGCCCTACTATTTCTCTAAATAGCCATTGCTTCTTTGAAAACTCACTTACCCTGGATGTACCAAATCATAAGGAAATCGAGGAAATAAAGACTTCGCTGGCCAACCATCTCAGCTCCTCTCTACACCCAGTCTCTGACTTAGTGGAGCGTGAGGGACCAATTCAGGCATTGCCACACTTTTAAAAAGTTATTCTCTTGGTACCTTCCACCTTTCACTTTGGGAAGGGAAATTGTTGCTTTCCTTTCAAATGCAAGGTGAAAAAGAAAAAGACAATCTTTTCATGAATATTGCATTCCTTTAAAGGAAACTTCTTTTCACTTACCTCTTTAACTTAGGTGATGAGAAAGAAAATAATTCTCCCTTCCTTTTCTGAATGGTGTGCTCTTCATTATCTGTTCCTGTTCTGGTATCTAACAGAACAGTTTATACAGTGCCTGCATTGAACTAAGTGGATGCACAGGTCAAAAATACCTGGCAAAACATGAACTTAGATACTGACTTTACCACAGAAGGTCTTTTGTCTCCCCAACACAAAGGTCACATATGATGACAGCATGGTATCACCTGTATTCCTAAAAAATATACCCTCATCATTCTAGAAAATGGACAAGCAACCTTTCTCATCATCAAGAGGAGACAACAGATTTCACCTAGTAGGATGTGAATATGCCCAACGCTGGTAGATGGATGAGGAGCAGAGTGAATCATTTTCTTTTACAGATTTGATCAACCATCCAAATATCTTTCCACACTATGCTACTCCCAGACACCACTATGGAATCCACTCTGACCTGGAATTAATCAGAACTGATGGAGATATTTATGATTAATGAGCCCTCAATGGCCAGGAGATAGGACTAATAAGATAGAAATCTGTATGGCCCTAGAAGATATGTGATGTTGGGGTGGCTTTATCTTCTCATGTTGTATACTTTTGGTTTTATGTTCAGCCTGCTGGCTTTGGTAGTCCCCTTCCTGCTGGCATTTTGGCCATGGTATGCACAAAACATCTGTGTGCAGCCTGTGTTATGAAATGACAAAAGTTTGAGAGACAGCAAGACCTCTGCTTATAAGTGCCCCCCCCACTACATAAATCCTATATTATATGTGTGCTGTGTGGTATACTTATCTTATATATGCTAAATCACTGGACTGGCAGAGTATCTCATGTACCAGATGTGACTCTAGAGGTATATGTCTGTGAACCTTTTCACAACTAGTGTTGAAATTTGAGGAAGAGGTGATAGCATTTCCAAGTACTCTTTTGAGGTGGCTGGCCAATATTAGCAGACACCAAAACTACCAATAGCAATTATTTAACATCTGTTGGCAGTGGTGGCTTTCTTTATCAATCCCTTCATTCTGCAATTCACATGGACCTTGTATAAGTCCATTTAACCAAGAGATGTTTACCATGCCCCTTCCTTTTTAAAAATTTTTTTTAAATTTCAGCATATTACCAAGATGTTTATCCATGCCCCTTCCTTTTTAAAAATTTTTTTTAAATTTCAGCATATTACCAAGGTACAAATGTTCAGATTATGTGTACTGTCCTTGCCTCACCCGAGTGAGAGATTCAAGCATGTCCATCCCTCAGATGGTGCCCACCGCATTCATTAGGTATGTATATACCCATCCCTACTTCCCCCCTCCCAACTGCCAGAAATACTATGACTGTTACTACTATATGTGCCATTAAGTGTTAGTTAAGTCAGTTAATACCAATTTGATGGTGAGTACATGTGGTGCTTGTTTTTCCATTCTTGTCATACTTCACTTAGTAGAATGGGCTCTATCCAGGATAATACAAAAGGTGCTAGATTGCCATTGTTTTCTGTGGCTGAGTAGAACTCCATGGTATACATATATCATATTTTATTAATCCACTCATGTATTGATGAACTCTTGGGTTGTTTTCACACCTTTGCAATTGTGAATAGTGCTGCTATAAATATTCTACTGCAGATGTCTTTTTTATAGAATGTCTTTTTTTCCTTTGGGTAGATACCCAGTGATGGGATTGCTGTATCAAATGGTGGTTCTACTTGTAGCTCTTTGAGGTATCTCCATGTTACTTTACACAGAAGTGGTACTAGTTTTCAATCCCACCAGCTGTATATGAGTGTTCTTATCTCTCTGCATCCACGCCAACATTTATGGTTTGGGGACTTTTTGGTAAAGGCCATTCTCACTGGAGATAAATGATACCTCACTGTGGTTTTGATTTGCATTTCCCTGATGATTAGAGATGTTGAGCTTTTTTTCATATGTTTGTTGGCCATTTATCTTCTTTTGAAAAGTTTCTGTTCATGTCCTTTCCCACTTTTTGATAGGGTTGTTTGATGTTTTCTTGCTGATTTTCATGAATTCTATATAGATTCTAGTTATCGGCCCTTTATCAGATGTGTACCATGTGAATATTTTCTCACATTCTATAAGTGGTCTGTTTGCTCTCATGATAGTTTCCTTGGCTGTGCAGAAGCTTTTTGTTGAAGATTGCTTTTTCTATATGGGTTCTTCTCTGGTTCCATACGAAATGTAGAATTATTTTTTCTAGATCTGTGAAAACTGATGTTGGTATTTTAATAGGATTGCATTGAATCTGTAGATCACTTTGGGTAGTATAGACATTTTAACAATGTTGATTCTGCTGACCCATGAGCATGGTATGGTTTTCCACCTGTTTACTTCCTCTATTATTTCCTTCCTCAGTATTTCATAGTTTTCCCTGTAGAGGTCTTTTTCCTCCTCAGTTAAATATATTCTTAGGTATTTTATTTTCTTTGTTGCTATTGCCAATCACTCTTTAAATTTGCATATGGTTTAGGTGATATTTTGTTCTTAAATGAGAAGAAACTGCCAACCCTAAACCATATTATCAAATACTTTATTATAAAACTAAAGGCAAAAATGATAATTAAAAAGAAAAGAAAGCTACAACTACTGCACATCATTAAGTCCAGACTACAACATCCCTTGGAGTAAATCCTTGGAAGCTTTGATTACATAATCTCAAGAATATACATTCATTAAAATTCACAACCATAATGGTTATGAATTATGTGAAAAAATAATAATAAGGTTTGCATAGGTTATCCTTTTTTAAACTCAAAAGTTCAACTAAATTTATGAAAAGAAAAACTTTTTTCTGAAGCCATATGTTTAATAAATAATGCCTTCTGAAAATGTTTGAAAGAGGACATTATATTTGGTCTCATTCTCCCTCTTTAAATTAGTTGAGCAAATTCTACCACTAACAAATCTATCATCAGTTCATTAAAATTTACTGCAGTTTTTGATAGGCTATTATATTCCCATGCTTTTAATTAACTTTGATGTCACTTGTTGATTTAGAAAGGTTTATTCCACATAATCTCATCTGATTTTCTAATTCATGGCAGGACCACCCACACAGGTTTCTGTTTAACAGGATTATAAAAATATTTTAAAATACAGGAACAAGAAAAGGTCACTTGCCTTATTAATTCACAGCTTTGATAACATTTTCTAAGCACAGGGTTTAAATAACACCACTGAAATTACCTAACACCTTTGCCATTGGGAATTTTTTTCAAATCACTGCCAAGTTCCACATGAAATGTACTTTAGATTTTCTAGCATGAACTTGGAAGAGGTTTGCTTTTCATGACTCTTCCACAATTTTACAATGTGACTTTTGCCCCTTCTTTGATTTATCAGTGGAATTTCTGACCTAATGAAATTTGTTTTCTATTTTTTTTTTTTTTGTCTACCCTCTTCCCTGTGGCATCCATACTTCAAAACAACAAGAACAGTTTTGAAACCTGCTTTCACCTTTGGGCCATAATAATATAAAACAGCTAAAACCTATTTTTCAATCTACCTTGCACTTAAATCTAACAGCCTTTGTAAGAGTCAGTTACCCTCATGGGTAAGCAAAGCTAATGGGCATGGAGGTCAGCAACATTTCTGTGATGGATTTTGTTTTACTATGGTTTCTTTGGCTTCAGATATGCTTGTTCTTTATAAGATTTCTGGACTGGGCTTATAAATTAATTTCTGGCCATGGGGAAACTCTCTCACTTTATATTAAATTTCATCATCTTCCTAAAAGAAAATACCTAGAGTAAATTTCTAAATGTATTATACATTTTGTTAAGGTCCATTGTTATTTCCATCAAGAAAACATATTTTTATAGTGAATTATACCTGTGTCAAATTGTTCCTTAAACAGTTTGACAGGCCCTGTTGATGGGGCAGAGCATAAAAAGTTGTTGGAAACTTCGACTGTTGGAATGATTATTCAGATGTATGTTTAATTGCTGAACAATTTTTTGTTTGATATTTCTGTAAACAATAAATAATAATTTTAAACTTCTAAAATACAGGGATTATATATGCAAACAAGGATGTTTTGATGAAGCTTTTTAATTAACTTCCAAGAAGAGCATATCAATTAATAGGCAGCATCTTCATGCTCATGGCTCAAAATATATATTTTCAGTTTCTTTAGCTTCAGAGTCATAGTTCTAATTGCTTATATAGTAGGGGCCAAATAGAGATTTGCTTGTGAATATAAATTTATACTATAATTTTTGTTACATCCACTGCCTGATTTTATTTAGGGCTAAAATCTCTGATTTCTTATAACATTTTTAGAAATATTCAGTATTTCAAAATGTGTTTGAGATAGAGAAATATATTTTGGATTCTTCAAATATTTTTCTTAGAGGCTTCCAATATTCCTATAGAGCTCATATGTAGCTGCCATAATTAAAGTTTAACATTAATGGTAGTGGGTGATGTTTTATCTTATTTGAATAAATATATACTTCAAAAATATTTTAAATTCTTTATAGAGAAACAATTAAAGCTATATAACCAAAGGAGATATAAACAGTTAAATAAATGCAGGGTGGGGGGAGGAAGAGAAAACATTTTGTCATATATTTTTTAACAATAAGTACTGATTTTGTCACAAAATACTCTTTGTACTTATGTGCAACATGGAGATATTAAACAATTATCACCTTTTGTATGCAATCTAGAAAATAAGAGTTTTATTGCTGATCTTCACATAACATGGAAACTTGTAAAGATATATAATGCAAACTAGAAATACTGTTTGGCATGAGTTAGATTTAACACAAATGACTTTTTATAAAGCTAGATACTTAATTTAAGATTCAATATTCTAAAGTTGATGCAGTATTGGGCAGAACATATAAATCTGCTTCATATATCAGTAAAATGAAACACTGCATCATTTTATAAGAGTTAAACATCAGATGATGACCCCATATTAAAAGACCGATCACTTCATAAGCCATAAAATGGATACAATTGATTATTGACGATGATTTCACTTCTTTTTGAAAATAGACTCAAGTTTATTACCCTATGTTAATGTGCCAGGGTAAAGCAGGCTTAGGTAATTACACTGTGAGTATTTTATCTCTGAGTTATTAAACTTGTTTCTGCCTCCCTACACACTAATGTTAGAGGTTAATAGCAATGTTCTTTTTTATCCAGTGCTTTACTTCACTTAATGCAATGATGCATGGCTTTCATTAAAGCATGGAGCAAAGAAAGGGAAGAAAAAATTAACATCTGAATCCGGGGCAAAATAACCTTACAAAAAAGAACACAATGGTGGTAACAATCTCTGTCAAGTTTAGCTAGGTATACAATGTAGTTGTAAAATATATGGTGAATTTTAACACAAGAGGACAATAAATCACATTACAATATTTCTAAAGTGGCATCTCTAGGGTTAGTTTTTATACATAAATATCTGTTAAATATATCAAGCAGATAAAACACATTCTACTGCCATTCAGTCTACTCTGTAGTTGTGCTTTTACCATTCTAATCAGGTACATTGCTCAATTAAGTGGTTACTGGTAACGATGCTGAAATTTAAAAAAATGGTGTAATTAGCTATGTGTATTTTTTTAAATCTCATTTTAAAGTATAAGCCCCTATCTTGACTCTATTCTTAGATTTGCCAAATTTTTAAAAAATCAGTTATCATTTGCTTCTATTTTTTTTTTAAATTATACAGTATATTTTTAACGTTCAACAGTAGTTCTTTTATCTGGCATGTTTGTGCACTGCAATTTCCTTGTAGATTGAAAGGCAAAATGCAATTTTCCCTCTAAGGCAGAATCTTTACTATTCTAGCTACAACCCTGAACTCTATTTGTGTTATATATCTGCTCACAACTTTTTGGTGGTGTATTATCATGGCTTTCATAATTTTATTAGTTGTGAAATGCTCCTTTTAAGTGAAATCTTATGTAAATGTTGAGCAAATGAAACAGGCAAAAGTAGGACACTTATTGAAGGTAGTTGCCCTCTCATCCACTTATAGGCATCCACTGCTCTGTTTCTATCACTATGCATTAGTTTTGCTTATTTTTGAACTTTGTGTAAATGAAATACTATATTTTCACTATGTTGCTTTTGAAACTTCATTTTTTGAGTCTATCAAAAGTGTACTTTATTTTATTACTGTGTACAGTATTTTATTACTGTGTAGTATTAATGAGTATATGACTATACCAAAGTATAATTTCTTAATGATGTACAAATATAGTATTTAAAGTTTTAATGATTATGAACAAAGTGGTATAAACCTTCTTGAGCAAGCCTTTCTATTAAAGTTTGTACTCATTCCTTTCAGGGAAAATCTATAAATGCTTTTGCTGTGTCATAGTATAATCATATATTTACTTTTATAACAAACGGCCAAACAGTATTTTAAAGTAGTTGTACTATTCTATATTACTGCCAGGAAACTGTAAGTATTTCAGTTACTCTATCATTGCTCCCAGTTGGTGTGGTCAGTCTTTTTCATCACAGCCTGAATAATGATTATGATTATAGTGTCTGCCAATTGCTGTGGTGCAAATTCTCTCACCGTGGCTGATTTTAACTTACCAAGGTCATGTCTGTGAACATAAAGCAAGAGATCTGTACAATCTGCCCTTGGGAGCTAGTGCATGTTGTCTTTAGCACACTACTACAACTGTCATAAATAAGTGCATACGTATGTGCTGAAGCGTTTTACAGGACTTTACATATACTTCTCATTTTGACACAAAAAATAATAAAAGGCCATAGAATTAAAGGTCAAGATGTAATAAAATTAGTATTTTTATTGCTTACTCAAGATCATTGTTAAAACTTGCACTTTGTTTTAGATTTTGTGTGTGAAAGTGAACAATACAAAAACTACTAGTACAGTTTGCTGCCACTGCAGTGATACATGCTAAAAGGACAACAGTTTTACCCATCCTTGCATTTTCAGTATCTGTGTATATGCCAACAAAGTGAAAAGGGCACACATCTAATATCATTATGAAAATACTTTTGATCTCACAGATTCCTTAACAAGGTCTCCAGGACTCCTATTTTTCCATGGACCACACTTTACCAGCTATTTCTCTATATTGAAAATACTGGAAAATTTATATTATCCTGGATGTATTCTATGGTATACTGCAACTGAATTATTGTAGCTTCTTAAAGTTCATCTCTTGGAAAACTATTGAAACATTTGCAAAAGAAAAGGAAAGAAACGGTTGATGTAAAAATGAAGTCAACATAATTATGGTTTATATTTCACTTTCCTCTAACTTTTATAAAGTTAACACAACACTTTGTTTACAGAAGTATTATTAGTAAAAGTGAATATTTACAAAGAAAAGCTAATGAGTTATTAGTACAAGCCAAATAGCTCTTAAATTTAAATATAGTTTCATATGAAGTTCATAGTTGCTAACTAATCATTGTGCATACCACTGTAAAAACATTAAATCTGCAATCTAAATGCAAAGTTGAATTAATGAGGAAAAAAATGGACCTTTACTGACTGTAGAAATGCAGAAGTCCTTTATAAGGAAAATGACAAACTGAAAAATAGGACTATAAAGTTAAAAAATGTTTTTAAAGAAACATTTATTTCCATGAAAAATGCAACCAACATATAAAATCAACAACAAACAGAGAAAATACAAGTATTAATGATTCATAAGAATGGAGCATTTTCAAAGAAAACTTCCTCAGCTACATTTCTATACTATAATGTTATAATGTTATATTTTTCTATAGAAATTTCTCATATTAGAAATAGAAATAAAATTGCCACCTACATATAAAAATATGATGAAATAACTTCTTGTACAGGACTAACTTATGAATCAAAGAGTAGCAAACACTTGCAGGTAAAAAGAGGAATAAAGACTCAGAAATCATTAGCTTATACCATGGAGCACTACTCAGCCATAAAAAAAAAGAATGATCTAGTATCTTTTATAACAACCTGGATGGAACTAGAGACCAATCTTCTAAGTGAAGGATTGCAAGAATGGAAAAACAAACACCACATGTACTTAATACTAAATTGGAACTAATTGATCAACACTTATATGCACATCTGAAAATAAAACTCAAGGAAAATCAAGCAGGTGGGAGAAAGATGGATAAATTCACACCTAATAGGTACAATACACATTAACTGGGTGAAAGGCACACTTATAACTTTGGCTCAAACTGTACAAAAGCAAATTATGTAACCAAAATGTATGTACTCCCATAATATTCTGAAATTAAGAATAAAAGAAATTAGGTAAGAAAAATCATCACATACTGGGCACAATATTATGAAATTTTGTTTAAAGTTTTCTGCTCCAGCAAAATCTATACTACTATAGTATACTACTAATAGTATACTACTATACTACTATAGAATTTTTTGGGTTATGAGATAAGGCAGATAATTATCAGGATATAAAACTCAGTATTTCAGAAAGGGAAATACTAAAGCTCAGCAGGTTAAAACCAGACAATCCAAAGACAAATTATTCAATTAGATTTAAAATAGACTTTGACATTAAAAATAAGATATCTCAAATGTGACTATTATGAGGTAAATTATCATCATAAAAATTATCTAAAATAAAGTAATGCAACAATGTAGTGTCCAGAGATCTTCAATAGAGGTAATGTAAATTAAAACAACATAACTGCAAGCCCCACAAGATCATCTCTGTATATACATATTTAGAGAGCTGTTCTCAAGAACCAAATAATTAAAATTATAATATATTTTGTACATAATTACATCAATCCTTAAAAATAAAACCTTGATGGCAATGTAAATAATAAAGATCAGCTACCTGTAGCCTCTGTGTCAAATGTAGCTCACCACCCCTTTTTGTGTGACCTGAAGTCTAACAATGTTTTTTACCTTTGTCATTAGTTGAAGAGACAAAAAAGAAAAATACCATTTTATGACGAGTGAGAATTGTATAAAATTCCAATTTTAGGGTCCATAATTAAAATTGTATTTGAATACAGCCATGCCCATTCATTTACTGTTACATATAGCTCCTTTTGCACTGCAATAGCAGAGTTGAGCAGAGGACAGATAGGCTGTATAGCTGAAAACGTTTACAATCTGGCCCTTTACAGATAAAGCTTTGCAACCCCTCCTGAAAAATAAGAGATTATATTAGCAAGATAATATTTTTTAAAACAGCGAGTCAGATTTTTATTACGAAGCTGGAATAATTCTCATAAATCCTCTCTTTAGCGGCTTGAATTCTTAATAATATTAAGGCTGAAAGATCATCTAAGGTGGTTCTATTCCCCAAAGTTGAATTGATCTAATATTAAAACACAATATTTCAGAGGTAGAAGTAAAACCTAATGTATCTTTAGCACTGAAAATTATTATATATTCAGGCACTGAATAGCAATTATTCCATTTAATCTTTAGAACAATTCTAAGTCAAATCTCTGGCCCTAGTGTTTAGATGAGGAAACTAAGGCTCATAGGAATCAAGGAAATAAATGGTGGCTGTTGAAGATGAATCCAATTTTAATTCTGAAGCTGATGCTCTGCTTATTGTATAGACTGCTCAAGTGTGATTAGAGGGGAGTTCCCAAATACTCCTTTATTTATTGTCTGTCCCTGAAATTTTAATGATAGAGATGAAGTTCTCTCCATAAAAAATAAAAAAGTATACAGTAAAATATTTTAACAATATAAGAGAATAAAGAGCAATTGTCTATTTTATTATTTTATCAAATTTTTAAATATTTGCAGCATTTATTTATTTTTGCATTATACCACTGAGATCTTGTGACCTGCTGGGTGCCCATCTGAAACAATTTCTTCATTCCCTAATGTTTATAATTTCCAATTTTTTAAAAAAATGTATTATATATTTATATATCTAAAATACCATGTATTGTCTTATAAATATTTTAATTTATATAAATTAACTATTTTGCTGTATGTGGTTGTACTATCAAAAAGAGGAAGAAAAGGAGAAGGGGGTGGAGGGAGAGCTGGATAATCCTCTTTCAGGGAAAGGAATAACTGCAAATAATAATGTAGTCAACAGACTGCCATATGATATATATCATCCCACATTTTCAGGTATAATATCATATGTTTTAGTTATGCCCATGTTTATCATTCATTCATTTTATCTCTCTGCTGTACAGAATTCCATTGTATGAAGGACAATTCATTATTCTAATTTATTGCTATTAAAAATAATCTATGTACATTATTTCACATATCTGCCTTTGTACATATGCAAAAGTATCTTTTTGATACATATCTAAAAGTGATCCTTAGGATGAAAATTTGATTCTTAAAATGTGAACATCTTCAATATTACCAAATTACTCTCCTGATTTTTTTAAAATGGTGTATCCCATATTCCATATTTTCTAAACTACTTATATAGACGTTTTAATTTTTACCTATATGATCAGTATTATACAGTGTCTATCTAATAGACTATTTGCTGTTTTGTGAATTGCTTATTTCAATCCCTTCCCCATTATTTTTTTGTGTTATTTATTTTATTATTTTTGATTTGTAGGATTACTCAACATATTCTGGACAATATTGCATTATCAGTGTGGAGTGTTGCCAATAATTGATATTTTTATTGTCATTTTGTCTTGTTATGGTTTCATTAGTTATGCAGAATTTTAAATTATTAATTTGGTGAAATTGACCAATGTTTTCTTTTTGGAATGTGTATATGAGAATATCTTTTTGAAGAAGTACTTTGCATTCTCTTTTCAAAAAATAATATCCTATATTTTCTTCTGAAAATTCTAGTTATACTTTTCTTAGTTTCCAGATTTTAATCCACCTAGAATTAATCAGTGTGTATGTATTAGTCAAACTCTAAGTTTCTCTTGTTTCATATGAAGAACTAATTGCCAAACTACATTTATTGAATAATCAGCCCTGTTTAGAGATAACAGTGTTGTATTATTAGCATGAAGTGAGTTCTATAGAACTACATTTTTATTCTCTTTGTTGAAGTAGTTTCTGTATAAAGGGTTATCTGATCCTTTAAATTTTGATAAATATTTTTTAAATCACTTTAATTTGTTAAACAAACTTTAAGTTCCAATTCAATTTAATTAATGATTTATAATTTAAGCACATTTTTTATTTCTTCTTGAGTCAAGTTTGACAATTTATATATTTCTAGGGAAAAAACATCACTTCCATATTTTCAAATTTAGTAGCTTAAGGTTGATCATGAGCTTTTAAAAATGTAGCTTCTTCCTTTGGCTAGGCCACATTTTTTGTTCTTAGTGTTGAAATTAGTGTCTTATTTTTTTCTTTTTTTATGAATCTTAGTAAATATCTACTTTATGAAGTTTTTTTGAATAAACCAACTTCTGGCTTTGCTTATTTTGTAATTTTCTACTTATTATTTTCTTTCTTTGAGTAAGATTTATTTTCTTAATTTCTTGAGCTGAATATTTACTTTTTAAATTTTTATTAGGATTTCTACATTTATCTGTCAAAAATTTAGAAGTGTATTTTTAAATTTGTAAAAATTATTTGTATTTTTTACTTTCTTAGCATGATCATTTTGTATGTATAAAAAGTACATAGAAGAATAAATTGACATAGTAAATATTCAGTGAATGTTGGCCAGGGAGAGACAGTTTAATATAATAGGTCATGAAAGCAAATTTAGGGGCAGACTCAATAAATACTAATATTTAGGATATGTCTATGCCTACTTCATTCCTTTCATTTTTAATATTTTATTACAGTTTTCCTTAAGTTTTATTTTTAAGCAGAACATGGCTAGAATTTTTAAAAATCTAACATTATGATCTTTTCAATAATTGGTGAATTTATCATAGTTGTGTCTATTCATTAGAGTCTGAAGAATCCTGACAAATTTTGTTCCATTTCTCTTCAGTGGTATAGAAGAAGGGAGAAAAAAAATGCAATATATAAGCTTCACAACTGATGAATCTTAGTACTGAAGACACTGTTTAGTTGAAGGAACCAAGATGGGTGTCCAAACTTTGAACCCTAATACTGTGTAAAATTACTCACCTGGCATGACAGTGTTGCCCTTGGGTGGCCTAATCTTAATAGCTGGGATAGCCCTGAAAAAAAAAAAAAAAAGGGAAAAACTGAGTTAAGCATGTCCAATTTATTCTTTGTGAATAATTAAAGAAGAATGAGTAGAGTACGAATGAGTACAAAGAAGAGAGATGTGTGTTTATAAATGAGCTTTATTCTTAGTAAAGTAATCTCAAAACATGGGGAGGAAACATCCTCCTGAAATATTGTCATACATACTGTTTTGAAAAAGATTATATTATCTCACTTCAAATTTTATCATCATTTTTCATTGTTTGTTAGTTTTTGTCCCTATCCTCTGTCTTTTGTTATATTAAACTTTCTATATTCCTTATTATTTCTTCTGATTGGTCGAAGCCTGCTGATAGTTTTGGTCAATTCCTGTACAATGAGTCTATGTCCTCCCATCTTCCTAGATCTGTAGATTTTCTGGCAACTATAAAATCAGCAAAGATTGGTAGCATTGCTTTTTGTTTAATGGCTTGTATTTTCTTTTCTTTCTTTTTTTTTTTTTAATGTGAGGGGACACCATTTTAAACAGTCTGACTCAAAATTTTTTATGCCAATTACATAGCTCCCTTCCCCCCATTTACCCTTCAAAAGATTAACTCACAGTTCCCACTGTTTACCCTCAGAGGCAGAACTCAGCCACAGTTTCAGCTTCAGCTACAGCTGAAGGTGCTGCTTTTGATTTTAGTATTGTCCATGGTTTACAAAAATGTTTATGTTCTGTGATCCCAGACACGGTTTTTTTTAAAAATATACATTTTATTATTATTATGTGTTTTGAGGAAAATTAACAATTGGGACATAAACTCACTATTATCATCATGGCCTGGACATCAGCATGAAAATGACTGCTAATTCGTAATTTTTTGAGGATACGGAGTTAGCAAAAGTCAATTTGTTCGTGAAGTGGGCAGCAAAAGTTGTGGTCACTGCCTCAGCATGAGCTATAGGCTGATGCTTTGATACAATGCAGTTATGGCCATGGAAGGAAATAGAATCTTTTGGGTCCCACTAATCCAAGCTCATAGTAGTGTCTTATATTGCCTTGTACATAATCTGATATTGGAGAGGTGAATAAATATTCTCTAGAAATAAAATATTTGAAAGAATACATCTTTTAGAGTAGTATTTGAAGTTGGAGAAGAGCTAATTTACCAGATGGCACCATTATATTCTCAAAGAGTTCATTTTCCTCAAATGGATAATTTCTTTAAAACTAGTTATTTCCACTCATTCTCATTAACAATACAATTGAGACCTTTCTGTTTGGCTGAACCATCTGAAAAAGAACCTTTGCTAAATTTCCCAGTGATTTTCATCATGAAGACCAGAGAAAGTGGCAGTGGCTGAATAATATAGAACTATACCTAAAATGATTGGTATTTCCCTCTATTCTTCTTTGTAGACATTTTTAATCCCCTAAGAAAGTTTTTCTTTTTGGCCCTGAGGTTATAATATATGCTCATAAATTTTCTGTAGAGCAATTTCTGTTAAAGACTAAGAAAATTAGTGTGCTATACCTTAAAAGTCAGGCTTCTAGTGAAGCTTCTATCAGTGCAGTATGTAGCTCCAAAAGTGGAGCTGCGTTTAGAATACTTTGACAATCTCAGAGTAAATGATAAAATGTCTTTGCATCAAAGCCAAGTATTTTAATTTTCATGTACTATTTTAGCATTTTATTGAGTCTTATGTAAACTATAATTCTTAATATGTTTATTTATCTACCAATAGCAAATAGGACAAAAAATGATAAGAGAACAAGAAAGGTGCTAAAGAGAAGAGAAAAAAAATTACGAGAAGCTGCCAAATAAAATCCATAACAATGTATGTGCGTAACAAAAAGTAATATTCATCTTGAAATTTTCCACAAAAATGGAAAATATTAAGAAAAAAGACTTCAGAATGTAAAAGGGTGTGCATTAATGCATCCCAGAAGTTGCTCTATGGCACACGGGTGTGATATCAATATGTTAGAAGAACACTGACATTTTGACTACTTGAGGTCCTGAGGTGCACAGAGAGAAGTAGGGCAACTTCAAAGACCATTTTCTAATTCTAAGGCATCCTTAGCCATTTATTCCCTTTACTTTAAAATTAAAATATTGGGAAGTACAATTCTGGAAACTTTACAGACACTTTACAGAAACTTTAGAGACAAAAAATGCTCAGATAGATAAAGCTATTAAGATTTTCTAAACTGTAAACTCATTTTTCACAGAAATTATGGAGCTTCCCTCATCTTTGTGTCCCAAATGTAGCAGGTACCTGACATACAGAAGATGTTTAGTAAATATCTGTGAATGAATGGTGATGAAGCATAAAGATAGTAAATGTGAAACAGACTAACTTTTAAAGAATGGGAATGAGTTATTCAGAAGAGAGAGAGAGACAGAGAGAGAGAGAGAGATTGAGATTGAAAACAATAGGGAACAACCCAAGAAATTCACGGAGGGGGCAAATGAGTAACTGATACATATATATACATATACATGTATGTATAACCATAACTGAAGAGAGTGACAAGTAACCTATGGAAAATTATTGGAATTAAATTATAGTGGTGTGTATCTTAGTTAAAATGATATATTAGTATAATGGATCACTTCCTGATTAATGGGGGAAAAAAGTCAAATGTGGAGCAAGGCACAATAGAATACCCTAACACTGGGGTTCCCAATTCCAAGGCACGGACAAGTACTGGTCTATGGCCTGTTAGGTACTGGGCCACAGCAGGAGGTGAGTGGTGGGTCACTGAAGCTTCATCTATATTTACAGCCACTGCCCATGCTCACATCATCACATAAGCTCAGCCTCCTGTCAGATCAGTGGCAGCATTAGATTCTCATAAGAGTGCGAACCCTACTGTAAACTGTGCATGTGAGGGATCTAGATTGCGAGCTGTTTATAAGAATCTAATGCTTGATGATCTGAGGTGGAGCTGAGGCAGTGATGCTAGCACTGGGTGGCAGCTGCAAATACAGATTATCATTAGCAGAGAGGTTTGGCTGCACAATAAATGTGATGCACTTGAATCATACTGAAACCATACTCTCCTCCCCCACTCCCCAATCCATGGAAAAACTGTTTTCCATGAAACTGGTCCCTGGTGCCAAAAAGGTTGGGGACCGCTGCCCTGATATAAGAATAATATATTTACCTTCATACAAACTTGTTAAAATTTATTTAAAAAAATCAATATCCCACATAATTTTATTAATTCAAGCAATGAAACAATTCTAGAGGGAAAAGTTAATGAAATTATATCTTAAACTGTACGTAACTGGAAAAAAAAACCCAGAAGAGTTAGCTTTTTAATGCCGTATTTAATAAACTTGACCAGAATCAGCTACTGCCATTTTTAAAAAAGCATAGATTCCTAGGGCTCACCCTTTGGGAATACGATTGCTGGTTAGGCCCTAGTAATTGGACTATCTAACCAGGACTTCTGATGATTAGTTACTTTTGGAAAATGGACATAATAAATAACTTCACAGACATGAAGGCGAAGATGAGTTCTGCTAGCAAGTAATATTTATTGTAAATAGCATTCTTGAGAATTGCTCTTGAAAAACATAAGTCAAAGCTTGAAGATAATCTAGGTCAAGACTACTCCCATTTTATTTTTTACAGTCACTATTATGTGAGTGAATTTTATATCAGGCATTAACTAAAGACAAATGTAAAATTCTAAGAACTTACTTATTGAAACAGACAATACAAAACCTAATATTTGAAAGGTCTTTAGTTCATATATTATAAATACTCTTATATTTATATTTTATAGATTTCTTTATCTGTCATGTTGCTGTAGAAGAGCCTTGACTTAGACTTCATCTGTGTTTATACTATGAATTTTTATTTCAGTGGAAAATGATCAACCTCCCTAGTGGATTCGTTAACTTGAAATTCCAAACTGAGCTGGCCTAGCCAAATAATATGTTGTTGATTTTGCTTACTGTGAGTTATTTTGGTTTAATTATGAAGTTATTTTTACTATAATAATATGGCTTCAAATCACTGAATCAAGAGCCTTTCAATAATGAAACTAAAATTAATTATCTATATGAAACTGTAAGAGCTTAAATTATTTAAACAAAATTGGAATATTGTGTGTAGATGCACAATGAGAAATGATTTTAATAATTAGGTAGAATTTTAAAAATTATTTGGTTTTAAAGGCTAATTACCTATAAACAGTCCAAAATTTAAATAAGAATCTTTTCCATTTATTACAGAACAGTGACACTATGAGGATCATTCACTGAATGATTACTTCTGATGTTTTTAAGAGATCATGCACTCCATGTCGATGGCTTTCTTCCTCAGTGTAGTGACCTTAGCCATATAGTTATCAACTTTTATGGGGTCATGCCTTAAAGTTATATTCTTTATCTTTCTTGAGTATTTATATTGTGTAATTATAGGGATTAGTAATGGTCTTTTCAGTATGATGGATCTAAGTTCTTAGACTTTAAAACTTTAAACCTTTAATTTTACATTTTATTTCTATTATCTGACATCAATGAAAGAAAATTTAGGATTTTGAAAGAAATTCATTATAAATATCTGTTCTTGTTACAGTTATTCCACTTAACTGGTTCAGCTATATCAAAGAACAAGCAAGAATTATCATTTGTAGGATTTTGAAAACCATAACATATATTCTGAGAAACTTGATCATTTTTCAGTAACTGAACTAGAACTACTACACACATTTAATATATCCAATAAAAGTGCAGATAAAATGAAAGCACTACCATAGTAATATATAACTAGAAACTAACATTTCAACGACTTTTTCAAGTACTGAATATAACATCAATTGCAGAAAAACGATCTTAACAGCTCATCAGGCAGCTAGAAAAGGGAAATTTCCAAAATAATCTTGTACATCATTCTCAAGTATTAGGCTATTAATACAATGACAAACCCTTCTCAGGGCATAAGAGATTTAGAGAATGATTTATAAAAATAGGGTTATTTAGGTTTCAATGACTTAGAATCACCTTTTAGTATCTCTTTTCTGAGAGCATTCTACAAAACTCACTGTTTTAAAAGCTAGCTATCATTACAAGTTTTAGACTTTTAGGAATACTTGTATGCAAATTTAACTAATTATATATTTGATAACATTTTAGAGATTTATTTAAGTAATTCATATGGTGAGGATTCATTTAACAAAAATTAAGATATCTATATTATGGTAAAATATATTTTTATAAACCATTAGAATTCAATTTTATATACCTAAAGCTGAGTCATTATAATCATTTTTTAGTCTATTATTGCAACTATTCATATTTTATTCTAATAAATATGTAGAATTTCAATTCATAGGGTTTCTCAGTCATATCTTATGCAGAGTTTTGGAAATACTCTGAATCCTTAAATATTACATGCACACATTCAACTTTCTGAACTTTACAGAAGCTGCTAAGGGAATCATTCAAAGCCAAGTACCTACTTCTTCATTTGGATTGAGGACACACAAAATAAATGAAGCTAACAAAAGAAATTTTCAGAGTTTTGTCACAATTAAATAAGCCCTCATTTTTAATGTTTTCTTTCTCCCAAAAAAGTAGAAAACTAAAAAGTAGAAGCAGAGCTCTCACATTTAAGGAGTTTAAAGACTGTAGAGGAAAAGAGAGTTGGGAGACAAAGTTTATATCTATGTTTGTATTAATAAATTCATTTAAATATCTAGGATTCTCTAAAATAAAATAAAACTGTTGTATCATAAAGGAATTGCTGAAAAGACAAAATCAGTGACATTTTGCATGTTTTAAATTCTTGAGGATGGTTACTTTACAAAAATTGCCATTTATATCCCTTGTCATTAGAGGGTTTTTTTTGTGCTCTATAACTTTCTGTTTGGCTTCATTCCAACTTGCATTCATTCAGAGTTGCATCTATGAGCCTGTTTCTCCCTGCAATGCCATTCTGATTTTGTGTCTTGGAATCACTGATGCATAACCTCAAGTTTCCCCGTGTTCCCAGAGGTTGACAGTAATGTGGCTATCACATGAGAAGGCATTTCCATACATTCTTAGTGGGTTTTGCACAGGTCCAACTTCTTTGAAGGGTAATTTGCAACTTTTATCAAAAATAAAAATGTATACTCTTTCAACTAGTAATTCCATACTTAGGATTCCTCCAAATATTATAATTGTACATGGGTGAAAACATGCAACTGTGAGAATTTTTCATTGTATTACATTATAATAGCAAAAGATAAATAGCAACCCAAATGTAAAAATGTAATAAATATAATTAATGTATTAAGTAAGTTATAGTTATTGATATAATAAAATAGCATGCAAAAAATGTTTTTAAAGGTAAAAATATACCTTGAGATATGAGTAGTGTTTGGCACAACCTATTAAGTGAAAAAGCAAATTTTGTCAAAAGGATACTTTAGGTGAAAAATATACATTTAATCATATGATTAAATAAAATTTCTGAAAAGATATATAAGATAAGTTAGCCCTATCATTAATAAAGGGGCTTCGGATAATATGGGCAAACTGTCAGAAGGGAAAATTTTACTTTTTGCCATTTTATATTCTTCAAATAATATGTTTTACTTTGAACATTTTTTATCTGAAAGTTCACTTAAAATCTTTAGATAAAAATCTTCAATCAACCTCTACCTGTTTGACAAAGATGAGCACTTATCTTTCAAACAACCCACCTCAAAAGACATTAGTAACTTTATTCTTGGTACTGAAGTCTTTAATGCTATTTTAAAGATGATTTAATGTCCCTAAACAAGCCCATTGTTTTCAATAGGATAGTAAAAATTCTTGTATTCTGGCTACCACTTTATCTTCTTTTTCCATTCTAAGCTGCCAGTGCTTCCATTTCTAACTAATTCAGAAAGATTTGTATATCCTGAATGAAAAATTCTTGTCATTGACACCCCCTTTCCAAAAAAGAGAAAATATATACAGATTTATGACTAAAGGGTAGTCCAAATTCTCATTGCCTCATTATATTTGCATGCATTTTAATCTTCTAATTGGAAGTTTTTCTAAAAATGTATCAGGTAAAATAAATCACTGTATCTGAACAACAATTAAAGATGTCATTCACATGATTTTTATTTTCAACAAGAAAATTAGATAAAAATTTAGAAATTTATTGGCAATCCTTACATATTCTTTGGAGACACAGTGCCTAAACATAGTAATTTGGAATTTACAAATGACATTGATACCCTGGAAAATATATCACCTCTGAATTTTAGTGTTTATATTCTGTGATAAAAATTTTGTTATTGGTCTTTTTTACTTGTTGATGTTTTCTTTAGTCATTCCATTTTCACAGCAAGCAAATAAAGGAGGTAATATCATTCCCAAATATCCAAGTAGAGAACTTTAATTCAGAAAGCATGAGTGAATTACTCAACATGTCTTGTTTTATGATGTAACTCACCTCTTATCCCAAAACCATTTTGCCATTTATTTATTGATTTTTGTTCAATGGATGTCTTTTATTTCTTTTTCTTGTCAATGGATGTTTTTTTTAATTTCTCCCCTCCCATTCTCTCCCCTCCCCTGCCCTCCCCTCTCCCACCTTCCCCCCTCCCCTCTCCTCTCTTCTCTCTTCTTCTCTTGGTGCTCTGGCTAGGACTGTGTTGAATAGAAGTAGTGAAAGTGGATGTACTTGTCTCGTCCCTGATCTTACTGGAAGTGCTTTCAGTTTTCATCATTGAGTATATAGCTACCCATAAGCATGATGTATGTCAGCTCTATTTATTGCAGTACATTCCTTATATACCTAATTTATTGATAATTTTGAATAAAAGGATATTGAATTTTGTTGAATGACTTTTCTGCATCTATTGAAATGATCATAAGATTTTTACCCTTCAATCTGTTACTGTGGAGTATTATATTTATTGATTTCCATATGTGAAATATCTTTGTATTCCAGAAAAAAATGTCACTTGATCATGGAATGTGTTACTTTTAATATGCTCCTGAATTTGGTTTGCTAGCATTTTGTTGAGGAGTTTTGCACGTATGCTCATCAGGAGTAGTGGCTTGTAATTTTCACTTCTTGCAGTGTTTTCCTCTAGCTTTGGTGTGAGGATAAGCCTGGCCTCATAAAAAGTGCTTGAAATGTTCCTTTCTCTTTAATTTTTTGGCAGAGTTTGGGAAGAATTGGCACTAATTCTTTAAATGCTTGGTAGGAATCACTCACAAAGCTCTTTTGTCTTCAGCTTTTTCTGTTTGGAAGGTTTTAGAAGTTAAATTGTCTCTGTAGATGACATGATATTATATGTAGAAACCCTAAATCAGGGGTCCTCAAACTTTTTAAACAGGGGGCCAGTTCACTGTCCCTCAGACCGTTGGAGGGCCGGACTATAGTTTTAAAAAAACTATGAACAAATTCCTATGCACACTGCATATATCTTATTTTGAAGTAAAAAAACAAAATGGGCAAAAACACCTGACGGGCTGGATAAATGTCCTCGGCGGGCCGCATGTGGCCCACGGGCTGTAGTTTGAGGACGCCTGCCTAAAGAATACAAAAAATAATGTTAAAACTAATAAACAACTCAGTAAAGTTGAAAGATATAAAATCAACATACAAAAATCTGTGGAGTTTCTATACACTAACAGCAAACTATCTGCAAAAAAATTAAGAAAACAATTCCACTTACAATGTCATCAAAACAAAGAGAAATACTTAGAAATAAATTTATCTAAAGAGGTGAAAGATCTTAAAACTGAAAATCATAAGACATTAAGGAAACAAATTGAAGATGACACAAATAAATGGAAAGACAGCCTGTGTTCATTGACCAAAAGAATTAATATTATTAAAATGTCCATACTACTCAAAGAAATCTACAGATTTAATGCAATCCTGCCATGGTTTTAATGTTTATCCCCTCCAAAACTCATGTTGAAAATCAATCCCTTTTTGTAACATACTTAAGAGGGTAGAAAATCTGACTATGATATTTAAAAGGTGGGACCTTTGGGAGGTAATTAGGTTTAGATGATGTAATTATGGTGGGGCACTAGTGACTTTATAATAGTAGAAAGAGAGACATGTATTAGTACACTCAGCTCCTCTCACCCTGTGAGGCCTTCTTTCATGTTATGACACAGCACAAGGATTTTACCACAAGCCAGCCAGATGTGTCCACCTGATCTTGGAATTCCTGAATTCCAAGAATAGTATAAAATTCCAGAATAGTATAAAATAACCCCTTTTCCCTTATAAATTACTGAATATCAGGTATTCTTTTATAAGCAGCAGAAAATGGAGTAAAACAAATCCTCATTAAAATTCTAATGGCATATTTCACAGAAATAGAAAAAACAATCCTAAAATTTGTAAGTAACCACAAAGACCCCAAATGACATCATGCTTCCTGATTTCAAGCTCTATTACAAAGCTATAGTAATTATAACAATACGGTACTGTTAAAAAAATAGACACATACAACAGGATAGAGAGCCCAAGGGGAAAAAATCCTAAGCCTGTAGAGTCAACTACTCTTTGATAATAGTGCCAAGAATCCACAGTAGGAAAAGGATAGCCTCCTTAACAAAAGAGGAGGAAAATTGGATATCCACATGCAAAAGAATGAAATTATACCTGTATACATCATATATAAAAATCAACTTGAAATGGAATAAAGACTTAAATGTAAAACCTAATATTTCTAGAAGAAAACATAGGGAACATCCTCCTTGACACTGGACTTGGCTATATATATATATATATATATAATTTTTTTCATTCCAGCATATTATGGGGGTACAAATGTTTAGGTTACATATATTACCTTGGCCCCACCCAAGCCAGAGCTTCAAGCATGTCCATCCCCCAGACGGTGTGCACCACACCTATTAGGTACGAATATACCCATCCCCTCCTCGCCCTTCCCACCTGCCCAACACCTGATGAATGTTACTGCTATATGTGCATATAAGTGTTGATCAGTTAATACCAATTTGATGGTGAGTACATGTGGTGCTTTTTTTTCCATTCTTGTGATATTTCACATAGTAGAATGGGCTCCAGCTCTATCCAGGATAATATAGAGATGCTAGATCCCCATTGTATTTTGTGGCTGAGTGGAACTCCTTGGTATACATATACCACATTTTGTTAATTCACTCATGTATTGATGGGAACTTGGGTTCTTTCCCCATCTTTGCAATTGTGAATTGTGCTGCTATAAACATTCTACTGCAGGTTTTGCCAATACACATTTTTTTAATGTGACACAAAAAGCACTGGCAGCAAAAGCAAAAACATATAAGTGGGGAAACATCAAACTAAAAATCTCCACAGGTGGATAAAAAACAATCATTGAATGACTTCATCTTTATTGTTACTTCTAAGTCATAATCCAATTACCAGCAAAGAAAAAAAAGAAAAAAAAGGAAAAGATAATCAGTAAAATGAATACTTTTCTGGCCTATATGCTATTAATATATCAATGACTTTGATTTTATTTGGTAAGTATACTTAGATGGGAGAACAGTGTAATTGTAGAAGTTCAGAAGAACATCATTAGGATATGCTAGGTCTATTAAATGAAGGGTAACTTTACATTTCAAGTAAGTCTCACGAACCAATGAGTAACATGACATTATGAAAAATAATGTGTCATTATTACTCAATCTAATAACTTTAAATAGAAAGAATCACTCTACTTTTCTTTTCAAGTGACCATATTAATTTAAATCACTGGAAACAAAATTGGTAGCTTCAAAAGATACTCCTAACCAGAATATGTTGCTGTGTAATAAAGTATGCTGGGTCAGGGGCAGGATGGGGGGACAGAGAAAATAGAAGAAGAAAATTTATGGAGAGTCTTGGAGGAATGAGTTTATTTTATTCTCTACTTTTCCCAAATTATCTTCCACCCAATCAATGTTGGGGAGAAGAATGAATGCTTCCTGCAAGCCTAATCCTCAAATTGGGTAAGCTGAGAATGAGAAGAATCTGAAATTCCCACCCCTGACTTTGGTTTGATGAACAGCAGCAACCTCATAAATATTAAGGAGATGGAATCTGTGGTGACATATCCAAAGGGGAGATTGGTAGAGAATGTCCGGGATATACTATCTCATTACAAGTACTCTGAGTTTCCTATTTGGCAAAGAGTATACTGGAAAAGTTAGCTGACAAAGCAAGAAGACTTGCTAGTCACTGCCTCCTGCCCTAAAAACAGGTCACATGGTGGAAAAAGAGTGCTCCATCATCAGACATGGTGGGAGGGACCTTCTTTGTGAAGGAAAGGAAGCAGTGCCACTCCTGATAAGCTGCTAGGTCACTAAACAAGTGACTATATGGAGCCTTCAGGGCATCTGATATGCTGCCTCTTGGAAGAAGCTAAGGAAATATTGCTGGAGAGCAGTGGGTCAGGCAGGAGAGAATGAATGAGCTTTGAGGGCATTGGCTTGGCTGCTTGACAGTAACTACTTAAAATGAGCACCTGATCAGAATAAGGATATGCTTTCTAGATCTGTAAAGAATGACAATGGTATTTTGATAGGAATTGCATTAATTCTGTAGATCAGTTTAGGTTGTATGGACATTTTAATGATGTTGATTCTACCAATCCATGAGCAAGGTAGATTTTTCCATTTGTTTACATCTTCTATAATTTCTTTTCTTAATGTTTCATAGTTCTTCCTGTATATGTCTCTCACCTCTTTCATTAAATATATTCCTAGATATTTAATTTTCTTTGAGGCTATTATAAAAGGTATTGCATTTGTTATTTGAATTTCAGCTTGACTGTTATTGGTGTATATGAATGCCTCTGATTTGTGTGTATTGATTTTGTATCCTAAGACTTTACTGAATTCATTTATCAATTCCAGGAGTCTCTTGATTGAATCATTGGGGTTTTCTAGATATAACATCATATCATCAGCAAAGAGCGTGAGTTTGATCTCATCTGCCCCCATTTGGACACCCTTAACTCCCCTCTCTTGTCTAATTGCTCTAGCAAGGGCTTCGAGCACTATGTTGAATAGAAGCAGAGATAATGGGCAATCTTGTCTGGTTCCAGTTCTAAGTGGGAATGGTTTCAATTTTCCCCCATTCAGCATGATATTGGCAGTGGGTTTATCATAAATGGACTTGATAATTTTAAGGAAGACTCGTCTATGCCTATTTTCTTAAGAGTTTTTATCATAAAGGTGTGTTGGACTTTTTCAAATGCTTTTTCTGCATCTATTGAGAGAATCATGGTCTTTGTTCTTGTTTTTATTTATGAGGCAAATTGCATTTATAGATTTGCATATGTTGAACCAGCCTTACATCCCTGGAATAAAACCCACCTGGTCATGGTGAATTATTTTTTTGATATGCTGCTGAATTCAATTGGCTAAAATTTTTTGAGGATTTTTGCATCTATATTCATGAGGGATATTGGTCTGTAGTTTTCTTTTTTGGTTGTGTCCTTTCCTGGCTTTGGTATCAAGGTGATATTGGCTTAGTAGAATGAGTTAGGAAGGATGGAAGAATAGGCACCACATATACTCATCATCAAATTGGCACTAACTGATCAAGACTATGGTACTCACACCACAGTAATATTCTCCAGGGATTAGGGGTTGGGGGTGTAAACTCACAACTAATGGGCATGGTGAACATTGTAGAGGGGAAGGGCATGGCTCTAATCCTCACTTGGGTGAGGCAAAGTCATAAAATGTAACCAAAATGTTTGTACCCTCATAATATCCTGAAATAAAAATAAATAAATAAAGAATATTACTAGAAAAAAAATAAGGATATGCTCATACTGCTCATTTTGAGAAGGCAAATGTAAGGATGCAATCCAGAGAGAAAATGTTGAACAGAAACTGAAATAAAAAGATGCTTGATCTCTTAAAAACACCCTATTTTCTTACTAACTTTTTCCAATAAATATTTAGAGAGCATTTACCATGCATATCTTGTATTCATAGCTCATAACACAATATGCCCACTGGGTAATCAAGAAATGGGAATACAGGACACTGTGAATTGTTTTTTAATTATTTTTTTAGAGGTTTCGCTCTGTCACCCAGGGTGGAATGCAGTGACTCAATCACAGCTCACTGTAGCCTCAAACTCCTGGGTTCAAACAATCATCCTGCCTCAGCCTCCTGAGTAAGTGGAACTATAAGTGTTCAATACCATACCCAGTTAATTTTATTTTTTTAATTTTTGTACAGTCAGGGGTTTCACTTTTTTGCCCAGGCTATTCTCAAATTCCTGGGCTTAAGTGATCCTCCTGCCTTGACCTCCCAGTGTGCTGGGATTGCAGGCATAAGCCACTATACATGGACTCCTGTGAATTATTATCTTAAAAAATCACAGAGGAATTAATAGGTGATTTATCTTGGTATGAGAGAGATCTCCCCAAGTATAGCCAATCAAGAAGTAAAATATGGCAGGACAAAGTTTACTTCTACGATTTGAATGTTTGTCTCTTCCAAAATGCATGTTGAAATTGAAGTTTAGTTACTATTGTAATTGTATTGAAAGTTGGGACCTTTAAGAGATAATTGGGCTATGAGGGCTCTGTCCCCACAGATGGGATTACTGTCATTATAAAAGAGCAAGTTAAGGCCCCTTTTGGGTCTTGGCTCTTCTGCTCTTCTGCCTTTTGAGGATCAGTGTTCTTCTCTTCCAGAGAATGTATCATTCAAGACATCATCTTGGGAGCAGAGACAAGGCCCTCAGCAGACACTAAACCTGCCACATCTTGATATTGGCCTTCTTTCTAGCTGTTATAAATTATATAGTTTGTGATAATGTTACATTAATATGAATAACAGCACAAACAGACTAAGACAGTTTCTTCTATGAACTGGTCTATGGTATATAGTATTTATATGTTAAAAATATAGAAAATTATTTTTAAAAACTCATAGATACTAAATTTTAATTTTGCATAAAAGCACTTTAAATATTATACATATTTATTGTGTGCAATAATAGCCCAGTACATATAAAGGTCTTTTGAAAGTTAAAATGTATTTTACATTTGAAAAGTCATTCATAGGCCGGGCGCGGTGGCTCACGTCTGTAATCCTAGCACTCTGGGAGGCCGAGGCGGGTGGATAGCTCAAGGTCAGGAGTTCGAAACCAGCCTGACCAAGAGCGAGACCCCGTCTCTAAAAAAAAAAAGAAAAGTCATTCATTCTGATTTTATACACAATATACATACACACATAAATTTACATTTATGTATACT
Organism: Cheirogaleus medius; assembly: GCA_008086735.1. NCBI lineage: Eukaryota > Metazoa > Chordata > Mammalia > Primates > Cheirogaleidae > Cheirogaleus > Cheirogaleus medius. The sequence goes on from VBSM01002608.1 coordinate 29,160,653, forward strand.
TAGGTAGCCTTTTTCCCACTTGCCATTTTTAGCATATAGATAATCAATTTCTTTTTCCCTTCCATTACAAAAAAGTCTTTTCCATGGACATGGAATGTAACAATAAAACTTTTGAACTTTTAGCTCTTTCACCCATCTCATGTCCTAATTTCTCATGTAATTAATCAATAACAGTTGTCTGGGAGTAAATAACCTAATTCTTTTTTTTCAGCATATTATGGGGGTACAAATGTTTAGGTTACATGTGTTGCCTTTTCCCCCTTCTCCCCCCTCTGAGTCAGAGCTTCAAGCATGTCCATTCCCCAGATGGTGCGCATCACACTCGTTATGTATGTATATACCCATCCTCTCCTCCCCTTCCCATCTGCCTGACACCCCATAAATGTTATTTCTATATGTGCACTTAGGTGATGATCAGTTAATACCAATTTGCTGATGAGTACATGTGGTGCTTGTTTTTCCATTCTTGGGATACTTCACTTAGTAGAATGGGTTCCAGCTGTATCCAGGAAAATACAAGAGGTGCTATATCACCATTGTTTCTTATAGCTGAATATTACTCTATGGTATACATATACCACATTTTATTAATCCACTCATGTATTGATGAGCACTTGGAACTTTGATGTTTGACTCATTCTTAGCTTACAGTTTCATCCTTCAGTAAACATCCCCTACCCTAGAGGGATTGGTTCTTTTCAAACTTTATTATCTACATGCTATGTCACTTCATTCTTAACTGCCTTTAAAAGGCATGCTGTTGTGGTATCTCCTACAAAAAATACTGTGAGAGAGGGCATGGAAAGAATAAGTAATTAGTAGTATACTCAATTAATTCATTGTTATAACTTCAAACATTTATATAGTCATTTTTAAATACAAAAGTGATTCCTTTTTTGTTCTGAATGTTTTCCTAATGAGTATGTGAGAATTACCTTCCTAGAAGTTATTTTTAAGAGTATATTGCTAAGCTTAGGTAAACCCATAAATAAAATATTTCTTCTGTATCTCTGTTGAAAATAGTTTTTTGTATTCACAGGGTAATATGTCATAAAAATAAACTAATTTGAAAAAGTCCAGTGATTGATCTTAAGATTTGAATAATAAATGGCAATATCACCTACTCAATTATACGAGAAAAAAAGAACAGCACACACACACATACACATTTTTCATGCAAACAAATACCCTGATATATAGATATACATATATTTTGTTTTTTCATTGAAGATAAGGTTGGTGCTGAACCAAATAAAATATGAAATAGCAATTTACCCTTTTTCTTTTTTTTGCTTCTATTATCACTGGTCAATACTTCCCAGACAAACTGTCCTCTAACATTCCTGACTTTGTCACACCATTAGAAGTAAATTGATTATGGACTATATGATTGAAAGGGCTGCTAGAGAAAATAATCTCAAATGAAAAACAATCATTTCACCTCTCACAAACATCCATTCAAACAAACGATTCTTAAAATAAGGGTTATTTCAAAGGTTTTAGTACCTACTTCTTAGAAATATCAAGTTAGCTGGACCTAAACATAGATTTGTCTACCAAAACCATTTTAGCCTCAGAGCTGAAGAAAAAAAATGATTCTTAAAAAAATGAGAAAAATGCTACAGTTCTTAAAATAATGGTGAAGTAATGGTGAAAATAATGGTGAAATAATTCTTAAAATAATGGTTATTCCAAAGGTTCTAGTGCCTACATCTAGGAAATATCCCTTTAGCTGGGCCTAAACATAGATTTGTCTGCCTAAACCATTTTAGATTCTGAAGTGATGAAACAAATTATTTTAAGATAATGGTGAAAAGTTTGGTCTTCTAAATATGAACCAGGATCCACCCTTTTCACTTCTCAGAAAAATCTGCACTTCTCACCTCTCCCAAAAATCAACTCCAATAAATGATTCATTCAATGGTGGGTATTTCAAAGGTTCTAGTACCTGCAACTTGGAAATACATAGTTATCTTGGCCTAAACATAGATTTGTCTCCCTAAAGCATTTTAGGTTCTGAGCTGATGAAACAAATGAATCTTAAAATAATGATGAAAAGTGCTACAGTTCTTAAAATAATGGCAAAAATGATAATGAAATAATACTTAAAATAATGGTGAAAACTGCTACAGTTATTTAAATAATGGTGAAATAATGGTGGAAAAAATGGTGAATTCATACTTAAAATAATGGTTATTTCAAAAGTTGTAGTACCTACCTCTTGGAAATATCAAGTTAGCTGGGCCTAAACATAGATTTGTCTGCCAAAACCATTTTAGGCTTTAAGCCGATGAAACAAATGATTCTTAAAATAATGGTGAAAAGTGTGGATCCTGTTTCAATCTTTGCTGGGTCCGCACATTTCATTAGGAGACTGAAACAGAAATTGCACTTTTCACCTCTCACATGAATGCGCACTTCTCACCTCTCAAAAAAATCAACTCAAACAAATGATTCTAAAAATAATGGTTATATCAAAGGTACCAGTTTGAAATTCTTGGAAATATCCAGTTAGCTGGGCCTAAACATAGATTTGTCAGCCAAAATCATTTTAGGCTTTGAACTGATGAAACAATGATTCTTAAAATACTGGTGAAAAGTGCTACAGTTCGTAAAATAATGGTGAAATAATGTTGATAATAATAGTGAAATAATTATAAAAAATGGTGATACAAAAAAGTGCTACAGTTCTTAAAATAATGATGAAATAATGGTGAAAATCATAGTTAAATAATTCTTAAATTTTCTGTCTTCACAGAAGACTGAAACAGCATGTACACTTTTAACCATTATAATAAGAATATTTTGTTTCATCAACTCAGAGCCTGAAATGGGTTAGACAAGTAAATCTATATTTAGACCCAGCTAACTGGGTATTTCCAAGAAGTAGGCACTAGAACGTTTGATGTTACCATTATTTTAAGAATCATTTATTTGAGTTGATTGTTGTGAGAGATGAAAAGTGTGGATTGTGTTTCAGTCTTCTAAGACAGAGGACTGAACACAGAAGACTAAAGATGGAAGACTGAAACAGAATCCACACTTTTCACCTCTCACAAAAATACACACTTCTCACCTCTCACAAAACTCAACTCAAAATAATGTTTCCTAAAATAGTGGTTGTGTCAAAGATTCTCATACCTACTTCTTGGAAATATCCAGTTAGCTGGGACTAAACATAGATTGGTCAGCCAAAATCATTTCAGGCCCTGAGCTGAGGAAATAAATGATTCTTAAAATAATGGTGAAAAGTGCTACAGTTCATAAATTAATGGTGAATAATGGTGATAATTATAAAAAAAGTGATAATAGCTACGGTTCTTAAAATGATGGTGAAATAATAGTGAAAATAATGGTTAAATAATTCTTAAATTCCGTCTTCATAGAAGACTGAAACAGGATCTGTACTTTTCATCTCTCACACAAATCCATACTTCTCACCTCAAAAAAATCAACTCAAAGTAATGATTCCAAAGGTAATGTTTATTTCAAAGGATCTAGTACCTACTTCTTCGAAATATCCAGTTTGCTGGGCCCAAACATAGATTTGTCAGCCAAAACCATTTTAGGCTCCGAGCTGATGAAACAAAGGATTCTTAAAATAATGGTGAAAACTGTGGATCCTGTTTCGGTCTTCTAAAACTGAAGAGTGAAAACTGAAACAGTATCCCACTTTTCACCTCTCACAAAAATCCTCACTTCTCACCTCTCGCAAAACTCAACTCAAACTAATGATTCTTAAAATAGTGGTTGTTTCAAAGATTCTAGTACCTACTTCTTGAAAATAATCTAGTTCGCTGTGCTTAAACAGTTTTGTCATACAAAACCATTTTACTCTCTGAGCTTATAAAACAAATAATTCTTAAAATAATGGTTAACAGTGTGGATCCTGTTCAGTTTTCTAAGACTGAAGACCAAAGACTGAAACAGTATCCCACTTTTCACCTCTCGCAAAAATCTGTACTTCTCACCTATCGCAAAATTCAACTCACACAAATGATTGCTAAAATAATGGTCATTTCAAAGGTTCTACTACCTATTTCCTGGAAATATCCAGTTAGCTGTGCCTATACATTGATTTGTCTGCCAAAACCATTTTAGGCTCTGAGGTGATGAAACAAACAATTCTTACTATAATGGTAAAGTTGCTACAGATCTTAAAATAATGTTAAAATAATGGTGAAAATATTAGTGAAATAATTATAAAGAAATAATGGTGAAAATTGCTATACTTCTTAAAATAATGTTGAAATAATGGTAAAATTAATATGAAATAATTCTTATATTCAGTCTTAGTAGACAACTGAAGCAGGATCCGCACTTCTCACCCCTCACAAAACTCAATCAAACAAATGATTCTTAAAATCATGGTTATTTCAAAGGTTTTAATACCTAGTTCTTGGAAATATCCAGCTAACTGGGCCTAAACATAGATTTCTCTGCCAAAACCATTTTAGGCTCTGAGCTGATGAAACAAATGATTCTGAAAATAATGGTGAAAATGCTACAGTTCTTAAAATAATGGTGAAATAATTGTTAAAATAATGGTTATTTCAAAGGTTGTAGTGCCTACTTCTAGGAAATATCCCTTTAGCCATTCCTAGACACAGATTTGTCTGCCAAAACCATTTTAGGCTCTAAGCTGGTAAAGCTAATGAGTCTTAAAATAATGGTGAAAAATAGTATACTTCTTAAGAAATGGTGAAATAATGGTGAGAATGATGGTATAATAATTCTTAAAATAATGGTTATTTCAATGGTTAGTACCTACATCTAGAAAATAACCGTTTACCTGTGCCTAAACATAGATTTGTTGTCCAAAACTCTTTTAGGCTCTGAGCTGAGGAAACTAATGATTTTTAAAATAATGGCTAAATGTCTCAGTCTTCTAAAATTGAAACAAGATGCACACTCTTCACCTCTCAGAAAAATCAACTCAAACAAATAATTCTTAAAATAATAATTATTTCAGAGATTCTACTTCCTACTTCTAGGAAATATCTGGTTCAGTGGACCTAAAATTAGATTTGTCTGCCAAAACCATTTTAGGCTTTGAGCTGATGAAACAAATGATTCTTAAAATAATGGTGAAAACTTTGGATCCTGTTTTAGTCTTCTACAAAGTGCAGATTATTTTAAGAATCACTTGTTTGAGCTGATTTTTGTGAGAGGTGAAAAGAAGACTGAAACAGGATCCGCACTTTTCACCTCTCACAGAAATCAACTCAGGGTGGATAACAGACTTAAACCTAAGGCGGGAAACTATAAGAATTTGAGGAGAAAATGTTGGAAAAACTCTTGTAGTCATTGGCCTAGGCAGGGAATTAATGAAGAAGACCCCCAAGGAAATCACAGCAACAACAACAACAAAAATACATAAATGGGACCTGATCAAATTAAAAAGCTTCTGCACAGCCATGGGAACTATCAAGAGAGCAAACAGACAACCTACAGAATGGAAGAAAATATTCGCATGATACACATCCAATAAAGGGCTGAGAACTAGAATATATAGAGAACTCAGGAAAATGAGCAAGAAAAAAATCTAACAACTCTATCAAAAAGTGGGCAAAGGACATGAACACAGACTTCTCAAAAAAAGACTAGTGATCAAGAAATATATGAAAAAAATGCTCAACATCTCTGATCATCAGAGAAATGCAAATCAAAACCATAACGAGATATCACTTATCTCCAGTGAGAATGACCTTTATGAAAAAGTTCCTAAACAATAAATAGTGGTGTGGATACAGAGAGATAGGACACTCCTATGCTGCTGGTGGGACTGCAAACTAGTACAACCTGTGTGGAAGGTAATCCGGAGGTACCTAAAAGAGCTACAAGTAGAATTACCATTTGATCCAGCAATCCCATTACTGGGCATCTACCCAAAAGAACAAAAGACATTCTATTAAAAAGACATCTGCACTAGAATGTTTATAGCAGCACAATTCACAATTGCAAAGACGTGGAAACAACCCATGTGGCCATCCATACATGAGTGGATTAACAAAATGTGGTATACGTATACCATGGAGTTCTACTCAGCCACAAAAACAATGGTGATCTAGCACCTCTTGTATTATTTGGATAGAGCTGGAACCTATTCTACTAAGTGAAATATCACAAGAATGGTAAAACAAGCACCACATGTACTCACCATCAAATTGGTATTAACTGATCAACAATTAAGTGCACACACAGTAATAACATTCATCACGTGTCAGACAAATGAGAGGGTGGAGGAGGGGATGGTTATATACACACATAATGGGTGCAGTGAGCACCTTCTGGGGGATAGACATGCTTAAAACTCTGACTTGGGTGGGACAAAGGCAATATATGTAACCTAAACTTTTGTACCCCCGTAATATGGTGAAATAAAAAAAATAATTTAAATAAAATAAAGGTGAAAAGTATAAGGATACTAGATGTTATTTAATTTAGTTTATCAAAAAGTATTTCATATCAATGAAAAATAGATCTTTAGTATCTGGGTAAATAAAATGTATGACACAGAATGCAAAACAGAAGTTTTAGAAATTGAAGTAAAATGAATTCAAATTGCTGCTGGAAAATTTTACTTTCAGTGAAAGGATCTCTAGTGAATATATAAATGTAGTTGACTCTTATGATATTATTTCTAGGTAGCTAATTATCTTGCAAGATACTTGAAGAGATTAAATGAAATAGTGTACATAAATGTGTTTGTAGATAAGCCTTTGAAAGTAGTAATCATTTCTTCTTAGTAAAACATTATAATTGTTATATTTGCATAATAATCTATTATTTTTCAAAGCAATTCCAAATTCTCACTTGAGCCACATAATCTTGTGAGATAGAAATTACATATTTTATTTTTCCAAGGCTGAAATAGATTAAATGGATCAAGTGATCAGAATTCACATGTGCTGAGTACAAATCCTTTCCCTGAACCAGCCTCTCTTTCTGTAGTTTGATAGTCACTTAGGAAAATTGTCTGAAGAGGAACACAAGCATCCAGACAATGAAAAGTGCTGACATCTTATATATTCAGGTTTAACATGTCTTTGTTTTTCTTATAAACTTAAATGTCATGATAGAGAGGAAAGTGCTCTTTAGAAATTTAAAAACAAAGAGAACCAGTGGCCAGTAAGGTCACACATCACCTGATTGCTTCCTCTTGTTGCTTGCTTCACTCATTTTCTCCTTCACTCTCACTATATTGGGATCAGGCCTTACAAATAATCAGCACCTAACCCATTGCCAACCTTCTGTTTTCTAGGGAATCTTGACTAAGAGAAAGCAACCTGAGAAAATTAATGTTTTTAAACATCTATTTTGTGCCAAGTACTTTGTTAAACAGCATAGAATAATAAAACAAAAAATGTGGCATTAATATAGTCTTTGATATATGAAGCTAATACCACTAATATAACATCTCTATGAGTTTATTTCTGTAGCCATTGTAATGGAGTTTATTTTTTTTTCACCCATATTTTTCTAACAAAGGCCTCACTGTGACCAAGGGTACCTTGCCACTACAGGCAGTGAGTGCACCATTCAGGTAAATTATGAAATTATAAAATTTTGCCTAGATTGCTGTGGTGCTTTGAAAAGTTTTTACACTGGGCTCTAGTAAACTCATCCAGGGGTTGTGAATTTCACTGTTAGGGTAAATTGTGTTTTTAGATAAACAATTTTCTTAAGTATTCAGGTAAGCAGCTGAGGTTCATTATGTAAAACCTTTCTTGTTATAAAAATAAATAAAAATGTCTTAGTTATTAAGCTATAATAATAATTTGCTCAAGTACTATAGAGTTTTGACATATGTAGTAGAAAATTATTCATTATTCTTTATAAGTATTCAAAATTGTTTTATTTATTTGATTGTCTATCTTAGTGTTCACTAGCTTCATTGTTTCAAAGTTGAATAACACCATATATGATTTATTTTGAGTAACTGTAAAAGTAATTGCAGGGAATAGTTGAATATTGTTGCCTTTATTTCAAGAGAGAAGCCACCAAAAGTTTTCCCAAAAGACAAAATAAATTCTATAGTCTATGCAAATAACAGAGTTGTGCCTTGCTTATTTTAGCAAACTTTATTGGGAGATTAATTAACAGTTATTGTTGATTAACATTTTAGGCACAATTATAGTTAAGTACATTTAAGTAAATTTATAAAATATGAATGCTTTTTGTTATATATGAATTATATACTTTATATATTCCTTTGTTAGAGTACATTTTATATAAGAAATAAATTCAATATTATGTAATGATGTTCTTAGTTTTAATGTTTTTAAAATTTTTTAGCACTTTTATGGTAGATATTATTTATATCTGATTAATTTTACGCTTTAGTGTTTGATATAGGCCACTAATACCAAGGCTGATTTTTTTTTTGCTTTATTCTTGATTCATAACTCTCAACCTCATTTATTTCTAAAACTTTGCATCTTAGAAAATGGCACACATATGCAAAATGTTACAGAAATCAATAGATATCACACTGTATTCCTCACTTTCACTCAGTCCTCACGTCTAATACACCAATAAATCATTTTACGCTACTTCAAAAATCCTAAATCAGTCTAATTATTTCCATTTCCATTTCCCAAATTATTTCACCTGAAACATAGCAATAGCTTCCTAAATGATTACCCTTTACTAAATGTTGATCTCCCCAAATCAATTCCCCACACCATCCAGTGATCTTTTTAAACTGTAAATCAGATTATATCATTCACTGTCTTTAAACTCTCCGATTGTTTCCCCTTGAAGTTAAAGACAATGACAACTCACTAGCACACTCTATCCTCATTCACTCTGCTACCACAACAGAGGCCTTCTTTTTTTCTCTCTTAAAAATATTCCTTTGATCCAAAACTATGTGATTCCTAGAAGAAAAGCTAGGGGGAAAACTTTGTGACATTTAGATTTGGCTATTATTTCTTTGATGTGATACCAAGGTACAGGCAATAAAAGCAAAAATAGGCAAATGGAACTACCTCAAACTTAAAAACTTTTGTTCACCAAAGGACAGAATAAACATTGTGAAAAGGCAACCTACAGAATGAGAGAAAATATTTGCAATCATGTTTCTAATGAGGAGTTAATATGCAGAGTATATAAAGAACACCTACATCTCAACAACAAAAATGCAGATAACAATTAAAAAATGGGAAAAAAACTTTAATAGATATTTCTCCAAAGATGATACAACAACCAGCTTACCTCTAAAATGATGATTAACATTACTAATCATCAAAGATATGCAAACCAAAACCACAATGAGATGTCACCTCACACTCATTAGTATGGCTACTATTAAAAATATACAACACACGCACATACAAAAAAAATAAATAATGTTGGCAGGGATTTGGATAAGTTGGAATCCTTGTGCACTACTGATGGTATTGTAAATGGTGCAACTGCTATGGAAAACAGTATGACAGTTATTCAAAAACTTAAAAATAGAACTATCATATGATCTAACAATAAAATTTCCGAGTATATATCCAAAAGAAATGAAAGCAGGACCTCTAAGAGGTATCTAAACATCCATATTAATAGCACCCCTACCCACGATAGCCAAGAGGTAGAAGCAACCCAAATACCCATTGATGGATAAGTGGTTAAACAAAATGTAGTATATACATACAATGAAACACTATACACCCTTTAAAAAGGAAAGAAATATTGTCACATGATACAACATGGATAAACCTTGAGGATATTATTCTAAGTGAAACAAGCCAATCACAAAAGGACAAATGCGTTATGATTCCACTTGTATGAGGTATCTGAAGTAGTCAAATACATAGATAAAGAAAGTAGAATGTTGGCTATCAAGGACTGTGGGTAAGGGACAAAAAAGAAGTTGTATAATAGCTATAGGCTTTCAGCTTTGCGAGATGAAAATGTTCTAGATATATGTTGCACAACAATGTAAATATACTTAATACTACAGAACTGAACACTTAAAATGGTTAAGATGATAAATTTTATGCTAAATGCTTTATGATAAATTTTGTGGTAAATTTTTTTACCACAATAACAAAAAAGACTTAAAAAATCCCTTCTGCAAAGTTTTGTTATTGTATTTTCCCATTTCTGATCCCTTCATGGCTGTGGTCTGCAATCCCTGGGCCACAGACCAGTACCGGTATCAGTACCAGTCCCTGGCCTTTTAGGAACCAGGCCACACAGCAGGGATGAGCGGTGGGGAAGTAAGCAAAACTTCATCTGTATTTACAGCCACTCCCCATTGCTTACATCAACCCCTGAGCTCCACCTTCTGTCAGATCAACAGCAGCATTAGATTCTCAGAGGGACACAATCCCTACTCTAAACTGCACAAGTGAGGGTTCTGGGTTGTGCACTTCTTATGAGAATCTGGTGCCTGATGATCTGAGGTGGAGCTGAGACGATGATGCTCACCCCTTCACCCTGGTCAGTGGAAAAATTGTCTTCTATGAACTCATCCCTGCTGCCAAAAAGTTTGGGGACCACTCCTTTATGGCATTCACCTCTTAGCCCATGCCTCCTGTCTGCAAAGGAGATCTCACTTTTTCTCTCTCTTTTTTTTTTTTTTTTGAGACAAGAGTCTCACTCTGTCACCTTGGGTAAAGTGCAGTAGCATCATCATAGCTCACTGCAACCTCAAATTCTTGGGCTCAAGCAATCCTCCTGCCTCAGCCTCTTGAGTAGCTAGGACTACAGGTGTGTGCCACCACGCCTGGTTAATTTTTTCTACTTTTAGTAGAGACCGGGTCTTGTTCTTGCTCAAGCTGGTCTCGAATTCCCTAACTCAAGCTATCCTCCCAACTCAGCTTCCCAGAATGCTAGGATTATAAGTGTGAGCCACCATGCCCGGCCAGGAGATCTCTCTTATACCTGATGTGAAGTAGCCTGTTAGAGTCACCCTCACATATAATCTCACTAATTTATTTCCCTAATGGCATTTATCATCATGAGTTCATCTTATTCACTTTACAATATTTTCTGTTCCATCCCTTTCAATGGGATGAATTTTTATGTCCCATACACTGCTATTCAATATACAGAACTTTGCATGAATAATAGATTGTTCTCAATAAATACTTTTAAATTAATGAATGAATTTATTTTATTTAAATAAAATATTCATTTATTTAAAATGAATATATCTTAATAAGAATTGTGCAATTCATTGATTCCCACTAATATCTGCAAAAGTAAATCATACTCATTTCAGCAAGATGTGAAAGTTGTGTCCTGTCACAGAATTGGTTTTGTAAAAAAATTGAATTATTTGACTAATGTGGGCAAAGAAGAATGAGGACATATTAAGTGGAAAGTGAGTGATATATAGGCAAAGGGCTAGATGTAGATAGATAAAAGACCTGGCAAAATGGAAAAGCTGGACAATTACTTGGGATAGGGCAAGGTTACATTTAGATGGGCTCATTTGTCATGAGTGTGAAAGGGAACAGAGAACCAATACAAACAGATGGGAACTAATATAGGTGTTGAGAGGAAAGGACAGAATACAGAGACAGAATGGTGAAGTAAAATTTTAAATGGTAAACTAACATATAAGCAGAAGTTTGCTTAAGGCACATGTGTATCTGAACTATTTTGATCAAAGGGAACATGCCATCTCTATCTTCAGCTATGTGACACATTTAAAACCTGGATTTATTGAGATGTTACAAAATGGTAATGAAAGAAACTTTAAATTCAAGAATTCAATTTATGGAAATGTTTTTGACATAAACTTATAAATGGTAATAATAATAATGACGATGATAATGATATAAATTTAGATGTAGAGAACTTTAAAATTTACTAACTATCCAGTGAGCACAATCACTGACAGAAACCCAGTTCTATTATTGGAGAATTTATTCTTATTAAAAATTGTTCCCTGTATTGAGTGAAAATGTAGGCACTTTTATTTTTTGATCATATCATTGTCTACTAGGCTAATAGAGAATGCCTACTTCTTTCATATGGCAAGTGTCCAACTATCTGATAATGATAATCTTAATTGATAATTAATAAGGTTATTTCCAGGATAAACATCTGGCAACCCCACTCATCCCATTCCTCTTATATACGTAGAGCAGAACACTCAGTAGTCTAGTTATTATACTCTGTGATTTTGCTTTTCAAAATTACCTTGAAAACATGTTATGCCAAAATGTATACAATATTCTAGATATGGTCCTATAACTAAGGTAATACATCCCTTAATCTGAATATTATATTTTTATCGTGTTGTTAGTTTGGCATGAAATACTAATATGAGCACAGCCCAGTGCTATTTCACTTGAACCTTTTCTAGTCTTCCATTAGTATGAATGAATTGTTATTAATAATATAAAAGCAATATTCTAAAGTTAATCTCACACATTGTCATTTGGTTCTAATCCAGTATGATATCTCTAATGTTCAATTCTACACTCACTTTTATATCTTTAAGAGAATACTTACCTAAATATAATAGGTAACTATAGGAAGTATTCCTCAGTATGGACATTAGGGGCATAAGGAAGTAAAGCAACACTCCAGTAGACTGTAGGTTAGCACACTAGAAAAGGACCACCGGAATCAGAGAGCAGTTTCCTGTCCAGTTAAAATAAAACACACAGCACATTTACTCAATTCACTCCCACTTAATGCAAAGAGAGATTTTATTCTCAAAATCTGTACTTGTTGCCTAGGAAAGAAAAAAATCTTTAAACAGAACTGAGGAAACATACTAGAGTTACAAATATTGATCAATTCAGACATTCATTTATAAATATGTATGGACAACTAATATTTACAAAAATTTGCAGAAGAAAGTTGGAATACACAAATATTCATTTATCTAATAAATGGTTATTGATTACTGCTCTCTACTGGGCAGTCATCATTCAGAGCCCTGGGGATAGAGGTGTGAACCAACTAGCAAGATTCTATCTATCAAGGAGCAAACATAGAAATAGACTTAGTGGAAATGGAAGAAAAGTTTAGTTAAAATTTATACCAACTGAATCCTTTAAGAGCATTTTTTAACAAAGAACAGTCTGCTTTAATATGCATAATTAAAAATGTGATTGATAACACACATGTTAAAGAAAGTGCTTGATAAATAATGTGTACAGTAAACAACTAAAGGGCTGAATAGCTATATAGATATCATTAAAGACAAAAATGGAAGACCAAACACCAAGACAAGTGATTTTAACAGAATGCAGGCTAAAAAGACACAAAGGCAAATGCTATCATTATGAGGTTTTCTTTTCTATTTTTCTTAAAGGTGGCTTTTGGGCACAGGAAAGAATATAAAGAAGTAACTGTGGTTTTAAAAATAATATTTGATTATCACAATTGCCAGTTCAAAACCCTGATTATTTCTAGATTAAATGTATAACTTATTTTTATATAAAATACCTAATAAATTTAAAGGAGCATTTTATAAATTTATTAATCATATTTCCACTATTAACTTTAAGCTGCATCTAAAATATGTTTTATTTCTTCTTTAGTTATTTCATTTTGCTAATTAATACAGGCTGACTATCTCTAATTCATGATACAACTGTAAAATTTACAATTGTAAATATAAAAATGTACAAATTTACAATTGTAAAATTCCATACTTGACCTCATGTGACAAGTCATAGTCAAAACACAGGCTCACAACACAGTTTATTCATTGTCTCCAAAGGAAAAAAGACACTCCCATTACCTTCAGCTGCAATATATCACAACCATACAAGCCCGGATACCTCACACAAAGATGCTCACAAAGGGTAAGAAAATAGCATGTGTGCAGGCTGGACACACCAATGACAGGTTCCCACATTGTCCCACATGAGGCCAGGACTGATGTGCATTCCACACTGCTTTTTGCTTATTTTCTACTCTGTGGTGTAAAAATATTGTTGAAAATGTCAAAAAAGCATGTGGATACTCCTATGGGTAACAGTGATAAGGAAAGGAGGAAGCATTTATGTTTGCCTGTAGGACAGAAAGTCAAGCTATTGGAGAAACTGGACAGCAGCATAAGTGTGAAGCATCTTACAGAGTGTGTAGTTTTTGAATGACCATCACATATGATCTGAAAAAAGCAGGAAAATAAGTTCTATGCTGAAAGTGATGAACAGAAGTTCTATGCTGAATGATTTATTGAAGTTCTATGCTGAATGATTTATTGAAGTTCTATGCTGAAAGTGATGAACAGAAGTTCTATGCTGAAAGTGATGAACAGAAGTTAATGCAAAATAGAAAAAAAACACTATTTAAAGCTTAAAACGAAGATCTTGATTGTATATGGACAGAATACATCCTTTATGGTCACAGTTACATATGCCATTTAATGATGATTGTGAAACAAGCAAAGATCTATCATGATGAACTTAAAAAATTTAAAAGAACTGAATATTCCTCAGGCTGGTTACAGAAATTTAAAAAAAAAAATTACTGCAGAGAGTAGCAAGATAGCTGAATAGAGATATCAGTCTCCAGATCACCTCAGAAAGAAAGAAAAGTTTTAGATGGAAGCAAACAAACAAACAAACAAAAACATAGCCCAGGTGTAATTCTGAAGGGAAAATGCCAGAACCTACTGGAGATTTCATGGGAAGAAGTTACAGAGCAGAACAAGAAGGAAGATTTTGCAGAGATCAACCCCTGAGGAATCTGCAACCCCACAGAAAGAATAGATGTGAGTGTTCATTTTTCCTCCCCTCACACCTCTGGATTACTGCAGCCTCCCAATGTTGAAGACTTGCGATATAATAATGTAGCTTAAGAAGTAACCTTAAGAGAAGGAGTACATGCCCAGCCCAGAGTGGCATGAGAGTCATACGTTCCGGCCTAGGTTCACCTAACAAACAGGGTTGCTGCTTAAAGGCATAACAAAGAGTTTGAGCTTCTGCATGTAAGCAAATGTTTCCCAGTCCCACAGTCCTGGGGGTCTGAGGGCACTTGATAAACATCTTGCCCTTATGGGTACTGCCTGAGCTCATGAGATGGCTGGTTAGTCAGTGACGGGTAAGATTCCTCAAGGAGGAACAACCTAAGCCATAGGGGGCCAGGCCAAAAAGGATGGGAACAGAAAGTTTCCCTTTGTGGCTGCATTGTTTATCTGTGCTTATCTCAAACTCTGGTTTATGGCCGTCGCCTTAAGCAACTACATTAAGACCCTGAGTCATGGGACATCTGTTTACTTAGATCCAAGTCCGGAACTGATGGCTATCACCGCAATGCTCATGTGGTCACGTACAAGGAACTAACTTTGATTTTTTAGGGTATAATAATAAAGTGACTGGTGCTTTTCAGCATTCGAGTCTTGTACTGTCTCTATGTGTGTCTGTGTCTTTCTTTTGTGTTTTGTGTTCATCCCCCATCCTGCAAACAGGCCATGGCATCCCAAACTGTTGAAGAGTTTCTCTACCTTCATGATCCCTAAAGCTGATGCTTCCAATAAACAGGGAGCTTCTTGAGAACAGAGCACTGGGCTACCAAATCCCACAGGGTCCCTCCCCCTCATCACAGACCTGAGTAAAGATAGCAGGTGGCATACTGCTTTTCCACCCATTGTGTGCCTTTGTCCCCCATGGAGCTTCACACTTCAGTTTTCTTGTCAGTCGTCCCCACACAAACATATCCCTACTACTGCCAAGGCTTGATGGCCACAGGGGACCAGTGGGTCTCAGGATAACTGTGTTATCCCAGAGCTTAGACATTCTGGCAGGGCTGCCTTCAGTGGAAAGGAGAGTTCAACAATCCAGGGATGCCTCTAGGGCAAAGGCTATCAGAGTGCCAGCTCTCCTCCATTCACACTCTTCTCCTTGTCCTCTGCTCCCCTGCCCATGCAGCCATGGCAGTTTCCATGTGAGTCAGCACGGGTCCCCCAAGGCATGATTGAGCTGAGGCTCTCGGAATTGGCTGCTTCCCTTCTTTGGTGTGCCCACCACACCCAGGATTTCACAGGGAGTGGGATACTGTAACCTCAGGACTCTAGCATAATTCTCAAAGGCATTGAGAGGATATTTGCAAACTCATTTTGGGAAGTGAGGGAGTGCACAAGGGCAGAACTAATAGGAGAGTATGATGTGGGTCCAAGCCACAGCATATTCACAGAGCACCCCTTCCCCTACAGGAATGGCATGCTTTCAGTCCAGGGCAGGATCCTGGGCAGGAACTGTCAGCTTGTAGTACCATTGCTGATGAGCTCAGCTAGCTTGAGATGCTGCTTGTGCTCAGACACCAGAAGTAGATCTGTGGGGCAAGAGAAGAGTGAGAATAGAAACACCCACTCCTGGCTGCCAGCATGTGAATCCATGATGGCCCCTCCCCCATGAGTAGACTTCTTGGCTTGGTGGGGTCTCTTAGCCCCTCTCTGGTGGCTTTTCTCAGTGGCCTGGGATTTAACCCACCACTTCTGCTGAGACAGCTCTTGTGCTTACCTTTGTGAAGCATGAATGCAGGCTAACCCAACCCAGCTCCACCTAGCATCACTCTTCCTCCTACCTTGGCATAGCATAAGAAAGAATGACGGACAACCAAGTGCTTCTCCTGATCAATCCTGATCAACTAGAGTTAGTCCCAAGTCCCAAAAAACACCACTGCAGCTGGCTCTTTTCTGAAGGCACTACCTACTGGTAGGGAAGATAACTTGTACAGCCCATTACAGTATTTACTGGTTCAGTCATACAGGGTGTGGCTTACTTACCCACAATCACCATTTACCAACAGGAACACCCTTAAGGGGAGGGGGGGCATAATCCCATTCATATAAAAGGGGAAACCAAGAAGGGGAAACCAAAACCAAGAAGCTACAACTTCTCCAGATAAGAAGGAATCAGTGCAACAACTCCAGAAGTATGAAAAATCAGTGTGACAGGACTCCCCCTGCCAAGGAGCACACCAACTCTCTACCAATGGAGTCCAACCAAAATGAAAATACTGAAATGACAGATAAAGAATTTCAAATATGGATTTTAAGGAAGCTCAATAAGATCCAAAAAATAAAAAGGAAAACTAACTCAAAGAAACTAGAAAAATAATTCAGAAAATGAATGACCACTTAATGGAATAGATAGATGTATTTATAAAAATGGAACTGCTATAAGTGAAAAATTCATTTAAAGAAATACAAAACAGTAGAAAATTTAAGAATAAGCTAGACCAAACAAAGAATTTCAGACCTTGAGGACAACTCTTTCTAATTAACCCAGTTAATCAAAAATAAAGAACAAAAAATCAAAGGAAATGAAGAAAGTCCATGAAAAATATGGAATTATGTAAAATGGACAAAGATAAGAATCAAAGGCATCCCTGGGGATGAAGAAGAAAAAGCAAAAGGCCTAAAAACCTACTTGAGGGAATAATTGAGAAAAACTTTCCTGGTTTTGTTAGAGATACAGACTTTGAGATACAAAAAGCTCAACAAAACATGAGATTCAATGCAAAAAGGGCATCATCAAGGCATGTTGTCATGAGACTGGCCACCATCAATGAGGAAGGATTCCTCTGAGCTATGAGGCAAAACATAGAGTTAAGTTACAAATGAAAACCCATCAGACTAACATAAGAATTCTAAACAGAAACCTTACAGGCCAGAAAGGAAAGGGTTCCTATTTTCACTCTCCTTAAATAGAATAACTGCCAACCAGGAATTTTGTATCCTACAAAACTATGTTTCATAAATGGAGGAGAAATAAAGTCTTACCCAGTCAAACAAACACTAAGGAAATTTGTCACCCCTAGGCTTGCCCTACAAAAAATGCTTGAAAGTATTCTATACATGGAACAGAATGATCAATACCCACTAGTATGAAAACACCCCAAATTTAAAACTTACAGCTCTTATAAAACAACAACACAAGGGAGAGAACTAGGTAATAGGTAATAATCAAAAATGGTGACAAGAACAGTATTTCACTTGTCAATACTAACGTTGAATGTGAACAGTCTTAATGCTCCTCTTAAAAGACTTAGATTGGCAGAATGAATTAAAAAATGCAACCCAAATATATGCTATCTCCAAGAAACTAATTTAACTCATGAAGATTCTCACACACTCAAGGTAAAGGGGTGGAAAAAGATATTCCATGCAAATGAAAATCAAAAGTGACCAGGAATAGCTATTCTCATATCACATAAAATAGACTTTAAGTCAACAATTTTATAAAGAAAGAAAAAAAATGGTCATTATATAATGATAAAGGGATCAATTTCACAAGAAGATATAACAATCCTAAATATATATGCACCTAACAAAAGAGCTCCTAGATTCATAAAGAAAATTTTATTAGACATAAGAAAAGAAACAAACAGCAACATCATAATAGACAAGGACTTCAACACTACACTGACGAATGATAAGGATCATTGAGGCAGAAGACTAACAAAGAAACATGACTTAGATGGGAACATAGAACAAATGGACCTAAAAGATTTTTACACAACATTCTACCCCAAAACTACAGAATATATATTCTTCAACACATGGGACATTTTCCATGATAGATCACATATTAGGCCAGAAAACAAGTCTCAGCAAATTTAGAACAATTGAAATCATACCATGTATCTTTGCAGACCACAGTGGAATAAAATCAGAAATCTGTAGAGGCACTCTTAAAACTATACAACTACATGGAAATTAAACAACTGCTGCTGAATGATTCTTGTGTTCTTGATGAAATCAGTATGGAAATCAAAATATTTTTGACACTGATTAACAAAGGCAATGCAAGCTTCCAAAATCTATGGGATATAACAAAACAGGGTTCTAGGAAAAATTCGTAGCTTTAAATGCTTAAATCAAAAAGACAGAAATATCACAAATTAACAACCTAAGGTCACACTTCAAGGAACTAGAAAAAGAAGAAGCCAAACCCACAGCTAGTAGACACAAAGAAATAACAAAGCTCAGGGCATAACTAAATGAAATGAAAACCAAAAAATCATTACAAAAGATCAATAAGACAAGAAGTCAGTTCTTTGAAAGATCAACAAAATTGATAAACCACTAACTAGATTAACTAGGAATAGGAAAGAAAGGACTAAAATAAGCTCGATCAGAAATGAAAAAGAAGACATTATGCCTGGTACCACAGAAATACAGAATATCATCTGTGACTACTGTAAAAACCTCTATGCACACAACTAGAATACCCAGAGGAAGTGGATAAAATCCTGGAAACATAAAACCTCCCAAGCTTGAGTAAGGATGAAATCGATGTCCGGAGCAGACCAATAATGAGTAGTGAGATTAAAACAATAAAAAATCTCCCAACAGAAAAAAACTCTGGCCCAGACAGATTCACAGCTGAATTCTACCAGACGCACAAAGAGCTGGTACCCTTTCTACTGAAACTCTTCCATAACACCGAGAAGAAGGGAACCCTCCCTAACTCACTCTGTGAAGCCAGTATCACCTTGACACCAAAGCCAGGAAGGGACACAACAAAAACAACAGAAATCTACAGAACAATATCCCTTATGAACATAGATATACAAATCTATGTTGTATCTATGTATACAAATTCTCAACAAATACTAGAAAAGCAAATTCAATAGCATGTCACAAAGATAATCCACCATGATCAAGTGGATTTTGTCCCAAGTACGCAAGGATGGCTCCACATATGCACATCAATAAATATGATTTACCACATAAGAAGAAGTAAAAAACATACCCACACATATGGAGTACTATTCAGCCATAAAAAGGAATGAAATAATGTCATTTGCAGCAACTTGGATGAAACTGGAGAACATTACCCTAAGTGAAGTATCTCAGAATGGAAAACCAAACACCACATATCCTCACTAATAAATGAGAGCTAAATTATAGGTACACATGGTCATAAAATGGTGTAAAGGTTATTGGAAACCAAGAAAAGGGGAGGCTGAGAGGGGAATGAGGGATAAAAACTTATCTGTCAGGTACAATGTACACTACTGTGGTGATGGGCACACTAAAAGCCCTGACTTAAGCATGATACAATTCATCCATGTAACAAGAACACCTGTACCCCCTAAAATGTTGAATGAAAAATTATATTAAAATACCTTTTAAAGAATTGTAGTGATAAATCATCTGCTGATCATGAGTCAGTAGAGAAATGCATCGACAAGTTTGCCAAGGTTATCACTGATGAAAATGTGACATCAGAACAAGTCTAGAATGTCAATGAAACATCACTGTTTAGGCATTATTGTCCCAGAAAGACACTGTCTATAGCCAATCACACAGCCTCTGCAGCAATTAAGGATGTCAAGGACAGAATAACAATGCTGGGATGTGCTAATGCAGCAGACATACGTAAGCATAAACTCACTGTTAGAGGCAAACGCTTTACTCATTTGCTGTTTTCAAGAAAAGAATTCCTTACCAGTCCATTATTATGCTAATAAAAGGCATGGGTCACCAGAGACATATTTTCTGATGGTTTCACAACTGCATTTTGTACCAGCAGCTTATTATTACTGTGGAGAAGCTGGAATGGATGATGACTACAGGATTTTGTTATTGTTTAACAACTCTTCAACTCATCCTTCAGGTAAAACTCTAATAAAAATAATGTTTATTCCATGTACTTTCCCCTAATGTTGACTTAATTCAGCCATGTGACCAGGGTATCCTTAGATCAATGAAAAATAATATAAAATCATTTTCTTAAATAGCATGGTAGCAGCAGTGAACAGAAGCATGGGTGTGGAAGGTTTTTAAGAGTAGTTTAGCATGAAGGATGTCATGTATCCTGTTCCCAGTGCTTTAGAACACAATGATAAAAGACACAGTTGTGCATGCCTGGCACAACCTCTGGTCTGCAAGTATGTTTGGTGATGATGATGAACAAGATGGTGATTTTGAAGGATTCAGTATGTTAAGGGAGAATAAAATAATGTCTGACTTCCTTACATATGAAAAAAATATACCTTCAGAGTCTGTCAGGAAGCTGGAACAAGTGGAGGTTGATAATAATGAGGCTCCAATTGTTCATTCATTGACCAATGGTGAAATAGCCAAAATGATTCTGAATCAAGGTGATTGTGATAATAATGATGAAGATGATATTGTTAAGACTGCAGAAAAAGTGCCTATAGACAACATGGTGAAAATGTGTGACGAGCTAGGTTGAAGGACTAAGGTAGCATGTATTCGTAACAGAACAAGAAATGATGTCCGTTTGTAAAATCAAAGAGATACTTTTAAGACAAAAAACATTGGTAATGAGGCAGATGATTCTGGTGAAAATAATTTATAAGGTATCCAGCAGAATACCTCTTCATCCCTGAAGGATCCTCTTCCTGGTCCTTAACTGCTTCTGATATTTCTTCTCACCTAAAAAAAATAAAACACGATGACAGTAACCTTTTAATCAAACACAGCATTGCAGGTAGAGACTGAAAGCCTGCCATTATTTGGTGTTACTGTTGTTTAACAGCTAACATAGCTTTGTTGATGATGGTACTGTGCTGCTTACTCTGAACACATTCTTTTTTTTAACTATTAGTAGTATGTCATTTTTTTTCCTATTGGGTACTTTTGTGTGAATAAGTATAAGAAAATGATTGCTTATCGATAATATATATCTTCAGAGTCAGAAATGGTGGTGATGCCAACCACCAGACTGTCTGTATGGGTGGCTGAGACAGTGACACCTTTGCATTTGATGGTTCAATGTACACAATACAAAATTATTAAAAATATCGTATAAAATTGCCATAAGGCTATATACATAATGGATACATGAAACATAAATGAATTTTGTGTTTAGACTTCGGTTCCATCCCCAAGATATCTCATTATGTATATGCAAATTTTATAAAATCTCAAAAAATCTGAATTCTAAAATACTCTGGTCCCAAGTATTGTGGATCAAGAATACTCAACAGGTATACAAAACCTTATAAAAATAATTATTTCTTGTAATTCTAACAAGTAAATTTAAATCAATGATTCTTACAATTTTAAGAATTTAAAAATAATCAGACTGTTAATATATGCTATTAATACTTCAGTAACATTTAATCCAAAATCGCAAATCTAATCAAATATTTAATTGCACATTTAAAATTAGAATGACAATTCTAATTTGTTTTATACACTAAGTCAAACTTAAAAACATTAGAGGCATGTAAAATGCAAAGTATAAAGCAATGCTTTTTAAGTTTAACACAGGCAGAGAAAAATTTGCAATATTTATTCTACTTATTTATTTCATTATTTTTAACTAGTACTAACTATTCTAGAGTTCAATTTTATCATTCCAAATGAATTTTTGTTACTTCCTGTGCAAACTATAGGAGTTTCCTTTTTCTGATGGTTAAGAATTTGTAGTGATGGAATAGAAGTGGTCAGAACTCTAGTCTCAAACTTTTATAAGGCCCAGTGAAAGGTATTTTAAATCACTATAGCCAAAAATCTAAAACTTAATATGTAAGTTATTTAACTCATATATTTAGACTTGAGTAATACATTAGGTACCTTATTACCTTCAGTAATACTTCTCCAGTAACAGAAATCTGAAACCTTCACTAAAATTATAGTTAGCCTTTTTTAATTGCTTTAGTTAACACATTTATTTTATCTTAAATATTTGAATGTCATTCTAATGTGTATGCCTTAAAGCTCTGATTCTGTGGTTAAATTCTTAAAGTGATGCTAACGAATATTAAAGCACGAAATGTTACAATATGTGGACAGTGGATACAAAAGCTTAATATCCAATCAATAGGAAATTTAAAAGAATGTAAATAAAACATAGAAATTGCTTGAAAACAACAATATCAATCAAAGAAAAATTCCCTGTACATAAGAAACTTCAAAAGGGCCCACCGAGTGACATATGAAATTAAAAAGAAGAAAGGCACATCCTTGGACACATTCCAGTGAAATACATAAATCTCCTAGATAAAGAGAAATGTTCACAACATGATGAGAGAAAGAAAAAAGTAAGCCCAGACAACAAAAATACAATCACATTGTTATATTTTTCATCTATACAGCGTGATATGAAAATCCAATGGAGCAGTTAATTCAAATCCATTCCTTCATTCAAAATGTATTGTTTTGAAAGTCATCTATATGCCAGACACGATTCTAAGTGCTATAGATACAATAATTATGATCATAAGAAAGCCCCAACCATCAGGGAGCTTACATGTTACACAGACATTAAAATTAATCACTTTTACACGCACGTGCATACATGTGCATGCACACACACACACAAACACAACTAAACTTTCTTTTCTACCCAGAAAATGCATTGCTATTCCTTTGTCTAATAAAAGAAGACTTTTAAAAAAAATTAGACTGTTAATAAGTTCAAAAAAAGTCTTTCCATCTCCTAAATTTTGTGACACTGAACTAAAGTTTCTATAGTTGCACTAGACTAGTGTGTAGGCAAAATTGCTGCAAACATAATTTATTTTTCTTTTAAGATAGGTGTGTCTGCAGAATACCCAAGCAAATAATTTAGTAGGGAATCTTTTGATTAATCAGCCTTTATGTTTTGGTATATATTATGTTGATAATTTTTATTTATTTTTTATAAATAGGCAGATTCAAGTATATGAATATATAATTAATCAATTTAATGAATGTTTCACTGAATGACACTGATAGGGCATCAAAAGGATCATTATGCAACAACCTTTTAGAATGTAGTCAGCCTGCCACAGACTCATCTTCTCTATACAAACTGGAGGTTTCAACTCTTTAAAATGAATGGTGTTATTCTGAGTTCTGTTGTACATACTTTTGTTTTTGTGTATCCATAGGCACATTTCAATGGCCAAAAAACATTTTAATTTATTTCATAGTGCTTCTTATGACAGAATAAGATTGTATAATTTTAATCCTAAATTAATATAGTAGACCCATGTAGTTATAGCTTTTGCTATTTTTCAGTTAATATAAGACTGTCATAATTTGTATTAATAAACATATTTTTTTCTGTTATAAGTTTGCTTTTGTGCCACTATTATTAAGGAAAAATAGATTTTTTATTATATTTTTCTTGGTTACAGATTGGACCTTATAAAATATATGATAGAGAATAAAACCTGTAAGCTCAGAGAAGGGGTACAAACATTTTTTGAGAGATATTAAGTTGTATTTTCTAATATTTTCCAAATAATGATTCAAATTATAATCATGCACAGTAAAACATTTTGTGGTTATCAATATACTAATTTTTCTGCTAAAGAACAGCCAATATTATAAAATAAAATATATATTTTTATGTTATATGTTATGTATACTAAATATTACCTGGTCAAAAATCTAGTTATGAGAAATATAATTTATTACTATATGCTAAAATTACAATATTGTAAAACAATTTGATATCATAGAATATTGTAGTTTTCTTAAAGCCATGTCAATCATATATTAAGTCATTGGATTGTTGCTAAGGAACATCCAATTAAGAAAAATATAAAGAACCACAACCAGCAGATCCACATCAAGTAGTGTTGTGGAATTTTTAAGTGTTTTCATGAGTAAACTATCCAGAAAATATTCATGGACTTATCAGGCTGTTGTTCCCTTAGAAAGCTCATTAAAATTGAGAACAGCTAGAACAATTCCTAGAATAATATGTTTGTAATGAAAGTTTGTACCTGCTTGGTTTCCTTATTGTATGTGCAATTTTAAGTGCCTATGCATTATCCATATTTTTGGTTTGTCCTACCTCTTGTGAATAATTACATGTGCACAAATGTGCAATATATGAAGTTTAAAAGTGATGGAAATGACTCTACAACACTGTATAAAACTAAAAATTTTAAAGTGATATTCGTAATGTTATAACCAGCTGCTAATTAGCTAATTAGGACACATGATGGACATTTCTTCTTTTTCTGTATTTGCTTGCATTTATTGCCTAAATTATCTTTTATGATTAATCTAGTTGCTCACTAATGTGTTCTTGAATAAATATAGTCTGCATAAAAATGGTTTATCAATGGAAATAATTAGCTGTATTAAGGAACACTTGAGCCTCATTAAAACATTAATTTGCTAAATCAAAAGCTAAAGTATATTTAAGCAAATCTTGTGACAATTGAAATCTTGTCTTGAAAAGAGATGCTGAATGTGGCATGACTATTAGCTTGGGGTCCTGATACCCAATAAAACTAGTTCCTGTGTATTTTTGATGATTTCCATACAGAATATTCATTTATCTGAAGGCTGTACATATATCTAATTATTGAGGATGAAATAAATAACTGAAATAGAATAAAAAATATATAAAATTAAAAAAATTTGTCAGTAACTTATGTACAAAAGACCTCTCTGAATCTATTTGCCTTTATTTGAGATAAAATTATAGCAATTGGTTAGTTAATACCTACAGCAGAACAGAATCATCATGTTGGGGAAATGCTAGAGGTAGAACCCTCAACATATGATTGAATCTATGATGTCTTTAAACATTTGCATAAAGAATTGCTCAAATTATAATTTGAGGTTTTCGAAAAAGGTTCAGATTTTGGCTATGCCTACAAAAGTTCAGAAAAAAAAAAAGAGATAAGATCCGTATGAGGATAGTTTTATATCTGGGTTCTCAGTTCTGTTCCATTGGTCTATGTCTCTGTTCTTATGCCAGTCCATGCTGTTTTAGCTACCATAGCCTTGTAGTATATCTTGAAGTCTGGGAAATTCATGCCTACCAATTTGTTCTTTTTGCTTAATATAGCTTTTGCTATACGGGGTCTTCTCTGGTTCCACATGAAGAGAATTATTTTTTCTAGAGCTGACACAAGAATGGATGTTCTCACCATCAAATTGGCATTAACTGATCAACATTTACGTGCACATATAGTAATAACATTCATCAGGTGTTGGGCAGATGGGAAGGGGGAGAAGGGGATAGATATATACACACCTAATGGGTGTAGTGTGCACCGTCTGGGGGATGGACACACTTGAAGGTCTAACTTGGGTGGGGCAAGGCAATATATGTAACCTAAACATTTTTACCCCTGTAATATGCTGAAATAAAAAAAAATAAATAATAAAATAAAATGAAGGCTAAAAAAAATTTGAAAATTGAAATGTATTCAAATTTGAAAATTTGAATACATTATCAGAACAATTCAAATAGAGAGATACCAAATGTTAAGAAAAATATTTTCTCTATTGATTTTAATGGAAATTTACTTGGTATTCTGCAGTCTGTAGCATTTTCCTGAAATCATTGGACTGTGATGGTCTCCCATAGACTCAACAAAATGATTCTTTATCTGATTGTCTTAACTGTCAATGTTAAATTGTCTTAACTTGTGAAAATCTGTCACTAACCAGACATCTGGAAGGCAGGCTTCCTATTCCTCTCAAACTAAAGAACCAAAGGTGGGGTGAGCATTACTCTTCTAGATCACCTTTCCCTGGTTCTATAATGTTCTTTATTATCATCATGCACTATCCTTCTTTAAAGGTATACCTTACAGCAAAGAACTATAAACTTCTGTTTATTCAGTCATAATTTGAACACCTATTATGAGCTTCGGCCATGGAATTTCTTTACTCATAGTGCATTATTAATTATAAAAGAAATGAAGCTCTGGGGATTTGAGGTTTTGATCATGCTTCAAAAAAGCTTAAATATTTTGAATACATTCAATTTCAAAATTTGTGGGGACAGGAAACACAAATATTAATAGAAAAATAATGTTCATTCTCTCATCTCTGTCTCTCTCTCCCCCCTTTCTGTATATGTATACATATGTGTTTATGCATATATATACATATATGAAAACATTTTGCCAGAAATGTCTACATCTTATGTAAAACTTAAAAAAGGTACATCATTATGTTATGATTTTTATACCTAATTCCCTGATATGCTGCATAACTGTGGAAATTAAAGGGGGAAAAACAAATAAAGAAGAGAATAGAAAGTAAAAAACATATGGAAGAAAACTGAGGGAAGGGATGAGAAAATGAACAAATAGATAAGATAAAGGAAACACTTCATGAAAAATATTCATGCCTTGGTTTATCAAAAGTGTTGTATGAATAATAATACATATATATACATACATATATAGTTTATAGGACTTTTAAAGCCTTTTAATGTGCTATCCAACTTAATACATAAAGGATTTAGTAGAGGGGAAGGATATGCCTCTAATCCTCACTTGGGTGAGGCAAAGTCATAAAATGTAACAAAAATATCTATACCCTCATAATATCCTGAAATAAATAAAAAAATTAATCAGGAAAATAAAATTTCTTAGGAAAATAAAAACCAAATAAAATTATTTACGATGTGTGGATTTGTTTGGTATGATAAGCTTTGAAAGACAAAAAAAAAAGTACAAGAATGTGAAATATCCTTAAAGGGATACTCTAGTTGAGTTAAAAAATGTGATTCTTTAATTAATTCTAATCATCAGTAAAGCCCTTGTTTTCCCTGAATAAGGATGTTATAATGACATATTTGTTTAATTAAAGGTACACAAGTTTTTTCACTTTAAACAAAAAATCAGATAATGACTTTTCAAAGGGGGTAAATGACTTTTATTAAAACATTTTCATGCTATGAAATTAAAATGGCACAACCAGCTTAATGCCAAATAGAAACTGATTATAAAATCAAATTTGTGTTAGTCCTCCCTTCTTGAAGCAACCAGTTATTTTTCTCTCATCTAATGAGGTTCCAATTGCAATGTTAATTTTGTTTTAATTAAAAAACAATGAACTTATCATTCAAAAATGCACTACACTACAAACTTACGTAACATCGCAATATAAAGAACCAATGATACATATGCCAAGAAAACTTTATTCAATCAATTCCAGTCTAAATAAAAAGAAAAATGCTTCTAAATTTATAACAAATTTAAGATGATGTATTTTCTAGCTACTAATTTGTGTTCTTAAACAATTCAAAGCATTTTGTTTTTCCTTATCAAACAGAAAGCAAAAACTAAAAATGGAAGTAAAATTGTAATAACATGTTCAAGTGTTGCTTTAACAATTGCATAGATTAAGAAACAAAATATTTTGTAAAATGTCAAATTTTAATCAGGCAAGAGGGAGAAAAATTATCCTAGCTAGTAGAATCATTCTAATTTTGCATTGTATTCTACATAATTAGATGCCTGAGTATTCATCACTCTTTATGTGAAACACTTTCTAGTGACCTTGCTAGAAGAGATAAGCCATATATATTGAAGGCTTTTCTGGACATAAACTGGAATAGCCTTTCCTCCTGAAAAAAATGCTTTAAGACCTCTCTATGTTGTGAATATATTGAGAGCTCATATTATTATTTTATATGAATATAAATGTAAATTTAGTCCTAAAGATATAAAATAGCAATCTCCCAAGTTATGAGAAATGAACTGATACTTCAATGACTGACTAAATTATGAAATGGTGGGTAATATTATAAAAATTTGCATGCTCAAAGGCAAAAGCCGCCTAACTTTTGTAATTTTCAAATTCATAATTTTATTGGTTATTAGTGAACGTTTACCAAAGAGTAAACTAGAAAAATATAAGTAGCCAATACACTATCCACACACAATTATATGCTTCTCCAGTATGAAATTAAAATGGTCCTCTGATAAAACCTGTGGTACTTAATTCGTTTTAATCTTTAAAAAAATTGCCACAAACCAACAAACATATGAATAAATGCTCAACATCTCTAGTCATCAGGGAAATGCAAATCAAAATCACAGTGAGATATCACTTAACTCCAGTGAGAATGGCTTGTATCAAAAAGTCCCAAAACAATAAATGTTGGCATGGATGCGAAGAGACAGGGACATTCATACGCTGCTGGTAGGACTGCAAACTAGTAGAACCTATGTGGAAAGTAATATGGAGATACCTCAAAGAGCTAAAAGTAGAACTACCATTTGATCCAGCAATCCCATTACTGGACATCTACCCAAAAGGAAAAAAAAAGACATTCTATAAAAAAGACACCTGCACTAGAATGTTTATAACAGCACAATTTGGAATTGCAAAGAAGTGCAAACAACCCAAGTACCCATCAATATATGAGTGGATTAATAAAAGGTGGCATATGTATACCATGGAGTACTACTCAACCACAGAAAACAATGGTGATCTAGTACCTTTTGTATTATCCTGGATGGAGCTGGAGCCCATGCTACTAAGTGCAGTATCACAAGAATGGAAAAATAAGCACCACATGTACTCACCATCAAATTGGCATGAATTAATCAACGCTTATGTGCACATATGGTAGTAACATTCATCGGGTGTCAGGCAGGTGGGGGGGAAGAGGTATATTCACACTTAATGGATGCAGTGTGCACTGTCTGGGGGATGGACATGCTTGTAGCTCTGACTCAGATGGGGCAAAGGCAATATGTGTACCCTAAACATTTGTACCCCTGTAATATTCTGAAAAAAATTATATATATACATTATTTGCTATTATATATTTTATTTTATCCAATTCTCAAAGAAAAATTTTAAAATGTAAATCTAAAATATGTTTTAATTTCAGAATTTCTTGATTCCAAATGCATATACCAAGAGATTATTCTCTTACTTAAACAAGCTTAGCTCTCTTTGGAAACAGTCATTTCTCATTAAAGTGATCTCCAGTTATGCAGAGAAAATTGGATACATGAAATTAATTATCCAAATAGTTCAAATACATCTATTATGTTCTATTTACATTTAATGTTACTGTGCTTTGGCATTTTGTTTTGTACATACAATATGATAGTAACTCAAAGCAAGTCGATATTGGACTTAGTCCATTAAAGTTGCTATAACAAAATATCATAGACTGGGGAGCTTATAAAAAGCAGAAATTGATTTCTCACAGTTATGGAAACTCCAAGATAAAGGTGCTGGAAGATTCAGTGTCTGATTAGAGCCTGTTTTTTGGTATGTGGATGGTGCCTTCTTGCTATGTTCTCAAGTGATGGAATGGGCTAGGATATTAATCCCATCATGAGGGCTGCACCCTCATGATCTATTTGTCACCTCTCAAAGGCCCCACCTCCTAACCTTGGGGTTAAGAATTAACATACGAATTTGGGGAGAGACACAAACTTTCAAATCATAGCCATAGTATAATGAATAAATTAATATTTGTCAGTTTCCCAATCTGAAAAGTGAGATGGGAAGTTTAAGGCAATGAATTTCTACCCCATACTGTTTTTTTTTTTTTACCTCCCATCTCAATTTGAAACCACTATATAAGCTCTTTCATTTATTTGTCTGCCACTTCTCTGTAAAAATTCTAAATAGGAAACATTTTGTTTCACCTTTTAATGACAAGTGTCTACTACAGTTCTTAGTAGCTTTATTCTAATAGTAAAAGATCACCTGTCAGCTGCCAACGGGTTTTGACTTACCAATGGTTAGTGTCATCAAGATTAGTAAATAAAGGTAGACCAGAATAAAGGTGGGATAGGAAATGAAGGTGGCAAAAAACACAGGTTGATAAGCCAAGATCTCCAATGATTTGTAATGCATTGACTAGCACACAATTAAAAATATCTGATAAAGAGAAGAACCAGTTCAGAATGTTAGCAGTAATGTAAATTTGGCCTTTTTAACTGACAATCTTTAAACCAAAAGTATATAATATAATGTACTTTCACATATATTTTATGCATAAATTCTATTATATAATACAATAACATTTTATATTTGTACAAATGCTATGATTGCTATTAGCTTCATCTCCCTTATCTGTGGCCACCATTGACTCATTTTCAGTTAATATAGATGGTATTTTCTTAAAGACAAAATTTTGAATTAGAATGCAAGATAATTAATGATTAAAGATTTAAAAGGATATTGAATTATCAGTAAACCATTTTATCTTTTGTTTTTGAAGTTGCTAGTTTGAATTGAAAGAGGTCTACAATCAATTATATTACCAAGTAAATAGACAGTAAATGGAATATTAGAAAAGAATGAATCAAAATCTGTTTTTTCCTTGTTTTAATGAAGAACAGTGACAATTATATAACTCTCATCTATGAAGAATTCATCTACTACCAAGTAGGAACATACATGTGTATACACACACACATACACAGTCTATGTTTACAATGATTTGTCACTAGTAATATTGAAGAATTAACTTATTTTACCAAAGAAAAAGTTGTGGGTTTTTTTCCCCCCAAATTAAGACAAACAAACATTGGTAGGGAAAAATCAACATTTATGTTTTCATATATCTTGGAGATATTCCAGTTTCAGTAACTGACTACTATCTTCAATTTATCATCTTCCAAGCATTTTACTTTCTCTTCAATAGGATATTCTATAAAGAATCCTATTTCAACAATGGTGGTATAGCACCTTTTGTATTTTCCTGGACACAGCTGGAACTCATTCTACTAAGTGAAGTATCTCAAGAATGGAAAAACAAACACCACATGTACTCACCAGCAAATAGGTATTAACGGATCAACACCTAAGTGGACATATAGGAATAACATTTGTCGGGTATTGGGCAGGTGGGAGGGGGGAGGAGGGGATGGGTATATACAAACATAATGAGTGAGATGTGCAACGTTTGGGGGATGGTCACGCTTGAAGCTCTGCCTTGAGGTGGGGGGGCATGGGCAATATACATAACCATAATATTTGTACCCCCATAATATGCTGAAATAAAAAAATAAATAAATGGAATCCTATTTCAAATATTTTTAAGCTTGATTTCTTCTACATAGTTTAGAATTTTTAAAGTAATGCTTTAACTTATATTTAATCAAATTTCCAATAGAAAGCACATATGTACAAACAAAATACACATCAGATGATAGGGCTCAAATGTCCAGCACTCGAGATTAATATAATTTTCAGTATATGGTTGTATGTATAGTCATTGTTAAAATTAGTCTAAACATATTTGATCTATAACCCAAATGCATAGATATTTGTAGATTTTGTAGATGAAACATTAGGAAAATGTCCAGGGTTTCCAAGGTGAATCTTGATATCAAAAAGTGCCATTAGACTTTGGAAATCACTGCTATCTTTATAAGCAGAATAGAAAATGTAAGCATTACATACAGCTCTGTAAGTTAAGCAAAATATACAATGTTTAGATTAATTCAGTGCTTCTAGTACAGTTTCAGTTGAAACTCACTTTTCCAAAGTTTTCCCTAATAACTTGGACAGAGTGTTTGACTTGTTTTTTTGTTTGTTTGTTTATTTGTGTTTTCAGTAATGAGTGAAAAAAAGTCATATGAAAATGTTCTGGACAATATTCGTAGCAATTCTAATAATCTTATTACATAGAAATGTTGATATTATGGTCTCTATGTTTTCTTCCTTTATGTTTCTAGCAGCTGGTACGGTACCTGGAGCATGATATATAATATATATTTGTGAAGTGAATGAACAAACAAATATATTTGAGATCTATACATTCAATACTGTACTAAATGGTGTAATGGCTACAGAAATAGATGGTCTTCAGAGTAACCAAAAACCTTCTAAAAGTAAATTTTAAAATAAATTTTGTTTATTAGTTTAAAATATTACAGGGGTACACATGTTTTTGGTTACATGGATCACTTTTGTTATGCTTGACTCAGGGTTATAAGTGTGCTCATCACCCAGATTATGTTCATTGTATCCATTAGGTGTCTGGGGGGGATTTTTAAGTCCATATTCCAAATCCACAGACTCAAAGGGATGCTACTTCATTTTTTATTTTATTTTATTATTGTTTTAGAGACAGGGTCATTCTCACTCCATCAACCAAGCTGGAGAGCAATGGTGTGATCACAGTTCACTGCAACCTCAAATTCCTGGGCCCAAGTGACACACCTCAGCCTCCCAAGGGTCTGGGACAATAGATGCTCACCACCATATCTGGCTAATTTTTTTTAGTTTTTTATTTTGTGGTGACAAGGTGTCACTATGTTGCCCAGGCTGGCCTCAAACTGCTGGCCTAAGACAGTGGTTCCTCTTGCCTAAACCTCTTAAAGTGTTGGCATTACAAGAGTGAGCCACTGTACATGGCCAGTTACTTGAAAAGGTTAAAAATTTCCTATTACAAAGATGCAGAAACTTAACTGCAATGTAACTAAATGGAAGAAAATATCTAGAGAGTTTTAATCATATGCTAGGTGGAAAGCTGGTGATCCTATGGAAAACTAGTCCCAGAAGAAAATGGTGATAGTCCCCATTCTCTCAGCTTTCTAGTGAAGTGTGGCTCGTTTAACAGACTTCAAATAACCTGACCTAATTGTTAAGATGAGTTTTATCATGAAGAAACCTAGACATTTATTAACATGGAGGATTTGGGGTCTCATTGGTAACACCATTCATGCAGTAAGATGGATGAATCAGGGCTTTTTAGAATTTTGTCTTTTATATGATTTTTCTAACTCAGTTTTTTTAATATCATTCTCAAAATCTCCTGATTATTACATAGCTCAGATAATATATTTTCCATAAGCGAAGTATTTGTCTATCATCTCTTATGTAGACCTGTATACCTGTTATTTGGTAGTCTTTTCTCATTTTAAGTTAATAAATTATTCGATGATTCTTTGATTTTCTCATATTTCTTTATGGAAACAAAATGATCAAACAAGGAGTTAGTACTAGCTCCAAGTCTGAAATATATACATTTCATTATTAATCTTACAAAGAAATTTTATAACATTGGGTAATATAGTTTGTCTCTGATAAATAGGTTTGGTTTATATGTACTGAGAAAACAAGGTTCTGAGCCTACAATAGTAAGAGGCAGCCTTTCTATTGGGAAATAGGTTTTCTCAGGCATATTTGGTATTATCACATAATTTTCCTTTTAAACCACAACTAGGACATTTGGAACTGAAGCCATATAATAGAGAAAATAAGAATCAAAATTCCTTGTGATTCACTGTCGTTTCTTAGAATTGAGTAATATTC
>VBSM01002608.1:29196035-29218604 GCA_008086735.1 Cheirogaleus medius
GATCCTCTCAATAGATGCAAAAAAAGCATTTGACAAAATTCAACACCCTTTTATTATAAGAACACTCAACAATACAGTCATACATGGGGCTTACCTAAAAATGATACAAGCCATATATGACAAACCCACAGCCAATATCATACTGAATGGGGAAAAATTGAAAGTATTCCCACTTAGAACTGGAACAAGACAAGGTTGCCCAATATCTCCACTTCTATTCAACATAGTGCTGGAAGTCCTTGCTACAGCAGTCAGACAAGAGAGCAGAATTAAGGGCATCCAAATGGGAGCAGAAGAGATGAAATGCTCACTCTTTGCTGATGACATGATATTATACCTAGAAACTCCCAAGGATTCAACCAAGAGACTCCTGGAATTGATAAATGAATTTGGTAAAGTCTCAGGATACAAAATCAATACACAGAAATCAGAGGCATTCATATATGCCAACAACAGTAAAAGTGAGAACCAAATCAAAGACTCAGTTCCCTTCAAAATAGCAACAAAGAAAATAAAGTACCTAGGAATATATTTAACTAAGGAGGTAAAAGACCTCTACAGGGAGAACTATCAAATACTGAAGAAGGAAATAGCAAAGGATGTAAACAGGTGGAAGAATATACCACGCTCATGGGTCAGCAGAATCAACATTGTTAAAATGTCTATAGTACCCAAAGTGACCTACAGATTCAATGCAATCCCTATTAAAATACCATTATCATTTTTCACATAGTAAAAATAATTTTACACTTCGTATGGAACCAGAGAAGACCCTGTATAGCAAAATCAATCCTAGGCAATAAAAACAAAATAGGAGGCATTAATTTACCAGACTTCAAAGTATACCATAGGCTGTAGTAATTAAAACAGCTTATAAATGGCACAAAAACAGGGACATTGACCAGTGGAACAGAACAGATTACCCAGATATAAAACCATCTTCATATAGCCAACTAATCTTTGACAAAGCAGACAAAAATATACACTGGAGAAAAGAAACCTTATTCAATAAATGGTGCTGGGAAAACTGGATAGCCACATGTAGAAGATTGAAACAGGACTCACATCTTTCACCTTTCACAAAAATCAACTCATGCTGGGTAACAGACTTGAACCTTAGGTGTGAGACTATTAGAATCCTAGAGGAAAACATTGGAAATACCCTTCTAGACATTGGCCTAAGCAAAGAATTTATGAAGAAGACCCCAAAGGCAATCACAGCAGCAACAAAAATAAATAAATGGGACCTGATCTATTATGTTATTTTTAAATGTGTATTATATAATTGGCTTAAAATCAGACAGACCTGGTTTCCAATATTTTTTGCCAGAGGAAGGTTAAGGACCCTAATAGCCTTCACTCTGCTGAATGAGGACAGTATCTGCCATCCCAGTGAAGAATCACCAGGATTTTTTTAAGCTTCTCTGTGTTTACCACTACATATAGAAAAGGAACATTTTCCTAGACCGATAAGATACGTAATCAAGTCCATATATCCAATAAGGGATTGATATCCAATAGGTAAGGAACTCAAAGAACTCATTGGCAAGAAATGGACCTTATGTTTAAGGAGAAAAAATATTTAAAATTAATGTATGAATGATGGCTTTTAAAGTTGAGGACATGCTTTCCCTACCTCTGAACAATTTCTAGTTCAAAGTAGTTATTTTAAATAATATAAGTTCTCTTATTTCCATGTGCTTAATAGGGTATATGGATTTGTGTCTTATGTACAGACAAGCAAGTTTTCTGGGCATAGTTAGGAAAGTTCTTGTTTTTGTTTTTGTTTTGTTTTTTGCAATCCTTTTAAATGAGCAAATTGAAAATTTTCCTCTAGACTCTCCATAACATCTGATAAATATTTGTAAAATTTATTCAGTCCCTCATAATTTACATACATCATTACTCAAAAAAATTATAATTAATAATTTTATTTTGTTGACTGGCATGTGTGAATATAAATTGTCATCTTTTTTGGAGATAGTACTATAAAATATAGCTCTTGGGTTTACATTCACCTCTTATTTTCTATGGATTACTTTAGTAAACAGCTCTTTTCCTAGAATTGATTTCAAAATGTTATTTGCTTGCTCTATAAAGGACTGTATTGATGTACTACTAGCTGGAAGTGGTATTGGGAAAGTCAACCACGATATAAGTGACTAAAGACAGAGCTTAAGAATATGCACAAATTGGAGTACAGATTGATGTTGGTTTTAGTCTGCAAATCAATTCTATATAATCAGTTGTCTAAGAAAATATGTGATTTGACTAAATATGCAAACATATTTTTATCCCAGCTCTTCTCAAAGATGCAGCTTATGTGGCCTAAAGAATTGCCAGCAATATAGCTCATAAAAAAATCTTCAACAGTAAAGTGACAGTCAGAGGAGAAGGTCAAATGGAATGGAATGAGAGGTGTCTGTCCACTTGACACTGGCAGTCTTTTATCTCCATCTATTGCAGATAGGCTTAAAGATTTTACAAGATCAGACTTCTGAAAGTGATCAATCTTTAAGATGTAGAGCCATTAAACAGTGTAAAGATAGCAAGATCAAAGCCAAAGCAAGCACAAATATATTTCCTACTACCTAGTACCTTGAACTCTGAATGGGACTGCTTAAAAAAACAGTTCTTTTCTTTTTTTTTTTAATTTTTTGAGGAACATCCATTCTGTTCTCTATAGTGGTTGCACTAATTTAAATTCCCACCAATAGTGTACATGGTTCCCCTTTCTCCACATCCTCACCAGCATTTGTTATTACCTGTCATTTTGGTAAAAGCCATTTTAACTGGGGTAAGATGATATTTCATTATACTTTTGATTTGCATTTCTCTGATGACTAATGATATCGAGCCTATTTCCTTATACCTGTTATCCATTTGTATGTCTTCTTTTGAGAAACATTTATGACCCAGCATCCTGCTGTTAGATATATATCCAAAAGAAGGGAATTCAGTATATGAAGAAGATATTTACACTCCCATGTTTACTGCAGCACTATTCACAATAGCCAAGATTTGAAATCAACCTAAATGTCCATCAGTGAGAGAATGGATAAAATATTCATGGTATATATATATGATGGAATATTACATAGCCATAAAAAAGAACGAAATCTTGCCATTTGCAACCACATGGATGGAACTGAAGAACATTTTGTTTAAGTGAAATAAGTCAGACCCAAAAAGACAAATCTCACTTGTTCTCACCCATATGTAGGAACTAAATATTAAAAACAATTGATCTGATGGAGACAGAAGTAGAATGATGGTTACCAGAGGCTGGCAAGGGTAGTGGGGAAGGGGGGATAAAGTGAGGATGGTTAATGGGTACAAAAGTATAGTTAGATAGTTAGATAGAATGAACAATATTTGATAGCACAACAAAGTGACTATAATCAACAGTAAGTTAGAGTATACTTTAAAATAACTAAAATAGTGGAATTGGGATGTTCCTAACACAAAGAAATGTTAAATGCCTGAGGTGAAGGATACCCCCATTACCCTGATTTGATTAATCTACATTGTATGCCTGTATCAAAATATCACATGCACCCTATAAGTATATACAACTATTACATACCCATAATAAAAATAAAACATTTTAAAAGAAGGATTAAAAAAAAAGCAGGTCTTTGAAAACAGATCCACAATAAAGTAGCTCTCAGTGTTAAATTCTGAACATTGTATTAGCATGTTTGCTAAAAATAATAAAATAATAATAATAAGTATCAGTAGCTTAAATCTCCAGATGCTTTAAAAAATGGGGCTTTTTTTATGGTCATGAAAGGTATGCTATTTTAATAAAGGAGAATACTTGAGATTGTGACTTTCTTGGTTTCTTTTATTTCTTTGTTTGCACTGCTGCTCCTGATAGCAAATTTCAAGATACCATCATGTAACGGCAATTCTATAAAACTGGGATTTCCCAAATGATTTCAGTGGCAAACCTGAACCAAAAGAAGTTTAAAAAGAAAACTTGAACAAATTTCTTCAAAACTCATGACAAAGAAAATTCTCTTCTCAAGATTTACAATATAAACATATTTAGTCTCAGAGTATCTTATTTTGTTTTTTAATTTCTCAAATATGTTTTATTATAAAACCATTATTTCCGTGAACATATACTGGTATCCATTGGCATTATGATTTGTAGTAACCTTAAGCTACAGTGACAAGCATCCAATATAATAATGCTCCAAAGCCGGAGAAGTGATTGCTCAGGTGTCCTCCTTGACACCTTCACTTTGAATCCCTCTCTCCCAAAAGAATATATAGGAACATGGTAT
Organism: Cheirogaleus medius; assembly: GCA_008086735.1. Taxonomy (NCBI): domain Eukaryota; kingdom Metazoa; phylum Chordata; class Mammalia; order Primates; family Cheirogaleidae; genus Cheirogaleus; species Cheirogaleus medius. Next base: position 29,200,328 of record VBSM01002608.1, read on the forward strand.
ATTGCAACTGAGGATATTTAAGCAATATATAAGAAATTGCAATGTAACTAAACTAAATACAAACTAATCAAAAGTAGTAAAAAGCCCTACATCAAAGAGAATTAAAATTATTTTAAAAATGTATATCCAATGTATGTTTCATCATGAGATATGATCAAGATATGATTAAAATTTTAGTACTTCATTATATTTTATGTATAATATCACTAGAACACATCACTAAAATTATCTATATTATAAAGGTTAATTCTGCTATTTGGACTATTTGCCAAGACTCCACTTGATTTTATATTCAGGGGAAGAAACAGATGACAGGCTTTGTATTTAATTATTCCCATACTACTGTGCTCTGGAGGAAAAATCAAATGCATTAGCCTTGTAATATCTCACAAGGACAAGGGAAGGAAAGAAAGAACTGTTTTTATATGCATATTTCATTATTTCTGGAATTTGAAATTTACTTTTTGAAATATGTACAAAGAAAGGAGTGGGAAATGCATCTTAAAAGGGCACAGTCAGCACTCAATGTCTTAAAACCATTACGACCTAGAGATTTAATATTGTTACTGAAATCAGCCCAGATAAGAAGTATCACTTTTTATTTGTTTATAAAGAAGAGATATTTAAATGATACCACTGACCCAAGATGAAACAAAAATATTTTCCATAACATATTAAATATTAAAAAGCACACAATGCTGCCACCTCATTGTATTTCAGGGATCATTTTCATCTAAAGAAACAATGAAGGGAATCAAGTTACACTGGGTGATAGTACCAAAGTGGAATTTAGTAAGAAACAAGAAAATATTGTCATAGTCTATTTCTGCTAAGCCTGTTAAAGAACAAAGCAGTCTTGTCGATACTGTATTCATATTCATTTTTTAACATACAAAGCCTTAATTTAAAGAGGTGTTTCAAGAGATGACTACCAATAATCAATGCACAATAGTTCTATGAAAGATACTAGACAGGACTTGGGTTTTCAGCATTTCTATCAAAGGCCTGAATTAAATGAAATAGAATATATTTCATCGACTTGATTGATTCTCTATATAAACGACAACCTCTAGAAAAAAAAAGGTATATAATTTTGAAATAAATAATTTTAAAATATAGAATACCAAAAAACCACTTATTAGAACAAGTTAATAAATACTATCAACTTGCAGCTTCACCAAATGTGAGATAGTCTCAATACCTCGATAAATGGTATGAATGAGTTACAAATATACACATACCATAATGAAGATAGACAATTTCTTCTCATAGAAAGAAAAGAAAGATTACCTTGTGTGAGAGCTTCACCATACAGGTAAGTGAATGAGGCCAGAGCTATTAGCTCTTTGGAGAATAAATCAGTAAGAAGAGTAATTTAATGCATAAGCCCAGTTAACATTAAGTATTGTCAGTCTTTGGGACATTGTGAATGGATGATAACTTTCAACTTACCTAGTTCTATAGGAAATCACATTTAAAGAATCAATCTTGATGTAATTCCATGAGTTAACAGCATCAATGGTTTGTTCTTATTCAAATAATTAAATGTTAGTATACACTTAATGCCTTTTATATTTCATAGCATTGGCTTAACGAAAAATCAATATTATAAAAGAGTTTTATGTCTCTAACTTCAAACTTGTGGCTCTTTGCCCACTTAGAGAACATAATAATATTTCTATAATATTATTTTGCAGATAAAATCTGACTTACTAAATATAATTGCATCAATTAGTCCCTTTTTCACCTTTCTTGAAGAACCATTGCTTCATCTGCTTTTTCAATTTTCTGATAGCTCTTTATAACTCTTGAAAAGCAATTGCAACTGAGTAATGCCAGAACTAATCATATACAAGATCATGAATAGAGAAGATATTTAAAGAAGAAAATCCACTGAATAGTTTTAGAAAATATGAAAAATAAGACACACAATTATATAGTTGATTTTATTTCCATGCCTATCTCATTCAAGTGGTTCAATAGATGCATTGAGTACTACAGATTTTGTGTATTTTTTTTAAATGACCATCATCCACTCATCTACTTATAGATTTTTCATACTTGTTCTATTCATTCAAGAAACATGATGGGTTAAGACTGATGCTTACTAACTAAGGGGTTGACATTTCAGTATTTTAAAATTGAGACATTTTTTGATATTCTTTCCATTTCAATTATTCAGCATACAGATGTTTCCACAGGATCAGCTTGATGAAGTATTCATAATTTTCAGAACTTTTCAAATTCTATCCATGCTTTGTATATTCCCTCAACAGTTAAAGAATTGTTAAGCAATCAGCTATGGAAAAAAAATTTCAGTGTCCATGCTCTCATAAATACTAACAATTGGAAAATTAAAGGATTTTCTTGTGAGTATCTTATAATTATAGTTATACTACAACATAATATCTGGTTAGTTAACATATTCAGTTTATTTTTAAAATTATAAAAAAACTTTCATTTTAACATTCATTGTTAATGCATGTATTTACCTCATACCCCCAAAGTCCCTCTGGATGATCACAATTTAAAAGTTTTGCTCTAAAATGTCAGCATTAGGAAAAATAGAAAAACTAGCCACATATTGGGAAAAAATTGAATATTTATCTGATATAGGTCTTTTATTGAGAATACATAACTCTTAAAACTCAAAGAATAAAATTAATCCAATTTTTAAAAAGGACAAAATATTTGAATAAACAAAGAAGATATACAAATGCCTAGTAAGCACATGAAAAATTGCTCAATATCATTAGTCATTAAGAAAGTGCAAATTAGAACCACAATGACATACTACACATCCCCTGGAATGGCCAAAATAAAAAATAAGAATGACTATGTTAAGTATTGATGAAGAAATTGGAAGCCTCATACATTGTTGGTAAATGTGGGCACTTTAGAAAACAGTTTTACAGTCTCAAAAAGTTATAAAAGAATTCTACATCTATTATTAATATATATACCAATAATCTGACCTTTAGGTATTTACCAAGAGAAATGAAAATACATAACTACACAGATATTTGATCAAATGTTCATAGAAGCATTATTCATAATAGTTTAAAAATGGAAATAATGTGTCTTTTAAATGATGAATGGATGAAAAAAATGTGGATTACATGTGTATCTCCATAATAAAAAGAAATAAAATGTTAAAAATGTAAACTTTATAAAACTTTTTTTAAACAGCTTCTTTGAGATATAATACACATACCATAAAATTCACCCATTTAAAGTGGGTACAACACAATGGTTTTTAGTATATTCACAGATACATCAGCACAGTCGATTTTAAAACATTTTCATTACTTCAAAAAGAAAACTCATACCCTTTACCTATCACTCCATTATCATCTCCAATTCCCACCTCCCGTTCCATTTCTAAACAACCACTAATCTACTTTCTATTTCTGTAAGTTTCTCTATTCTGAACTTTTCTATGAATGAAATCATAGTGTGCCAGCTCTTAATCTTATTGAGGTTCCATTGTAAGTAAGGAGTCATTTATCTTATTAATTTCAAAATTTTTTCTTTGTCTTTCACCTTCAACATATGTTTGCTTGCAAGCCTCTTGGAATTTATTCCACATGGAATTTATTGAACTTGCTGGATATGAAGTTTATTGCTGTTCAATACATTTTATAATTTTTCAGCTACTATTTTTTTAAATATTTGTTTCTTCTCCTTTTTCTTTCTCTCTTCTTCTGGTACCTCCAACACATGCATGTATTACATGCATATTATTGTGCTTAATGTGCATTTCTCTGAGGCTTTATTTTTCTTTGCTCTTTTTTATCTCTGTTTTCTAATCTATCTTTGAGATCATTAATTCTTTCTTTTGTCAGCTCAAATCTACTGTAGAGCCCCTAGAGTAAATTTTTAAAATATTTGCATTATTGTGCTTTTCAAATTTACAATTTTCATTTGATTCTCTTTTATAATTTATATCTATTTATTGATATCTCAATTTGATATGAATTTTTCACACCTTTCTTTACTTCTTTAATCATGTTTTCCTTTAATTCAGCGAACACATTTATAACAGTTACTTTGAAATGTTTTTCCATTTACTCCAACATCTGGTTACTCTCACAGGAAGTTTCTTTTGCATGCATTTTATTCTAGCATATGTGCCACAATTTACTAGGGGCTTTTTTTTTTTTTTTTTTTTTTTTTTTTTTTTTTTTGCATGCTGCATAAATTTTTGTTGGAAACTAGACTGCTAAGGTAAGCTATCATAGAAACTCTGGGTTCTGCCTATTCCCCAGGCTTCTTATTGATATTTGCTTGTTTTTTCAGTGACTGATGGGTGGTTTTAGTAAAACCAAACCCCCCATCCCCATAGTGTTAAGCTTTTTATGTGCATTGCTCCTCAGGGTATGCTCACAATATCCCTGAGCCCTGAGCTGACAGTGGAGTTGGAAGGGCTTCTTCCTTTCTTGCCCTGACCATACACAGCTGCTAAACTCCACTAATTGCAGGCCAATTTTTTATTGGTCTGTAAACTTATGGCTCCCTGATGGAGTAGTTTCTGTAATCATCATTGGATATTTGTTCTGACCCTAGTAGTTCTCCTTCCAGCTGTCTTATTCCCCTGTTCTCTCTTGAAAACTAGTTGGCCTAAAGTTTAGGATATATCTTCATAAGATCCAAGAAACTCTTCCCAATAGCCTTGTGCCCAAACCTCCTGTTCTTGAGAGTGTCCATGGTTTAAACTTCTCCATGTTCTGTTGCAAGTGAAGTCAGTTACTTTGGGAAATGATTAGAAGCTATTTTATGGGCATGCTTCTCCTCCCAGGAAAAATCTCTGAGGGAGGGCACTAAAGTTTAGGATTAGGCAATAACAAACTTCTCTGTAAGCAATACCTCCACTGTAGGGATTGAGCACTGGGAATATGGGGAGCAGCAGCCTGAGGTCCTCTCAGCTTGCTTCTCCTTCCATGGAACCACCTCATGAACTAGGGAAAAATCTATTAGTTTACCAGTATTTTCAGAGCATCAAGTCTAAATTAGAGGCTCTGCTTCACATTTAGTCATTGACTAGAAAGGGGAGAAATCTAGAATTTTTATGGTTTCATGACTAGAAAAAATCTTCTAGATATTGGCCTAGGCAAAGAATTTATGAAGAAGATCTCAATAGCAATCTCAGAAACCACAAAAATAAATAAATGGGGCTTGATTAAACTAAAAAGCTTCTACACTGCCAAAGAAATAATCAAGAGAGCAAATAGAAAACCTAGAGAATAGGAGAAAATATTCACAAGCTATAGATCCAATAAATGGCTAAAAACCAGAATCTGCAAAGAATTCCAGCAAATAAGCAAACAAAAAAAAGATCAAATAACCCCATTGAAAAGTGGACAAAAGACATGAACAGGAGCTTCTCAAAAAAAAGATATACAAATGGCCGATAAACTTCTGAAAAATGCTCAGCATCTCTAATCATCAAGGAAATGCCAATTAAAGACACAATGAGATATCACCTTACCCCTATTAGAATGGCTTTTATTAAAAAGTCTGAAAATAATAGATGCTTGTCTGGATGTAAAGAGAAAGGAACACTTCTGCACTGTTGGTGGGACTGCAAATTAGTATAACCTCCATGGAAAACAGTATGGAGATACCTCAAAAAACTACAAGTAGACCTATTTGATCCAGCAATCCCACTACTGGGTATTTACCTAAAGGAAAGGAAGTCATGGTATCAAAAAGACAACTCCACTTGAATGTGTATTCACAAATGTTTATTGAAAAGATATGGAATCTACCCAAGTGCTCACCAATTCATTAGTGGATTAACAAAATGCAGTATATTTATACCAACGAATATTACTCAGCCATGAAGAAGAATGACTTAATGCTTTTTGCAACAATCTGTATGGAACTGAAGACCATTATCCTAAGTAAAATAAAGAATGGAAAAACAAACACCACATGTATTCACTATTACATTGGAAATAACTGATTAGCATACATGTGCTTAAAAGGCAGTAAAACTTAACAGAAATCAAGCAGGAGGAAGGAGGGTGGAGGGGATGGCAGAAAACCTACCTAATGTGTACAATGAACACTATCTGGGTGACAGGCACACTTATAACCATGACTGAAGCATTATAAAACAGATCCATGTAATCAAAAATATTTGTACCCCCACAATACTTTGAAATAAAAAAATAAATAAAATGTTGTTGTGAAATATTTTTTAAAAAAAGAAAGAAAGAAAAGGGAGCAATCACATCTTGACTACATTTGCCCAGAGTTTAACCTGAGCATCAGGCAGCTGGGGACAGGAGGAGAAGCACTGAAGTTCTTCTACATCTGGTAAGAAAACCCTCTGGCTAGGGGGTGAAGAAAGAGGAATAACTATCCTCTTGGCTGCAGCAGTCCAAAGTAGAGTATCTGCCTCACTGAACTGGGAGGATAGAGAGATAATAATAATTCATTCAAATACAATAAGCTCTTACCTTTCTACCAGATTTTCAGAGATTTTCATGAGTAAATGTTTCTTCATTTGCTATTTTTCCCTTAGAACCATAATTTTCACCAGTTTCACTGAGAAGTAGGTCAAAGAAGCTACTTATGCTACCTTACTGTAGTTGATTTCTTCAACAAAACATTATTAAGTGTAATAAAATAGAAACACCTCAAAAACACAATGTTAAGTGAAAAAATCAAATTCAAAAGACTATGTAGTATGTAATTATATTAAATTTATTGAATAAGAAAAACTATATAGACAGAAAGCAGATCAGTAGTTGACTTGTGGGGGAAAGATACACTGAAAATGAGCGTGAGGGGCATTGTTTGCAGGAGAGAAATTCTCTAAAATTGGATTTCATGCTTAATTGCCCAACTATATAAATTTACTAAAACTTAACAAACTGCACACATAAAATGGGTGAATTTTATAACACATAAATTATACCCCATTAAAACTTACTTCTTTTAAAGTCCTATTTAAACAATGTAACAATATTAGTATAATTAAATATAACACTTTCCTGAATAAGATCAAAGGAAACATCAACATTTTAATTATATTTTAGTTGGAAAGGCAAATGTGAGCCAATGTGGTATAATGATTAGAAACATAAATTCTATAGCCTACTTGACAGATTTTATATAAAAATTGAGCATCCCTAACCTGAAAATATGAAATCATAAATGTTTCAAAATCCAAAACTTTTTAAGGACCAACATGATACCACAAGTAGAAAATTTCATATCTGACTTCTTGTGTGTTATTTCAGTCAAAATACAGTGAAAATTTTGTTTCATGTGTAAAAATATTGTAGAAACTTACCTTCAGGCTATGTCTATAGGGCATATTTGAAACAAATTTTATTTATAAACTTGATTCTCATTGTTATCTCATTATGTATATGCAAATATTTCAGAATCAGAAAAAAAGATATTTGAAACACTTGTGGTCCCAAATATTTAAGATAAGGGATGCTCAACCTGTACTAGGTCTGCCTTTCACTAGACATGAGATCATGACAAAGTTACTTATGCCTCAGCTAATTCATCTGAAAAATTAAGATGATAATAGAATCCTTCCTGTCAGGCTGTTTTGAAAATTATATGAGTTAATAAATTTAAAGAAGAGTGCCAAAAATGAATATAAACATTCTGATTCAAAAATTGAAAAAGTAAATGTTTAAAAGAAATAACCAGTCCATGACAATTCTAACATTAAACTGGGTAAAAATGGAAAGACTTTGTAATGATCTCAGAAAAAAAAGGTGAGGAATCTACCATACCTCTCTTATTTGAATAAATACATTAAATCAGCAAATAATTCTTTAAAAAATGATTATTGCCTTTCAGGAGACATCAGATGAACAAGCATATACATTCTCCACACTCAGAAAATTCAAATATTGTTTGAGGAAGTATTAAAGATAAGAAAATGTAATAAGATATAAAAATAATAGGAATGAAAACAGAAATATCATTATTTGCCAATAATGTCATCCGTTTTCTGAGAAAAATCTATGTGAGTCTATTAGTGAGGTTTGGAGACAGAAGTTTATTATAAATATAAGAGCAATTAATTAGTAATTATGGTAGTAGGCTATAAGGAAGACATAAAAATGCTATTCTATATTAGAGTAAAACACATTTAGAAAAATGAATTTAAAAGATATGTTCTTTTCATATAAAGAATGAAATTTAACATGTTAAGAAAATAGAAAGAAAATATGATATTTGTATTGATAGAGAAACAAAATAAAGATGCTAACTAAAATGTGGCATAATTTTGAATATATCTAGTTCAAAGAAAAATAACTCATCTAAAATTTATAGTAGGAAAATGCTTGTCAAGTGACACAAACATTGTGATATTGGTCTTTTAGAGAAGAAAAAAATGTAACCTTAAGACACTATTGAATATTGCTTTTTATACATTAATAAGCTCTTTTCAACTATCAGAATCAACCTATTGACAAAGTACAAAGTGCATCTTGTCACATATAATGGCACCTTCATAAGACTATTAGCAAATTTCTTAGCACAAACTTTACAGACAAGGAGTCAATTAATATATTCAAAATACTGAAAGAAAAGAAATGCCAGAAAATAATATTATGTACAACAAAATTACTCTTTAAAAATTAAGGAGAATTATAATCTTTCCAAGATAAATAAAAACGGAGAGAACTCATCACTACTAGAGCCACTTTACAAGAAATGCTTAAGGAAGTTCTTCAAATTGAAATAAAACCCCACTACATATCAATGCAAAACATATGAAAGCATAAATCTCAAGAAAAAGTTAAACATATGAATATATACAGATCAATCTAACACTGTAAAGGTGACACCTAAATTACTTTCAACTCTAATTTGAAAGTTAATAGACAAAATATTATTAATCTATACACAATAGAAAAAGAATCAATTCTAACTACAAGAACACAAAGTGTGTTCATGGAAGGGAACAAAAGTATAGTACTGTTTTATGCAATCAAAGTTAACTTGTTATCAATTTAAAATAGAAAGTTATAGCCACAATATATTTTAGGCAAGACTTAAGCTAAAAACAAAGGGGGACAAATAAACAATTAGAATATATACATAAAGGATAAATAGAAAAATAACGCAAATCACTTCTAAAATCATCAAATAAGAAAAGAAGACAGCAAGAGGAGAAGAGACACAGAAAATTATCTCAAGATAAACAGAAAACAACAAAATGGTAATAGTAAGTCCTTAATTATCAATAATTACCTTAACTATAAATGGATAAATGGATTAAACTTCCCCACCAAAGGCATGAAGATCTAAATGGATTAAAAAATATATCCAATGATATACTCTCTACAAGAGACTCACTTTAGAATTAAAGACACACAGACTACAAGTAAAGAGATGGAAAAAAGATGTTTCATCCAAATTTTAACCAAAAGCAAGCAGAAGTGGATATACTTATATCACACAAATAGACTTTAAGACTAAAACTGTTTCTAGAGACAGAGACAAAGGTCATTATATAATGATGAAAAGGTCGATTCAAAAGGAAGATATAATAATTATTAGTATATACATAACAAATATCAGAACATTTAAATATATAAAGCAAAATTTGACATAACTGCAGAAATTGACAACAATAAAATAATATAAAAGGACTTCAATATCTCATTTTCAACAATGGGTGGATCATCAAAACAGAATATCAATAAAGAAACAATGGAATTAAATAATGCTATAAACTTAATGGACCTAACTGGCATATACAGAACTTTCCAACTATTAGCAGAAGAATACATATTCTCAAGCACATATGGAACATTCTACAGGAGAGATCACATGTTAGGTCCCCAAACAAGACTTAACAAATTTAAGAAAATAAATATTCACTCCAGATATCTTTTCTGATCATAATAGAAAGAGATTGGAAATCAAGTAAGAAAATAGGAAAACCCACAAACATATGGAAACTTAGCAACCCACTCTTATAAAAACCACTGGATCAAAGAGGAAGTCATAATGAATTTGAAGAGTATCTCACAGCAAACAAACATAAAAACAACAAACCAAAATCTATCAGATGCAGAAAAAGCAGTAATAAGGGGGAAATTTGTAGCAATAAATGCCTATGTTTAAAAGAAAGAAAGATTCCAGTAAACAACCTTACTGAATTAACTTTAAGAAACTAGAAAAAGACAAACAAACTAAGTCCAAATTTGTAGAAGAAAACAAATTAAAGATAAAAACAAAAATAAATCAAATACAGAACAGAAAAATGGAAAAAATGAATTAAACTTGGAGTAGCTTTTTTGGAAAGATAAACAAAATCAATAACACTTAGCTAGACTAAGAAAAAGAGAGATAAGACTAAAATAAATTGAATCAAAAATGGAAGAGAAGATATCATAGTACACATCTAAGAAATAAAAAAGTATCATAAGGGACTGTTATGAATAATTTTATGCCAACAAATTTGATACCCTAGAATAAATGGACAAATTCCTATAAATGTAAAAAACATAAAACTGAATAAGGAAGAAATATAAGCCTGCACAGAAAAAATAGCAAATATGGATACTGATTCAGTATTCAGAAATATTCTGATAAAAAAAAAAAAAAGCCTAAGATCTAATGGCTTCAACTCAAACATTCAAAGAAGAATTAATACCGATTTCTCTTAAATTCTTCCAGGAAATATAATAAGAGATAATACTTCCAAACTCACTTTATGAGGTAAATATCATTACTCTAATACCAAAATCAGGTAAAGAAAATACAAGAACAGTACACTACACGCCAATATTCACACTGAAAATGGCGACAAAAATTTTTAAATAAAATTAAGCACATTAAAAGGGTCATACACCATGATCAAGTGATATTTATCCTTGAAATGTAAGGATGATTAAACTACTGTGGAAAACTGTATGGAGATCTCTCAAAGAGCTAAAAGCCAACCTTCCATTTGACCCAACAATCCCATTACTGTGCATTTACCCAAAGCAAAAGAAGTTATTTTATCAAAAAACACTCACACCCAAATGTTTATTGCTGCACAATTTACAGTTGCAACGATATGGAATCAACCCTAGTGCTCATCAATCTTGAGTGAATTAATAAAATGGGGTATGTGTATACCGTGGACTACTACTCAGCAATAAAGAAGAATGACTTAATGCCTTTTGGAACAATCTGGATGGAACTGGAGACCATTATCTTAAGTGAAGTATCTAAAGAATGGAAAAACAAATATACACCACATGTACTCACTATTAAATTGGAATTAGCTAATGAGCACACATGTGCATAGAGGGAAGTAAAACTCAATGGAAATCAAGCAGATGGGCAGGGAGAGAATGGGATGGGTGAAAACCTCCCCAGTGTGTACGATGAACACTACCTGGGTGACAGGCACTTATAACCATGACTCAAGCATTATAAATGTGATCCATGTAAACAAAAAGAATTGTACCCCCATAATACATTGAAATAAAAAAGAATGGTTAAACATATGCAAAGCAATCAACATGATACAGCAAAATGAAAGAAAAGTCACATGATCATCTCAACAGATGCAGAGAAAAGAATTTGACAAATTTCAGCACCCATTCATGATTAAAAATATCAACAAAATGAATGCAAATGAATCTTACCTCAACACAATAAGGGCCACATAAAAAAAGTCCATAGCTAACATTATAATCAATAGGGGAATACTGAAATCTTTCCCTCTCATATTGGTATAAGACAACATTGCCCACTTTCACTATTTCTTTTAATTACAATATTGTAAATCCCAGCCAAAGCAATTAGGGAAGGAAAAGAAATAAAGGCATCCAAGTCAGGAAGGAAGATATAAAAATGTCTCTGTTTGAAGACTAAAAGATCATGGACAATGAAAGACATAAGGACTCAAAAAAATTTTGTTAGAACTAAAATTTAGTAAAATTTCAACACACAAAATCAACACATAAAAATCAGCAGTGTTTCTATCATAAACAACAAAATCTCCAAAAAAGAAATTAAGAAAATAATCCAATTCCCAGTAGTGACAAAAACAATAAAATACTTGGAAATAAACTTAACTAGAGATTAAAGACTAGTACACTGAGAAATATAAGAAATTGATGAAGGATATAAAAGACACAGATACATGGAAAGGATACCTATGTTTACAGACTAGAAGAATTAATATCACTGAAGTGTCTAAAATTCAAATGACATTCTTTACAGAAATTTTTTAAAAATACTAAAATTCATATGGAACCACAAAATACCCCAAATAGATTTAAGCAATCTCAAATAAGAACTATATGCTGGAAACAATACATTACCTGATTTCAAGCTACATTGCAAAACTATAGCAATTGAGACTGTATGGTACTGTCAGAAAAATGGACAAATAGACCAATGTAACAGAATAGAGACCCCAAGAATAAACTCAAACATACATAGTCAAATCTTTGATAAGGGTACCAAGAGCACACAATAGGGAAAGGAGAGTCTATTCAATAAACAATGTTGGAAAACAAAATCCACATACAGAAGAATGAAATTGGACTCTTTTGTTTCACTTTATACAAAAGTCATCTCAAAATGGATTGAAGACTTAAACACAAGATCTGAAACTCTAAAACTACTAGAAGAAAACAGCAGCAAAGCTCCATGACATTTGCCTGCACAATGATTTTTTGAGTGTGATCCCAAAATTGCAGGCAACACAAGCAAAAATAGACAAATGAGATTATAACAAACTACAAAGCTTCTGCATAGCAAAGAAAACACTCAAAAACATGAAGGTACAACCCACAGAATGGGAGAATATGTTTGCAAACCATATATCTAATAAGGGATTAATATCCCAATAGGTAAGGAACTCAAAGAACTCATTGGCAAGAAAAAAAAAAAACAGTTAAAGAATGGGCAAAGAACCTGAATAGACAAAAGAAGACATAAATTGGCCAACAGGTATATGGAAAAATGGTCAGCATCACAATCACTAGGAAAATGAAAATTAAAGCCACATGAAATATCCCCTCACACTTGTTATAAGGTCTATTATCAAAAAGATGAAAGATAATAACTACTGGAGAGAATGTGGAGAATGTTGGTGGGAATGTAAATTAGTGCAGTCATTATGAAAATTAGTATGGAGACTCCTCAAAAATTAAAAGGAAAATTACCATATGATCCAGCAACCCCACTACTAGGTATGTATTCAGAGGAAATGAAATCAGTATGTCAAAGATATATCTTCACGCACATGTTCATTGTAGCATTATTCATAATAGTCAAGATATGTGACTATATGACAACTTAAGTGTCTGTCAACGAATGAATAGATAAAAAGAATATGTTATATATGCAAAACGACATACTTTCAGCCTTACAAAAAAGAAAATTGGGTCATTTGAAACAACGTGGATGAACATAGAAGCTACTATGTTAAGTGAAATAAGCCAGGCACAGAAAAACAGATACCACATGCTTTCACCCATGTGGAATCTAAAAAAGTTAAACTCATAAAAACATGGTGTAGAATGGTGGTTACCAGACACTGTGATCATGGGGGTGATGTTGGGGAGATGTTGGATCACAGATACAAAATTTCTGTTAGATAGGAGGAAAAAGTTCAAAAGATCCATCATAAAACATGGTGACTATTTTTAATAAAGTATTGTGTTCTTGAAAATTGCTGAGAGTAGATTTTAAGTGTTCTCATCACAAAAAATGACAAATATGTTAGATAATGCATATGTTAATCTGATCAACTGAGCCATTCAACAGTGTATATGTATTTCAATAATCATGTTTTACATGATAGATACATTTTTAATTGGTCAATATACAAATTTAAAAAACAAAATAAGTAAAATTATATTTTGTTACGCACAATCCCCATGCATATAAACATGTAAAAGATTAAATTGGTAACACTGGTTATTTCCAGATACTAATATTTTTCCTCATATGTATTTTCTATTTTTTTGCAAATATGATGTACCTGTAAAGATTGTGAAGGGTTTGCATTCTCTCTAGTAATAACTGCATAAATTCTTTTCTTCCATTATTTAAACATGGTAATTTCTCAACAAATTAACATTTCTAAGTCATGTCTGCTGCTAAAAATTACAATTGAATTCAAATGTGTTTTGAGAAATATGTGTCTTATTTATTAATCAAGAAGAAAATTTGCAAATCATTGCTTGACTGTTTTATGCATTTCTGAAATACTCATAAATATCATTTCTCCTGTTCCTTTTTAGTGTCAGGAACTATACTTTTTAAAGAATGCATTATACACATTACCATTCATTCCTCAAATCTATTCAGTCAACCAGAGGAAAAATACATTAAACAAATCATTACTTTCACTGTGGGGGAAAAGAGCGGTTCCTCAGTTCCATCAACTATGGTTAAATCAGAAATGGCAAAATATATTTCTCCGTTTTGAAGACAGAGAACTGTGGGGTTGAAAAACTAAATTCTGGCTGGCAGTATATCCTCTTCCCTGTCACATTTGTAACCAAGAGAACTATAGTTACTTGCTCCGAGTTTGAACTTTATAACATTTTTCTTATTTCCTGTATATTGTACATGCATTTTATAGTCTGTTTCATTCCATACACTATAAATTTAAAGTTGAAATTCCAAACTCAGAAGTTTAATTGTGCATTTCCCCAAGGTTTTATTTAGGATATTTAAAAAATATATAATTTCCTTACTACACACAAGATTGACATTGCTATAAATTCCACTACTTACACAAAAATAGAAGGCAAAGAAAGCCTCATCCCGTTGTCTGTCATTTGTTTTTCAAACTAAACCATTGGTTCATAAGGAGAGGAGAGGCTGTTCTGTGTCTCAAAAAATAATTAATATTTGCCTCTATGAAAAAGCGGAAATAATTGTTTTTATTTCCTTTTCTCAAAGGCAATTTGTGCATGTGTGTGTACTAAGAAAAATTAAGGTTACTCAGAGAGAGGTCTGGCTTTTATCCTCAGCTCTGGAAACTCATCTTTAGATTTTTAGAATGCCCTGCTTGATAGAGTGTTTTCTTTATCTGGAAGCCTTGGGCCACACCTGAGAGTCTAACAATGTGACTTATGGTAGGACTTTGGTCTGTATAGTATCTGATCTACTTCCAGATGGGCTGAAGGCTAACGGTCAGTCACACAGTCAGTCTGCTACATCTATGTGCTGGAGCCTGAATAAAACTCTGGACACCAAGGCTTACGTAAGCTTCTCTGGTTGCAAATATTTCATGCAAATTATTAGATTTTATTATTAGGAAAGTTAACACTGTCCCTAAGACCACTGAAATAGGACAACTAAAAGCAGAACTTTCAAGGACTCTGCTCCATGCATTCTTACCTTGGCTGGTTTTAATATATAATATTTTCCTGTAATAAACTGTGACCACAAATATAACAACTTTTAGTGAGTTCTGTGAAAACTTCTTGTGAATTATTACAACTGAAGGTGGTCCTGGGAACCCCCAAGTTTGTAGGTGGTGTCAGAGTGGTCTTGTAGACTGCTAACTTTACAGTGTGATGAGACTAAACTTGTGTACATATCACCCAATGAAGTAATTGTGTAATTTGTTTTAAACTAGAAAGAAAGAACTAGTTTATCAACTTTGGGAATTTTACCCTCTGCAGTTTTTTTCCTATATATTCATATTTGAAATGGTATGATATAATAAATATGCATGTTCTTATTGAGGAATGAATGGTAGCCAATTTTCTAGATATGATGTTTCAGACTGCTTAGACAAAGAATTAGATATGTGTATAATATACACCCAATATCAGGGAAACTTACAAAAGAAAAAAAGTGACATGAATCTATCTATATTAATATCTCTATAGATCTATAACAAAAAATTATAATTAAATATAATAAAATATTGAAGTTTTTGAATTCTGTATTTTGAAAATGTCAATAGCAAAGAAAAAAGGCTATGTTTAAAAAGATGATGTTTAAATCAACAAAGAGCTGCAGAAAACTTATTTGAGGAGAAAATAGCATATTTCTATGAGAGGGAGAACATGGAAAGTATACTACAGGGGTAAGACTCAACTTGGAGGCTTATATTTTTCCCTACTTTCCTTCTTCCCCTTCTGTTGACTAGAAAGTAGATGAGCGTGTGTCAGGATGTAGCTCAATAGCCATTTGGACACTGAGATTACATCCAGGATAAAAGCTTGAAATGCCAATAGGAAAACAAAGATAAAAGGAGATGCGGTACTAATAACTTTGTAGATTCACCATGCCAGACCTGCTCTACTTATTTGTGATTTTTTAATTCAAAGAATTAATTACTTATGTGTTTAATTACATATTATTTTAATTATTACTTCATTTATTTACTTACTTGTGTATATAACTACTATGGTTTCAGTATGTCCCCCAAATTTCATGTGTTGGAAGCTTGATTCCCAAATTAATATGTTGATAGTATTTGGAGTCCGTACATTTGGGAGGTAATTAAAATTAGATAATGTCATCAGAGTGGATTCACCATGATGGGAATAGTGGCTTTATAAGAAGAAAAGAGATCTGAACTGACATGCGATGCCTTCTACAGCAAGAAGGCCCTCACCAGATGAAGCCCCTCAACCTCTGATTTCCCAGCCTCTTGAACTGTAAGAAGTAACCTTTTTTTCTTTAGAAATTGGCCAGTCTCAGGCATTCCATTATAGCAACAGAAAACAAACTAAGACAAAAATTTGGAATTGAGAAGTGGGGCTGATGATAATAAGAAATACCTGAAAATGTGGAATGGATAATGGAACCAGATTTGGAACCGGATAATGAGTAGAGACTGCAAGAATTTGAAGAAACAGGTTAGATACGATTTAATAGCAAGCACATGTGTTGTTTGTTTTTCCATTCCTTAGATACTTCACTTAGTATAATGGTCTCCACTTCCAACCAAAAACATACCCCTGTAATATTTGAAATCATAATAAAAAGAAGAAAGAAAAAAAGAAAGAAACAGGCTAGAAAATGTCTATATTGCCATGAATGGAGTGTTAAGGGTGATTCTGGTGAGAACTCAGAAGAGAAGAGAAGAAGAGAAAGTCTGGAACTTCTTAGAAATTTCTTACATCGCTGTGATCAGAATCATGGTAGAAATATGGACAGTAAAGTCCATTCTGATGTTGTCTCAGATGGAACTGAGGAAAAAGTATTGGACCCTGGACTAAAGGTCATCCTTATTGCAAAAGCAAAGAATTTGACTGGATTGTGCCCATGCCTGATGACTTTATGGAATAAAGACTTTAATAGCAATGAATTAGTATACCTGATGGAAGAAATATCTAAGCAGCAAAGTATTCAGGCTGCTTCATGGCTACTTTTAAGTGCTTACATTAAACTGCCAGAGGGAAAAAATGACTTAAAGACAGAATTTATAATCAAAAGGAAGCAGAGCAGAAATATTTTAAAAACTCTCAGCCTGGTCATATAAAGAGTGAAAAGGCATGTTTGGGAGAAAAAATAAAAAGCAAGTGTGGCCCAGCAACCATTTACTAAGGAGATCAGTATTTTTAGAAGGGGTCATCACAACAGAAAAAGATTCCAAAGACATTTCAGGGATCTTTGAGGATTCCCCTACCATTAGAAGCCTAGAGCTTTAGAAGGACAGATTGGTTTTAAGGGACAGAATCAGGGTGCCCTCCAGGGACTTGCTGCCCAGGGCTGCCTCAGGTCTTTTCTCCCCACATTCCAGCTGAGCACTCCTTGGCTGCCCCAGTCATGGTTCAAGTGGGCCCCCGTGTAGCTCGGGCTGCAGTTAAGGAAGATGGAAGTGGCAAATCTTGGCAGCTTCAGTGTGATGTTAAGTCTTCAGGCACCCAGAATGCAAGAGCTGTGGGGGCCTGGCTGTCTTCCTCTACCAGGATTTTGAAGGATGTTGCAAACCACCTGGGAGCTCCCAGAAGTCTCAGGGGCAGAGCCACCACAGAGAGCCCTCACTAAGGCAAAGCCTAGTGAAGCTGCAGGGGTGGGACTACCCCCAAGGCCCCAGAACTATAGAGTTATGAGCTTACAATACCAGCCTGAGAGAACTATAGGCACAACCCTCCAACCTGTGAGAACTGCTGCATGGGCTGAGCCAAGCAAAGCTCTAAGTGTGAGGTTGCCCAAAGCTTTTGGGGTCCAACCTACCCTACTGTGTCCAGGAGTGGCTCTTGAAGAGAAAGATGATTCTGAAGATTTTAAACTTAACATTGTTTCCCTTACTGGATGTTGAACTTACTTGGGACAACTTGCCCCGCCTCCGCCCACCCTTTTT
>VBSM01002608.1:29218704-29257266 GCA_008086735.1 Cheirogaleus medius
TGATGAGCCACCACACCCAGCCTACTCATGACCCCTTTTTGTCTTGCCTCTTTCCTCCTTTTGGAATTGGAGTTTCTATCTTATGTCTGTCCTTTCATTGTATTTTGGAAGTCCAAGCACATATCATTTTATTGTGCTTGACTTTATTATGCTTTGCAGATATTTCATTTTTTTATAACTTGAAGATTTAGGACCCTACATCAAGCAAGTCTATCTGTATCATTTTTCCAATAGCATATGCTCATTTTGTATTTCTGTGTTATCAATTTTTTAGCAATAAAGTATTTTTAATTAAGGTATGCATTTTTAGGACATGATGCTATTGCACACTTAATAAGCTATATAGTGTAAACATAATTTTTATATGCACTGGGAAACCAAAAAGTCTGTGTAATTAGCTTTATTGCAATGTTCACTTTATTGCGATGGTCTTGAACTGAACCTGCATTATCTCAAAGATATGCCTGTAGATACAATGTTTGATTTCATGGGCCCACAGCTGAGGGAATTTGCATCAAGGTGAATTGTGCCTTGAGTCTTAAGACTCTAGACTTTAGACTTTTGAGTTGATCATGGAAAGAGTTAAGATTTTGGGCTTTTGGGATAGAATGAATATAAAAGGTCATGAATTTGGGGGACCAGAGATGGAGTGCTACAGTTTGAATGCATCCCCCAAATTTCATGTATTGTAAATTCATTCCCAAATTCATATACTGATGGTATTTGGAGGTAGGGTTTTGGGGAAGCAATTAGGATTAGATAATGTCATCAGGATGGGGCTTCCATGATGAGACTGGTGGCTTTATAAGAAGAGGAAGAAAGACCTCAGATAACATGCTATTGTTTTCTTGCCATGTGATTCCCTCTGCCATGTTATGACATAGCAAGAAGGCCCTCACCAGATGTAGCCCGTCAACCTCAGACTTCTAAGCCTCCAGAAACTGTAAGAAATAATTTTTTTCTGTATATAATAAATCACCCAGTCTTGAGTATTCTGTTATAGCAACAAAAAAATACTAAGACAATAACCAACACAAATCCTAGTATTTATAAACATCTATCTTACTACTCAATATGTTATTAAAGTATATAAACAATAAGCATTGATATAACAAATATTATTACAATTAAATTAATAAATCTTGTCCAAATAGGATCTAATATTGGGGTAATGGATATTTTTGACACTACATTTTTAGACACATACATGAGTCAAAACAGATCATTTATTACTAAATAGAAAGTTTATGGTACCTGGTGATTGGCCCAAGGCCAGGTTTATACATCACACTAGCTCTTGGCTGAAGAATTAGGCTGGGCCCAGACCCTCAGGGCCTTTGTGACATCACAGTTTTCATATGCGCAGTACACATCCAGCTTGAGCAAAATGTCTACTTCCTCGACTAGCCCCTCTTTTATATACAGGCATCATCAGTCAGTCTGCTGTGGGATTCAGGCTCCAACATCCAGTACCTTATTTTTCTTTTTTAGCAGAAAAAAGATTCATTTATCTTTTTTACATAATACAATTAAGGGCTTATTTTCTAGTAATCCTTTGATTGAGTTTATGATGTTTCTCTGTATTCCTTGGATATTTATAATAGTCTGTTTTCTGCTGCTGTAACAGAATACCACAGACTGGGTAATTTATAAATATTAATAATAGAAGTTGATTTGGCTCCTGGTTCTGGAGTTGGGAAGTCCAAAATCATCACACTGGCATCTGGCAAAGGCCATCTTATGGTGGGTGTTAGGATAGAAAGCAGAAGGGTATCACGTGTCAAGAAAGAGCATGGATGCAATAGAGAGAAGATGGGTGCCAAACTTATTCCTTTATCAGAAGCCTACTCCTGTGATAACTAACCCACCTCTGAAATAACATGTAAATATTCAGCAGATTTCATTTCGGAAATTACACTTTAGAGAACAACTATGTTATGAAAAAGGATCTTTGAATTTTTATTTTCTTAACTCATTGTACTTCTCCCTCAAAGCATTTGTCATAATTGTTGCATAACTTTGCAATTATGTATATAATTACTAGAGATGGAATGTGTTGCTTGCTCTAAAAGGTAACATAATTCATTGTTTAGGTAATTATAGGATTTATTATATAATGTATGTGTGTGTATGTGTGAGTGGATGAACAAGAATTATGGGTAATACATTCAAAAGTTCTTTGCTGTTCAATTAAATAGAAAATATCAAGGGCTTTTATAGATTGTGGTGTTGGTAGTGGATGGCAGATAGTAGAAAACTTGGTGCTCTATGGGAAGTCCTTTCACAGAAACACAATTGATCCACAATTTGATTATCTCCTTGTTGATTTCACAATCTTATCCAAGAATTCTTTGAATGGCAACCACTGTTAACTTCATCCTAGGTAAAGTACATGTTTTCAAAACATAGAAACTTAGCACATGCAGCTGATTTCTCATGAATAGTGGATATGTTTTGTTGTGATGTACATGGCTCCACCTCAGCCTATTTATAATTTTCATAGCTAAGGTAAATATATATCACATATTGCTTGAGATAGTGATTCAACACCACAATTTTACTGATATTAAGTTATATATAAAATATTTATAATACTTTTACTGTTATGCAGAAATCATATTAAATAATTTTTATTATTAATTTTATTTTATAATTTATATTTTATAATTTATTATTTATAATTTATTTTATTATTTTTTAATAATTTTTTTAATTATTCTAAAGTTACATTCAATATTTTCTCTGTGTCAGTGCTAAAGGAATATTATTGAAATCTATCCTCCATAAGAAAAATTAAATATGGAACTTTCTCATAAAAGTGTAGGAACAGCAATGTTCTTCTACAATCCTAATAACCCTGGTCACAGAGATAACATATCCTATAATTTGTCAGAATCCTCCACTCACTATTGGTCTGTTTTGGAATATACACAAGAAATCTGCATTTAGGGGCTACTGGTTAACTTAAATAAATTAATTCATAAATCAATGAGAAATATTCCAAGACATGGGTAGTAAGTGTTTTCTTTGTATTATTCTCCTCTTATACATCCCATAAACAAAGTGGAAGCAAACACTAAATTCATTACTTTAGATATTAATGGTCAATTGAAAATATTTATAGAGTAACAATGCTATCCTGAAGCATGTACCACCTAATTTATATATCAATTACTCAAAGAGTTACTTCAAAATTAAATGTTTCAGATAAGAAAACTGCCATTTATTCAAGAGAAATCTGATAAAAAAAACCCTGGACTCAATTAGTTTTCAATGTAACAACTTTTGAACAAACTACCTTGTTCTATTTTACTATAGCATAAATTTAAAAATCATTGTACGTTGAATTTTATATTTTGGTAATGATATTCCATCATGTAAACTCACAAGATTAGTTATTTGTATTGTATATGATTTAAAAACTCTGGGACATATAAATAGCCTAATAGAAAAAAAGCTTGTTCATTTGATATTTTCAAAGCAATTTTTTTCATTTCAAATTACCTAATTGTCAATCTACTGAAAGCTAAGTAACAGTACAACTTTAGCTTTGCTATTTAATAATTTACAATATAATGATTTTACATCACTATTCCAGGAATACAAGTTTACATTATTTATGAAGGATAATTTTATTCTAAAAAGAGTTGATAAGTACACCTTATATATAAAGTGATGCTTATATCTCATCTTGATACAGTTTTTTATTGGAAATGCTTATGTTTAACAGTAAATAGATTTTTCTGTCATTTGACAGATTATTTACCTTCCCTTAACAAATACTTTTTTAAAACAAAATTACATTCTTTATAGTGACAAGAAAATATTTCTACTTTTAAGTGGAAAATCTTTATTCCATTGAATTGTAGTGTTTTAACTCAGAGTAAAATTTTGGTGACCCAGAATAGTGATGACTTGCCCATACAGACACATAGGCTATATTATATTAAATCTACTTATTTTTTTTAAAGTTTCAATGTTTAAAGACCCCAGATATCACTCAAAACATGTATCAAAATTTTCTTTTGGTGCAAATCATTATATTTTCTCTTCAAGTTAGTTATTATTGGTGTACAGAATGCTATTAATGCTTATATTTTATTTTATTTATCTATTTGCTAACTTCTTAATAATGTTAGCATGTTTCCATTGGCTATTTGTAACAAAGCATTATTATTGTATTTTATCCTTTGCTCTGATATCTGTGAGTTTTTTTTTTTTTGCTTCATGCTTCACTTTTTCATTAATCAATTAATTCATTCACAAAACAGAGAGAAAGTATGAATGATGTACTGAGCATTGCTCTAGTTTCTTAGGATAAAGGAGTAGACAAAAATAACCACCGTTCTTGGTTCTCATGAAACTTCAAATCTAACAAGGAAGGTAGACGTCTTACAAATTTAATTAATTTCAATTGGCATAGTATTGGAACATAAGTTGCTATATAGAAGCATATGCTGGATGACCAAGACATATGAAATTCTTATTATATAATTCAGATTTAAGAGAAATAATGTAAGTAAACAAACAAACAAAAACAGTAATATGGCAAGATAGAGTTTTTAAAATAGCAACTGCTTCTAGTGAAGAAATTTTGATAGCATGATAAACTAAGGACTTCAAAATAATAAAAGGAGACTTGGATAATTCTCAATAGGATATTTTTGGCATTCTAGTAGTAGCAAGAAGAGATATACCAATGTAGTAGTGGCAAATTTTAACATAACTACACATAAATCATATATCTAGCATTTTCATAGATTTTCATAAGCTTGTGGAATGGCAAATAGCAAATATAGGAAAACCAAAATATTGAAGAGAACATGGCATGTACAAAAAATAATGTTTCAGTAAAACTGTACAACTGAGATCACATGGGATTATAATATGGGAAGATAATTAAGATGAGATTTGAGAAGTGGGGAAGCAAATTATTAGGGCTCATTATTTTAGGACAGAGTTTTGTTTGGAAAGCCAACACAGTAGTTCTAATAGCACAATCAGATTTATATTTTAGAAGGTTTATTTTATTTGCTTTGTGAAAAACAGATTTGATGAGACAGTGGCAGGAAAAGCAATATATGGAACCTAAACATTTGCAACACTATAATATGCTGAAATTAAAAAAAAAATTAAAAAAGAAGCTTCTAAATATCAGAGTTTCTAAAATGAAGAAAAGGGATCACAAAACATATTTAATGTGAAAAACAATAGTGAGTAAAGAATATAGTAGCATATATATATATCAAGCTAAACAAACATCTAAATAGTAAATATTTATTATTAAATAACAAAGGTAATTTCTAATGTGGAATTTGAAAACTAAGATAGATTTAGCAGCTAGGAAACAAAAGCAGGAAAACAAAGGAGTGGCTAAAGATCATGTTAGAAAAAATTTAAAACTTTATTGTTGTACAATAAAAGAAATTACAAATTGCAATCCAGGAAACCTCAAACCTAACATGACTATAGTAAATGATAATGCACTGTATATTTCAAATTTGCTAAAACAGTGGATTTTAAATGTTTTCATCATCAAATAATGGTAAGTATGTGTGAAGATGGATTTGTTAATTAGGCTAATTTAATCATTCCACAGTGTAAACATCAAACTGTACCCCCAAAATATATACAATTATTGTTATTAAAAAAACCTAAAAACCTAAAGCGGTAAGATGGTTATACTAGCATCTTTATAGAATGGCTTATAAAGTGAAAATGAGGAAGTTGGTTAATCATTACAAATATTAATTATTAAAATGGAGTTTTCTGGATAGCAATGAATTGGTTAAAATTAATTATCTTTCATTTTTGAAAGGCAACTCAAAATTTTTTTTATGATTATCATAGGCATTTACAAGAAATAATCTAAGAAGCTAGATTAAGTTTCACATATGTGGCGTAACCAATTATGTCTGCTCAGGCTACTCTTTGGCCTGGTCTCAATTTAATTTTACACATTTAAAGAATAGATTATCTACAGTGAGGGTTCAATCAATGAAAAATATTTCAAAGTAAGAGAAAAATAAACACAAATCTGTATAAGTAAAAAGCACACAAAAAGATGGCAGGAGGAATAACAAAAGAGTAGACTCAAACATTTAAAGGTACTAAATTCTTCTGCTTAGAGATAGATAATTTAAAACTAGATAAAAAGCAAAAATAAAGGTAACATTCAAATATCGAACAATAGACCATTGTTGGTGAAGTTGTAGAACCCTTATTTGTTGTGGTAGAAATGTAAAATAACTCAGTCAATTTGGAGGAAATTGGCAATTTCTTACAAATCTAAACATAGTTTTACCATAAACCCCAGCAATTATGACCCTACATCTTTACTTAAATGATTTAAATACTTATATCCACACAGAAGTCAGGACACAAACATTCATAATCACTAAAAATTTAAAGTGACCAAGATGGCCTTTAATAGGTAAATGAATAAACAAACTATACATAGTACATCCATACAGTAGAATACTACTAAGTAATAAAAAAGAATGAACTATCAAGTCATGTAGGACATAGATAAATCATAGATCATATTGACAAGTGAAAAAAGCTAATCATAAAACGACACATGTCATATGATTCCGTTAATATACTAATTGTCTTAGTTAATTTGGGCTACTGTAACAAAGTATCATAGACTTGGTGGCTTATAAACAATAGAAACTTATTTCTTACAGTTCTGGAAGTTGGAAGTCTGCAACCACGGTGCCAGTGTGGTTGGGTGCCAGCAACAGGTTAAGGGCTTCTTCCAGGTTGCGAACTGTCCATTTCTTGTTGTATTGTCATATGGCAGAAAGCAAGCTAGCTAGCCCTCTGTCCTGTTCTTATTAAAGGCCCTAATCCCATTGACTAGGGCTCCACCATCATGAACTAATCACTTCCTAAAGGCTCAGTTACCATCACATTTGGATTAGGGTTTCAACACATGATTGTTTTTTTTGTTGGGGGCGGGGGGAGTGGTGTACAAACATTCAATCTATAGTATATAAATTCTAAGAAAGGCAAAATATACAGAGATAATGAATGAATCAATAGTTGTCAGAGTTTCAAGTGGAGAGATGATAGAATATGTAAAATACACTGGATTTTTTTATGACATTGAATATATAAGATGCTATAGTGATGTATACATAACATTATGCATTTATCAAAATCTATAGAACTTTACAGCACAAATGCTGAATATTAATATATGCAATTAAAACTAAAACAAAACCCTAGGAGGTGAAGGATTCCAGAATGGAATGCAGAATGTGAAAAAAGAATCCAGTAGTATTACCAATGCACAAGACAATTTTTCTAAAAGGGAAGGGGGTTAACTTTGGAAATGAGTAGAATGTGTAAGACTACAGGCAAAAGAACCTGTGTGTAAGAACTGTGCTCTAGGCAATAAAGTTTTCTACATGGAATATTGGTAAACAATTCTGAAAGTTCTGGAATTGAACAATTAAATAAAAAAATGTTTGATATAATGTTATAAAGACAGATGCATAAATATATATACATAAACATACAAACATGCATTGAATAGAAAATAATTGAAATATGATTACATTAAGAATTATATTGAGACGGGAAAGATATTAAAATTGGATATGAATCTTATTTAAGGAAAAGAGAAATAGAACGGTTCTCTACCTTGTAAAAAATTTATTTTAAATAAAGTTAAAACTATGTAAATTTAAATTTTAGACTAGAGTAAGATGTCATTCAAACTGAGCACAGAAAAAAATTATGTACTTTATGTAAAGGTTAGTTGCAATTTATTTTAAATAGTATATCCTGGAGTATATTAAAAATATTATATATCTTGCTAAAAGTTTTTGCATACAAGGTTTCACAAACTTTTATTTAGCAGTAAATAACCCAGTAATATTATCAGCTGTAAAAATGCTATGTTCTTAGACTACAGGTATGTTAAGAACATCTCTAGATTTTTGTATCATAGCACGTATCTCTCTTTCTTATTTCTAAAATTTTATTTCTTTACCTTGATTTCAAGGAATTACTAAATTGAAAATATAGATTCATTGAAGTTTTTATATTTGCACATTTAATAAGCTAGAATACTATTGCATGCCTTTGAAGAAGATTTTTATAAAATATAAGGCTGATAAAATATTAATATTTAATGTTTATGTAAAAGCAATTACCTACCTGAGGCTTACAAGTATTGATTTTTGGAAAATAATTTATAAAATATCTTTTAAATATCTGAAATATTTTATATTACAGAAAATTCTGGGTTTTTTTATTAACTGAACTTGAAAACATTCCTCACTAAAAAGAGAAAAATAATTATAGTAAAAGGTTTCCATTGAATGATGGCAATATCAAGTAATTTCATTTGGTTTTCTCGCATTTAATGTATGCTTCTTCTTTCCAGAAAATAGTAAGATTGACATGTTCATGTTGTTAATGACTCAAGTCTGGACTTTATTCCAGGAGTACTCCATGTCTAGTGTCTCTATTTATGTGATGATCATAATCTCCAGCCACTGGCCATTGATCGAGCTCAAACCAGATTTTTCACAATTAGTATGAAACTCAGATCCCAATACTTTTGCTAAGGGAAACTAATGGGAAAATAATATTGAATCTTTTAGAAGAGTGGATAAACATTTTCAAATAAACAGTCTTTAAAGATTTTAAGCCAAAAACAATTTCCAAGAGCATTAAATTATTGATTATAAAATATGTTCAAATTTGACATTCCGATGGGAAAAATTAGTGTAAAACCCCAATCCCATGAACAGTAATCAAAAGCAAAATAAAATGTAAGCCTCAATTGAGAACTATCTGAGGCTCCAGGAAGATAAAGTAATTCAGTAGTTTTTTTAGAATTTCTGGAGGATGAAGCAGTGTTACCTAACCTGGCTACTCCTTGACCATTACTTGTGTCTCTATGTTTTGTCACCCAAATCGTGCTGATGGACTGCCCATTGATACAAAGCTATTTAATGGAAGAGACACATATATGATTAGAGTATCTACACTCAATGAATGATAGTTAAATGGTTAAATTTGGTTTAAGACTTCAGACAGGACTCTGCCCCTACTTCATACTGTGATCCTAAACATGTTATTGAACATCCTTAAACTAAATTTCTTCATTTGTTAATTGAAAGTAACAATTAAATTTGATTCTTCCCCAAGGCTGTAAAGTTAGAATTAAATAATATACCAAAAATAAATAAATGATGGAAGTAAACATGCCTTAAACACAATTAATAATAAAGCACTTGAGCTTAATGTGATGTAAATGCCACAGCCAGTTAGAGATCTGCCACTTCTGTAGTCCACTTTAAGTCTCCCTGGAGGCTTAACAAGCATAGGCTGCCTTCCTCCTACTTGGCATTCTTCACACTGCAAGGTCCGTGTCAGAGAACATCCCTTTCACAACCTTGGCTTTAAATATATGGCAGAAATTATCGCATAATATATTAGGTAATCAGTAATATAATATTTTGTTTATACATAGATTATTGATATCTTTCTTACATAAGATTAACTATGATATAATTGTATCCCATACTTCAGATATGCATGTCTGTTATAAATCTATATGCATATGTGTATATATGTATGTATATTTCTACATATGTGTCTATCCACATCTGTGTGTTCATAGATATATGTATATCGATCATCAGTCTATCTGTGTGTGTATGTGTGTGTGTGTGTGTGTGTAAAAAGACTGATTTACTGCAGAAAACACCCATAGAGCAGTAGGACATGCACATTATATATTTTTTCTTTTTAAAACTTTATTTACTTTTTTATTTCAGCATATTATGGGGGTACAAATGTTTAGGTTATGTATACTGCCTTTGCACCACCCTAGTCAGAGATTAAAGCATATGCATCCCCCAGACGGTGTGTAAAGCACCCATTAGGTGTGTATATACCCATCCCCTCCTCGCTCTTCCCATCTGCCCAACACCCAGTGAATGTTATTACTATATGTGCATTTACGTGTTGATCAGTTAATAACAATTTGATGGTGAGTACATGTGATATTTGATTTTACATTCCTAGGATACTTCACTTAGTAGAATGGACTCCAGCTGTATCCAGGATAATAGAAGAGGTGCTAGATCAACATTGTGTTTTGTGGCTGAGTAGAACTCCCTGGTATACATATACCACATTTTATTAATCCACTCATGGATTGATGGGCACTTGGATTGTTTCCACATCTTTGCAATGGTGAATTGTGCTGCTATAAACATTCGAGTCAGATGTCTTTTTTATAGAATGTCTCTTGTTCTTTTGGGTAGATGCCCAATAATGGGATTGCTGGATCAACTGGTAGTTCTACTTGTCGCTCTTTGAGGTATCTCTATATTGCTTTCCACAGAGGTTGTACTAGTTTGCAGTCCCACCAGCAGTGTATGAGTGTTCCTATTTCTCCACATCCACACCAACATCTATTGTTTTGACACTTTTTCATAAAGACCATTCTCACTGGAGGTAACTGATATCTTATTGTGGTTTTGATTTGCATTTCTCTGATGATTAGATAGGTTGAGCATTTTTTCATATGTTTGTTGGCCAATAGTCTATCTTCTTTTGAAAAGCTTCTGTTCATGTCCTTTGGCCACATTTTGCTGATGATATGATCTTATATCTAGAAAAAACCAAAGATTCTGCCATGAGACTACTGGAATTGATAAACAAATTCAGCAAAGTCTCAGGTTACAAAATCAATGGGCAGAAATGAGTAGCATTCCCATACACCAACAACAGTCAAACTGAGAATGAAATCAAAGACCCAATACCCTTCATAATAGCAACAAAGAAAATAAAACACTTAGGAATATATTTAACTAGGGAGGTAAAAGTCCTCTGAAGGGAGAACTATGAAACACTGAAGAAGGAAATAGCAGAGGATGTAAACAGGTAGAAAACCATATCATGCTCATGGGTTGGCAAAATCAACATTGTTAAAATGTCTGCACTACCCAAAGTGATTTACAGAGTCAATGCAATTCCTATTAAAATACCAACATTATTTTTCACAGACCTAGAAAAAATAATGCTACGCTTCATATGGAGCCACAGAAGACCCCATATAGCAAAAGCAATCTTAAGCAAAAAGAAAAAATTGGGAGGCATCAACTTACCAGACTTCAAGCTATGCTACAAGGCTATAGTAACTAAAACAGCATTTTAATGGCACAAGAACAGAGACATAGACCAGTGGAACAGAACAGAGAACCCAGATATAAAACCATCCTCATATAGCCATCTAATCTTTGACAAAGCAGACAAAAACGTACAGTGGGGAAAAAATTCCTTATTCAATAAATGGTGCTGTGAAAATTGGATAGCCACATATAGAAGACTGACACAGGATCCACAACTTTCACCTCTCACAAAAATCACCTCACAGTGAATATCAGACTTAAGCTGAAAGCATGAAACTATAAGAATTCTAGAAGAAAATGTTGGAAAAATTCTTACAGACAAAATAACCCTAGGCAAAGAATTTATGAAGAAGACCCCAAAGGCAATCACAGCAACAACAAAAATAAATAAATGAGACCTGATCAAATTAAAAAGCTTCTGCACAGCCAAGAAAACTATAACAAGAGCAAACAGACAACCTACAGAATGGGAGAAAATATTTCAATGCTACCCATCCAATAAGGGGCTGATAACTAGAATCTATATAGAACTCAGGAAAAATCAGCAAGAAAAAAATCAAACAACCCTATCCAAAGACATATTCAATTTTATTTATTTTTTCCTTTGCAGGAATGGTTGGCACTAATTCAGACATACTCTCTCACTTAGAAGACATACCAGATATTATTGATTGGTAAAAGGTACAATTACGAAACTGAGAGCTAGAAGAAACTTAAAAATCATCAAGTAAAAGTTAAGAAGTTTACAAATAAGCTAAATTGTGGGAAAAAACAAAAAAATTGCATTTATTTTATGAACCAACCACTATACTAAGAATTTTATGCCATAGCTCTGTAAATTAATTGTTATCAACTCCTATTATTAATACAAATAAAGAATATGAGGTTTAGGTTAATTATCATGTCCTAGTTTACCCAGGTGTTAAATGGTACAGCCATATTTGAATATACATGTGTGTGACTCTAAAGTTTGTGTGTTTCCATATAAGCCATGCTATGTGAAGACATTGATTCATGCTAGATCATGATAGCAGTGAAACACAGAGCTGAGTCTAGTACTCAGTGTTTTTTCTATGACACCATGTAATTGTTAGCCCCAAAATATGCCGTTACCAATATTTAATTCTTAAAGATTTTTATTTTAATAGCTTCAAAAATATGTGGTCAATATCAAATGGGGTTTGTGAGCAATAGAAATCATTTAGAAGTTATACTATTTTATAGTTTTTTGAAACTGATGAGTTAAAAATTTCAGAGATAAGATAAAAATATTACTTTCAGTTGTAGGTCACATGATTTTCTGTTCACATTTTATATTTATGCATGGGTATATTTTACTTTTCAATAATTTTTTTAACTTGGCATAGTTATAAAAGAAGCTTTTTGTTTGATTTTAAATTAAGAAATAATACATAAATCACGATGAACATAATGTGCAAGAAATACATTTGTATGAGGATTCAGAGTACTTGCAAAACAAAAAGACTCTTTGTTGTAGTACATTTAAATATAAGCTTATTCATTTTAAATTTTGCCTGCTTTATTACAAAGTTTTGTTAGAAGTACTAGACACATATATATTGTAAAGGACTATCGGGATGAATAAAAGTGTTACTTTTCAACATTTCAATAACAAACATTTCTTTTATATTTTATTAAAAGAATATGATTGGTATTATTCTAACACATAACATATTTCTATTCTTGTTTTTGAGCAATGGCTTCTTAAAGGAAATAACTTTTACCAAGAATTCTAGATTAGTTTCATTTTCTTGCCCACAACTGAGATGGATATATATAAGTTAATCTCTCTCCTGTCAGTGTCTCAACTGATCCAAAATATACAGATGCTAAAGAAATGTTGTCAATCCCAATTCTTACTATACAATCTCAAAGATTCACAGGTTTGAAAACATTCAAATTATGAAAGGAAAAACTGTAACATGCTACATAAAGGAAAGTAGAACCAAAGTCCCTGTGGATTTCATAAGCTTATTATTATTTATTTGAATGAGAATCTTTCTGACCCTTGTTCAGAAGGAACAAAAACTCATACCATAGGAAAAACAAACACAGAAGCATTGGAAATTAAGAAAGAAAAAAAAGTTAAAATGATTATTACCACCAGCCCTGCTATCCAATAGGAAAATGCACCATCCCTCCACAAGAATGGACCCAGAGGTCTACACTGAGGTCTCATTCTGTATTGATACAGGCTTTCAAAGAGTCAGTCCTAGTGGATCTCCTGGAGATCTACATGGAGAAGGCAGCTGAATATAGAACCTTATTGAGCTATGTGCATTGCATTAGACTGCAAATTGTGAGAACACAGGCCACTAATATAACATGAATAAGAGTGCATGGGTCAGCAATGCCTTTTTCCTACAGGTAGTAGAAGTATATGCCACCAACAGAACTGTATTTTTTCTCTTCTCTCTCTTTCTTTAAAAATAAATTTTTATTTTACTTATATAGTCCAGTTATCAATGATTTATGAAGATAGTTTATAATTGAAAGAGAAAAGTTGATTTTCCACTTAAGTTAGGGGGAAAAACATAAAAGAAACAAAACTAAAATTCTATGAAGTGAAAACAATGAGATAACAGTACACATCTATTATTATAAAATGGCCAAACTCCAGAACACCAGCAACACCAATTGCTGATGAGGATGCAGAGCAACAGGAACTCTCATTTATTGCTGGTGGGAATGCAAAATGGTACAGCCACTTTGGAAGACAATTTGGCAGTTTGTTACAAAACCAAACTTACTCTTACCATACAATCCAGCAACCACATTTCCTGGTATTTACTCAAAGGAGTATAATTATGTTCACACAAAAATGTGCACATGAGTGTTTATAGTAGCTTTATTCATAATTGCCAATACTTGAAAGAAACCAAGATGTCCTTCAGTAGGTGAATGGATAAACTTTTGTGTATGGAATATAACAGTGTTCCAGACAATGGAATATTATTTGGCACTAAAAAGAAATGAGCTATCAATCTACAAAAAGACATGGAGGAACCTAAATGACTATTACTAAGTGAAAGAAGCCAATATGAAAAGGAAATATGCTGTGTGATTTAACCTACATAACATTCTGGAAAAGGCGAAACTATGAAGAAAGTAAGAAAAATCAGTGGTTACCAGGGAATGGAGGTAAGGGAGGGATAAATAGGTGGAGCACAGAGGATTCTTAGGGCAGTGAAACTACTCTCTACTATCTCATAATGGTGAATACAGGTCATTATACATTTGTCTAAACCCATAGAATGTACAATACCAAGAGTAAACTCTAATGTAAACTATGCACTCCAGATGATGATAATAATGTATCAGTGTAGGCTCATCAGCTGTAACAAATGTACCTCTCGAGTGTGGATGTTGATAATGGGGGAGGCAATACATGTGTGAAGGTAGATAGTATATAAGAAAATTTCTCTGCTTACCACTCAATTTTGCTGTGAACCTAACAGTGCTCTAAAAAATAAAATCTATTACACAAAACAACTATAAAATAAAATTATTTTCTGGTCCCCAAACAGGATATAACAATAATTGTTTCTATATTAGCGACTATAATTATATGAAAGCTATTACAAAGCTCCAAAATTTAGGTTGCATCTGATAGTACTTTAATCACATGTACTGAAGAAAATTAAATTAAGAAAAAAACACAGTCTTTCATTTATTTGTTCTATGACTTACTTTTTGGAATTTCTTTTATACTGGCCCATCTCTAGGATAAAATCAAGGAAATTAATTCACATTTCTTAAGGTCAAGAATTTGAAATAATTTTTTTTGTGAATAAAATTGTCTTCTCAACTTTATTCTCAAGTCATTCAATCTGAAAAGATATTAGATGCTATTGAGATTATTATTAGACTTTAGAAGAATTATAACATCCCTGTATTTCAAAAGACAAGGTCCAATTCATTCTCCATCAGAAGGGCATCAGCTCTTCAGAAAATGATTCTTTGTAACTTGGATGCTGAATGAGACACTCTACTGCCTTCTTCACATACCTATCCAGTGAAAAAACAGAGTGCTGCTGTGAGCACTTTGCAAAGGAGGCCAACTATTATGCAGACGAAGACTGAGGCATGAACTCACCATATTTTAACTTTCATAGGTGATTTTTATTCAGTCAGCTTCCTTTCTAAAAATAAAATACAAGTGTCTACTTCAGGAGATTCTGGATTTAGTCCAACGAGATTTTTTGTTATTTGAAAATACTATTGACCTTCAAAATTCTCTTTGCAAATATTCAAACCTAGTAGTACAGCACTCATTAAATATCATTTTCCAGTTTAATTATTTATTTCTTTTCTGCTAGAATTGTAACTCCTTGATACTAGAGAACTTGATACATACACACACACACACACACACACACACTCACTCACTCACATACCCCCAGCCCCAAGATGCTAGCATAAATCCTGGTACATAGTGATGATTGTTTAATTGAATTGGTTTTGTACTTAATCCAGCTGTCCAGATGTAGATTAGCTGCATAAAACATTTATATGATAATGCTGCACCTGAATTTATAGAGCTTTAATTATACCAACACTGAGCCTATAGAAGTTTTTTTCATTTTTATAACTGTTTAGTCATTTCCAATATTCTTGTCAATTTAGCACATCTCTTTTGAATCAGAAAAGATTTGGTTCAACTTCCTCTGATCTGTGTTTGCCATCAGGGAACCTCTTGGTTGTATTCTGCTATCCCTGGTGGAGAATTTTCCTTATCCCCCCTCCACTTTCTGATTAAATTTTCATTTCCTAAACTGTCCCTACTTCTGCATCCAAGATTGGGTATAGGACACAACTAGAGGTAACGGTAGGAGCTCATTTATTCACCAAACCTTTATAAAATACTTTAGAACATACATAGAGTCATATTCACATCAGGTGAATTCACTTAACCATTTATTATCTATTCTGTGCCGAGGTTGTGTGCTGGGTGCTGGGAATGAAGTATTATAATTCTGCTTTGTATGGAGGCTTCTAATGTAATGGGCTCTATTGCACATATCCAATTACACTTTTAAATAGGAAACTCCCTATTTATTTCTCTTTGTATTGTTTTCTATGGTTATTCTGCAGTTATTTGAAAGTTCCAAATTGAATTTAATTAATTAATGATTACACTCATTAGGCTTGTTACCTCCCTTCCTAGCCTAGGTATTAACACATTCTACCATTACATAATAATAATAGCAATAATAATGTTTATTGACTATGTATTATGCCACAGTATTAAACACTTCATAAAATATTCCATTTATAGTTCTCAATAAGAACTATTAATATAATCTTAAATCTATAGAAGCTAAATGACTTGGGAAAATTTACACAGCAAGTAACACAGCTAGGAATAGAAATCCAAACTCATATTTCTTACTCTGGGCATGTTAAACTGCCATCTTACTAAATTAAACAACACACAAGTTGGTAAATTTTCTTTCCACCCACTAAAAATCTCTTCTTTTTGACTATTTTGAAAGTGACTTTTACTTATCTCTTGTGCTTTCTACTTCCTGACTGGCAGTCTATTTAAAGAACAGAAAATCACCAAAACAAAACAGAAAGGCCAGAAATGTGTGTTGAGGGGGAAGAACCTCATGTGTCAGCCATGTTTTATTGTTATCGTTGTTTTTGATAATTGAAAATTTCAATAGGCTTCTTACATATACATTTTAAAACCCTGGTTACCCTTAGGAGAGTAAGACCCAATGACCTCTATCCAAGAACCTGTCAAAAATGTCTCCTTTGGCATGTGGCATGCTACTATACCAGAATGCTATAGTTTCTCTCTAAAATAGATAAAATGGATATGTATGCCATAAGAGAAATTTAGCAATTCATCATTTCATGTTCAATGCTTGGAGAAATTTGGGCAAACAATGCTAAGTAAATGAAAATTTAAATAATAGAAAAATGAAGAAATGTGGTATAATATTGGATAGCTTATTCATTCAAACACTTTTTGAAGTAATAAAATTTCTCATTATCAAGAGGTTATTTGCTTGGATTAATTTGATAGTTGTATTTACTGTATATATTTATATTGTACTTTATATCATTATGGTATATGTTTATATATATACACACATATACATATTTATATATATACACATATATAGTTTTATAACAGCCTCTAGTTTCACATGTTCCATAAAATTCTATTAAAAATTTTCCAACTCATCTAAACATTGTTTTTTAAAAAAATCAAAATATTCCAAAACTGTCAATTTTCAAATATGATTATGAATGTTTTGACCAAATAAAAATACAAAGTCAATAGGCAATGCACCGGACTATAATTGTAACTGCATTAAATAAGGCAAAACTGTTCAGCACAAAGAACTATTTTAGTAGATTCAGAACACTTTGAATATATTTTTCTTGAACACAATATCCCTTAAAATAATATTAAGAGAAAGAGAAAATACCATGACATTTAAAAAGTATCAATAATGATTTAATATAGTGCATGAATGCAGAGGGAATAGACATCCTTTGCAAACATCAGCTTATCGTTTTATTCATATTTCAAACAATGCACATTCTGTAAAATAAATACTTGGTTAATGCATATAAATTAAACATGTGCATAAGTGTATCATCAAGGAAATCTTACCACCTCCGTCAATACATTCGACATGAAATATCAATAAGATCACATATAACCATCTCCAAAAGAAAATGAGAGAAAATGAAACTACAAAAGCAATAGGTCAGGAGAGAAGCAGAGTTGGAAGAAGAAAAGGAGGAGGACATTATGAGTATCAGTAAGTCTGACTAAATATATCTAAACCTACAAGCTGCTCAAAGCAGACATTTGAAATCACAAAAATTAAACAGAAATCATTTCCCTGTCACTTCCTGTACCAGGGAGTATTCTCAAAGTTGTATTTTCCTCTTTCCCTTAGCATACAATGTTTTTCTTACCCTTATCTTCCTGCAGAAAGATTCGAGATTAATTTTCTGTACACATGTCAACAGAAACATTAAATATTAATGTTAGACTTTGATTATGACTATATCATAACCAGAGGCTGGTGAAATAACTCTTATGGAAAAAAACAATGCTTAACCTACATAGATTATTTATAAGAGATAAGCATGGAAAAGAGAACATGGTGTTACCACTTTGCGTATCTTGAAAATACACAGTCTAAGAAGAGCAATCAAAGCAAATCCAGAAGACTGTATTAAAGTTAAGAGGGAAGAATCAATAGGAAATGGTGATATGGTAGAAAATGTAATCAACACATCTAAAACAGGTGGAGAAAGAAGATTTTTTTTTTTCAGTCAGTTTACCAGAGTGGCTTTGTGTTGGATCAGATACAGGCTAGATGCCTTAATTACACAAAAATATTGGTTGAGCAGAAGGCCAATCACCAGCATGATATAATATTTAAGGTACTCACAGTATGTTATGACTTTGGTAATTTTTATATAAATAGAGAAATAAACTAGGAACCATTGGTCTTCTTGATTATAATGTTACCAGTGAGGAAAACTTGTTTGATAATAAATCACTACAAAGAAACAAATTTTAGATGGGGAAAGTAATAGGTTAAGCTGCTAAGAAA
The DNA here is from genome assembly GCA_008086735.1 of Cheirogaleus medius. Taxonomy (NCBI): domain Eukaryota; kingdom Metazoa; phylum Chordata; class Mammalia; order Primates; family Cheirogaleidae; genus Cheirogaleus; species Cheirogaleus medius. Next base: position 29,237,477 of record VBSM01002608.1, read on the forward strand.
AGGTCCAAAGAAATATCATTTGTTACTCAAGTAAAAAAGTCAAGCAATTTAAAGAAATAAATTTAAATCTTAATAACTGTGTAAGAAAAACATCATGCAATAATAATCACCTTTATTGATAATGTGATTATCCATTCTACAGATATTAGAGCCAGAACCTCAGACATGAATCTTTTCTCCTAAGCAGACTAAGCAATTGATTAAACATGCTACAGCAGCCTTCTGCTCTCACCCTCCATACCTAAAGAAGAAGGAAAGGAAACCAACCTTGTGGACCATCTACAGGATAGCATGAGAAGGGAGGGCTCAACCACTGCTTCAAAAATATTAACAGTTTCTTTTTGCTTTATTTTTTTTATTTCAGCATATTACAGGGGTACAAATGTTTAGGTTATATATATTGCCTTTGCCCAACCCAAGTCAGAGCTTCAAGCATGTCTATCCCTCAGAGGGTGCACCCTGTACCCATTAGGTGTGAATATACCCATCCCCTCCTCTGCCCTCCCACCTGCCCGACAGCCAATGAATGTTACTAATATATGTGCACTTAAGTGTTGGTCAGTTAAGTCAGTTAATACCAATTTTATGGTGATTACATATGGAGCTTGTTTTTTTCATTCTAGTGATACCATGTTTCCCCAAAAATAAGACTGGGTCTTATATTTATTTTTCCTCAAGACACCCTAGGGCTTATTTTCAGGGGATGTGTTATTTTCCCCTCAAAGCCTCAGCCTGCAGTACGCACAGGGTGGCCGGTACCTGACGGGGGAGCCGACCTTGTTGGTGGGGCTGCCGGCACCTTTCCGGTCACCTCTGGGATAGTAGCTGTCACAACGGGGCAGATGAAAATGGCTGCTCATCTTCTTTACCACTCCGCCACGAAATGCATGGGTTGTGCAGATATGCTGCATAGCCACACCCATCACTAGGTCTTACTTTTGGGGTAGGGCTTATATTGCACAAATGCTTAGAAATCCTGCTAGGGCTTATTTTATGGGTAAGTCTTATTTTCGGGGAAACACGGTACTTCACTTAGTAGAATGGAGTCCAGCTCTTTCCAGGATAATACAAGAGGTGCTATATCTCCATTGTTTTTTGTGGCTGAAGAACTCCATGGTATGCATATACCACATTTTATTAATCCACTCATGTATTGATGGGCACTTAGGGTGTTTCTACATCTTTGCAATGGTGAATTGTGCTGCTATAAACATTATAGTGCAGATGCCTTTTTTATAGAATGTGTGTGTTTTTTTTCCTTTGGGTAGATGCCCAGTAATGGGATTGCTGGATCAAATTATAGTTCTACTTATAGCTCTTTGAAGTATCTCCATATTACTTTCCATAGAGGTTGTACTAGTGTGCAGACCCACCAGCAGTCTTTCTGTAAATTTTAGGCTGATTTGTTCTGTGACCCCAGCTCTCTGTGATATTCAAGAAAAATATAATTGTATAGAGTATGTAGCTTTCTCTCTTTGCTATAGTATCGACAACACTCTTTCCAGCTTTCTACATATTTGGAAGTATCCTAAAGCCTGAAGCCAATTATTGTATAGATGCAATGAATACTTATGTGTTTGGATAGATAGATCCTTGAAAACAAGGACCATGTCTTACTTATGTCCTTTCTCACATGTTGTCTTTGTCCAGAGACCACCTCCTCTCGAGATCACAAGATGGCTTCCAGAAGTAATAGGGAACCAAACTTCATTATCATATCTTATATGAATGATGTTCCATAATATCATCTCTAGAATAGGAAAATTTAAGGAAAATAAGAAGTGGGAATTTTTATTTCAATAGAGACATGAGGCAAAGGTTTAATCTCATGATAATGTGAGGATTTTTGAAAATTCTGAGGAAGTGAAAATGTCTTTTCTAAAATTATGTGTATTTGCAAATGAAAAAGTCTGGTAGGGTAAAAACAAAAATATTAAACAGTTTGATTCTATAGGTTGGGATTTTAAGTAATTATACACTATCTTTTTATAGTGCTTCTATAGGTATATTATTAGACTCTTTAAAAATGAAGGGCAAGGCCATTTCAATGAACTAAAACAAGTTATTCCTTATTTTAAAAAAGGAAAAGATAAAAGTTTATCACAGATTTCTAACAGAAATATTCTTACCATTCAAAAGTTGGTTTTGGGGGGTGGGGTTGTTTGTTTGGGTTTTTTTTTTTTTTTTTTTTTTTTAGTTAGTTTAGTTTAGTTTGATTTTTTGGCCTCTTTAATCCACAGGGTTTACCTAAGAAGCAAATATCCTGACCCATGTAACTGAACTTGTGTGGATCACTCACAAATGTGTACAATTAGTTCCCATCTTCCAGGAGGCAATCTACCTTTATCCTCTGGCAGAACTTCATTCTTTGTATGCTCAAACCAGAAATGCTTATCTTTCTTTCTCAATATGCTCTTGCTTTGAAGTTATTCTTTACTCCTCCTCCTTCATCCCATATTTTGCAATCAATCACTTATCATGCTACAAAAAATTCTCTCTCTAGAAGATTCCTTCTGTCTAAGCCACATGTTCTACCCCACTGCAACTGCCCTAGTTCATAATTTCATTTTCCCTACCTGAGCCATTGCAGTTTCAGCCCCATTGACCTTAATGGCTCATCACTTATGATTTCTTTAAATCACTCATCATAGAGGATCCCTTTTTATTTTTATTTTTCTGAGGATCTCTTTTTAAACATAAGTGAAATCATAGCATTCCACATTTTTAACAAATGTACAACAGTGTTTTATATCTTTCAGAATTAATTAGGACTCTGATGGACTAATTAGGACTCTCATTCTTTTCCTGTTTATAGGTCTTGAGTTATTTTAGTCATGGATCAAATGTCTCTATGAAGACTACCTTGAACTAAATCCTACTCTAAAAAAATTCTAGGTTAAATGCTATTTCTCAGCATCTCCAGCCTTACTGCTACCATGAGAGTCATCTCTGATTTTATTTCTGCTGACACATCTTAAGTGTTTAAAATATGCCAGATATTGTACTGAATGTTTTATATATTTTATCTCATTAATTCTCACAAATAACCTACTAGATAAGGTTTAACTACTATTTTCCCAATTTAATAGATGAAATACTTATTCACAGAGAGATTAACTAGCCTAAAGTCACATAGCTGGGAGATGATGGAGCAGCCAATATTGACATCCAGGCTGTCTGCCCTTCATCACAAAACTCCTCTTGCGATTTCATTAATCTCTAGAGCACCAAAGCAAACATTTAACATTTTTAATTATTATTTATTCCTCTATGGTTTATTTTAGAATGTTTAACTTGCCTTTCAGTGGATTTCAAGATTTGAAACAAGAATTTTTATTGTATTACTTAATTCTGTAGTGCTTAACAGCAAGCACTTTGTAAATAGTTGGTATTAAATAAATGTTGGATGAGTCAATAGTTTGTTTGCTTACAGGGTTTCCTAATCTTAACTCATTTTATAGCTTACTGATGGATTAATCATATTGATTCTAATCATGTCACTGTTTTGCTCATAAATTTTCAAAATTATTCACTTTCTTTTACATAAAAGCCCCAAATTCTCATACTGGCCTTGGGTAATTCCATTCTCTAAATCCAACATTCCTTTTAAAAGTCATTTTCCACTACCCTTCTTTACAATGCCTCTGTTTGTTCAAAACTTGCTGTTTTTAATATATATTTACTTTTATCCATCTTCTTTGCCTTGGCTCAATAGGTATCTTACACCTAAAATGTTCTTTTTTTCACCTCCAAATGATCAAATTCAGAACTCGACTTATCTGGTTCAACTATGTCAGCCCTCTAAACAGCTAAATTATTTTATTTGTACCATTTCAATGGTCCAATGTCTAATATATCACTATTTCTTCAACATAATATGCCACAGTATTTTGCAAATAGTAGGATATTAAATAAATGTTAAATAAAGTGATGAGGAGGTAAACTTAGTATAATTTGTATATATCCCAAACTTAAGCAACATGTGTAGTTTTTTTTGTAATTATTTTAATTGAGATACTAAAATATATCATAAAAACAAGAACAATGTGTTCTTGAGAAAAATTTAATGGACTTAGAATATTAAACCTAGAAAAAGCAGTAATTCTAATATCTTTTGTCATGTAAATTGTGAGTGGATTCCAAAAAAAAGAACATTAAAAAGTTATGTTTTTAGACCAAAGGTTAGCATAAAGAAAGTTTTTACTCCAGTGAAGAATGGAATATCATTGTGTGGGACTATATACAGACTCCATTGCCACTCTTATAAATATTTCTGATTAGAGAGAAACGTCCTTCCAGATATACAGAAGGATGTGCTATTGTTCGACAATGTATACCATAAAACAAAGGTAATATTAAAATCAGAATTGAATTTACTTAACTTACAAATCAGATTTCTACTTCAAAAGTTAATGAGAAACTATATAGAGAATAATTATATAGGTATATTAGGAGAAAACCAATTAGTTTAATGTGCTGGATGGGTTGTTGGATTTGAATTAAGGAAATAAGTTAAATGCAAAAAGCACATACTAAAACTCAATTTAAGGTCTTCTATGTTTAATCTTATAATTCTAAATTTTGTACTAGCAACTTGACTTTGTAGGTAACTCTTCTATGCAAAGAAGTAAATTTCAGAGGTCAGTTTTGGCTTATATTTCTAAACTGATACATTGCTTTTTGCTTTCCAGTGATTTAAGCAGGAGAAAGAAAAGATTATACTCATTCATCTTCCTAACGATATCTGCTTTCCACACCATACTCTGCATCTCTGAGTTTAATTTTTCAAATAGCAAATAATTCAATAGGAAAGTGCCCTTTCTAAGGGAATATTTTGTGGTGAGATAAATTTTTAGATATCCATTTATGATTTTTCCTCATATTTTTGCTATTCCATTTTTAGCAGACTCTGCTCTGCTTGCCTTGTGAAAGATTTTTGCAGGGTCTTTCAGGCTTTTGTTTCTAGACAAAGTTTACTGAGACCAATTGAGAACAAATTTTTAAGGTAAGACAAAATCCACTGAGAACAGGAAAATGGGAGAAAAATGATTAATGGAAAGTATTTCTTCCAATATCAGAAAAAATAATCACTCTTACTCATAGCCATACCTCAAGCTTTGAAAGACAGAGAAAAGGAAAGATTTTTGGTAATCCCCAATGACAGAGCATGCACTGAATGGTGTGTGTAGATAGAATAATAATGGAGAATGTCTCACCAAAGTCTGCCATGAGGATCATTGTTCCAGCACCATGGAGTAATGCAAGATGAGACATCATTTGAAAACTGAATGGGCTTCCTCTAATGACTGGGCTGAGGGATTAGTGTGTGTTTATGTGTGTGCATGTGCACGTGTATGTTTAAAAGTGAATTCATTTATCTCCATCAGCAGCCATTTATTTACTGGCTATCGTCCTCTGTTGGCTGAGAATGCCTCAATTTGCATTAATATCCTCCTAGTGTTAAAATAATTGTTCTCTACACATCTGATAAAGGGCTGATAACAAGAATCTATCTAGAACTCAAAACAATCAACAAGAAAAAATCAAACAAATCAAACCCCATCAATAAATGGGCAAAGGAAATGAACAGAAACTTGTCAAAAGAAGACAGAATAATGGCCAGCAAACATATAAAAAAATGCTCAACATCTCTAATCATCAGAGAAATGCAAATCAAAACCACAATTAGATACCTAACCTCAGTGAGATTGGCCTCTATCAAAAAATCCCAAAACAACAAACGCTGGCAAGGACATGGAGAGACAGGAACACTCTTACACTGCTGGTGGGACTGCAAATGAGTGCAACATCTGTGAAAAAGAATTTGGAGATACCTCAAAGAGCTAAAAATAAAATACCATTCAATCCAGCAATAACACTATTAGGCATCTACCCAAAAGAGCAAAAGACATCCTATTATAAAGACATCTGCACCCGAATATTTATGGCACTGCAATTTACTATTGCAAGGATGTAGAAATAACACAAGTGCCTGTCAATTCATGAGTGGAGTATTAAAATGTGGTATATGTATACAATGGAATATTACTCAATTATAAGAAATGACAGTGACCTAGCACCTCTTATATTTTCCTGGATAGAGCTTGAGTGCATCCTCTGAAGTGAGGTATCACAAGAACGGAAGAATAGGCTCCACATCTACTTGCCATCAAATTGGCACTAAATGATCAACACTATGGTGCTCACACGGTAGTAATATTCTCCAGGGATTAGGGGGTAAACTCACAACTAATGGATGTGGTGAGCATTGTAGAGGGGAAGGGCATGCCTCTAATCCTTGCTTGGGTGAGGCAAAGTCATAAAATGTAACCAAAATGTTTGTACCCTCATAATATCCTGATAAATAAATAAATAAAATATCCTCCTAGTTTTTTAATTATATACATAGGATCATTCTACTGGCATCCTCAAAAATAGTGTTAGAAAAATCTCAAAGCAGGAAACAAGAAACTTTCAGAGAACACTATTGTAGAGGCACTGTCACCACCAAAGGGTGGGGAGTAGTTGCCTACATGCAAGTACCCGTCACAACTGTGTCCAAGATGAGAAATAAAGCCTGGAGGACAAGAGTATACAACCAGATTTGCAGTTTAAAAGAGCACTACATGAGTGGATTAATAAAATGAGGTATATGTATACCATGGAGTACTACTCAGCCACAAAAAACAATGGTGATCGAGCACCTCTTGTATTTTCCTGGATACAGCTGGAACCCATTCTACTAAGTGAAATATCCCAAGAATGATAAAACAAGCACCACAGGTACTCACCATCAAATTGGTTTTAACTGATCAATACTTAAGTGCACATATAGTAATAACATTCATCAGGTGTCGGACACATGGGAGGGAGGAGGTGGGGATGGGTTTATACACACCTAATGGGTGCAGTGAGCACTGTCTGAGGAATGGACACATTTGAAGCTCTGACTTGGGTTGGACAAGGGCAATATATATATATGTAACCTAAATATTTGTGCCCCCGTAATATTATGAAATAAAAAAAAACCCTACACCCACCCAAAAACTTGTAAACAAATGTTCATAGCAACATTATTCAGAGTAGCCAAAAAGTAGGAACCATCCAAATATTCATCAACTGATGAATGGATAAATTAAATTTGGAATATTCATACAATGGAATATTATTTGGCCATAAAAAGACATAAAGTTCTGATACATACTATAACATAGATGGTCTTTAAAAACATTATGCTAAGTGAATTTATATGAAATGTCCAGAATAAGAAATTTTATAATGACAGAACATATATTAGCATTTAATTAGAGTTGGGGGTGGGCCTGGCAGGAATGGAGATGATTGCTAAGGGGCACTGTTTCTTTAGCAGAGACAAAAAATGTTCTAAAATTAGGTTGTGATGATGGTTGTACAATCGTGTGATTACACTAAAACATTTAAGTGGGTGAATTATGTGACATGTGAATTATATTTTAATAAAGCTGTTCAAACATTAAAAGAAAGAGCTTGGGTAGCAGTGTTGTAGGGGGTGGATTAGGAATTTTATTGATGTTGTAGGAGAAAATTGCTAAGATATGAGGAGCTCAGAATTAAATGTATAGCAGCAGGAAAGAGATAAGCAGATGGGCGGAAGTACTATTACAGAAATACACAGGACCGGCCTGAGAAACAAATAGCTATGAGTAATAAGGAAAGAGAGGGTTCATGGTTGAAAGCCAGATCTTTAAGAATCTGATAGATAGTTAAGACATTCTCTAATATGAGAGGGGTAAAGCAGATTTGAAAAAAGTTTGTAAGTTCCGTATTGGACATATTATGATGGGAAATCTATGAGATGTACAAATTTAAAATTTCAGAGTTAGAGAATTCTGAGCTGGATATAGTAATATTTAAGATTTTTGTTTTGTACATTTTTGAGAAAGAAATGCCTTAGTATAAATAATTATCAGGACTCACAATTAAAGGAACACAAATGGCACTGAATCAATTTTACGTAATGTTTAATGAATTCAGCTGCTGTAGCAGGAATAAATAGTACAATATCTGAAAAATAAAATTCTTGTGCAGAAGAGCAACATGTATAAAGAAATTTCCTTATATTGGTTCATGCTTTTAGTGTTCAAACAGTTTGGTAAATATGGCCTTATTTACTATTCAAATTAACTTATTAAAGGCACACAAGAAGATATTATCTTTATTTGATTGATAAAGGAACCGTAGCCCAGAGAGCAAAAACCCAGTCCAGTTTCTGTCACAACTTCTAAAACCAGTTTGGATCAAAAATTTGTTCAAACAAGCTCATATAGCTTAAAACACAAATCTGTGGTGCTTCATAATCCAAGAGAAAATTTACTTATAATCTCTAGTTGGCTGCAAGACAGTAGTGAACACAATGGGCCCAGTGGGTATCTCATTTGGTCACTCAATGTTCCCGAGGGCCAATACTACTCTACTCTACTTCCGTTCCACTTCTGATACCATATGTTAAAAGAAAAAATTTAGACAAATTAAATTTAACAGATTTTAATTGAGCAAAGAATAACTCACACAGTGGGCAGCTCCTATAATCAGAATAGGCTCAAGGCAATTCTAGGGCTGCTGCATGGTCAGATAACATTATAGAGAGAAAAAGAAGCAGCTGGATTGGTTAATAGCTCAGCATTTGCCTTATTTAAACAGTTGGCTACCATAATTGGCTGAGACTCAGCTACTTGTAAAAAGAGTAGGTTAAAGTCTGTTTATATATCAAGTTGGGTTACAATTCACTATGTTGAGAGAAACCTTTAGTCCAAACTTAAAATATGTACAGAGACAGCATTAGGTAAAATTTAATTCAATTTAGCAGAATGAATTGTTTGGAATATTTAAGAGAGTTTAAGAGGTTGGTTAATGGAAGACAAGGAAGGTGAGACAGCTGGAAGAAAAGTGGTACATGAAAAAAAAATGAGATGCTTAGATGGAAGATGAGGTTATAGGATACGCTATTCAAAATAATTTTTCTTTTTCTGACTACACAAAAAGCTATTGGAAGTCTGGTAATCTCTTTTTTAAATATGATAAAATGCTGAGTTCTGCCTCAAAGTGTGTCCTTAGTGAGACCAGAAGTTGCCCATGACGATCTAATTAGATATCTAACATATAATTGTTGTTTGTCACAAGAAATTGTAATTCACTTTATTGAAGGTGAGTTGGGAGAGGAAGAGATTAAAGATCAAATTAAATTTTATGTTGGTTGTTTATTTTCAAGGCTGAATTAAAGGATGGGTTAGATTCAATGTAACCAGCTAATTTCAAAATAATTGGTTCAACTGAATTCAAGTTATGATTTTATTAGACCAGTCTGCTCCTAATACATGAGGATTTCTTCTGTTAATATTTCTATTAGCAGTAAGAGGTATTTCTTTTAAACTACAGAATTTTATCTTTAAATTGTCCAAGATATTAAAAGTAAGCCTTTTTGCCTGAATTATGATCAGAATTAACCTTTGTAGCTGATAGGTCATGGGAATTATATTGTATAAAATCCAGTTTAATAGAAAAATGTAAATATAAGAGAAAAATAATATATCAATAATGTTTCTTTAGGTTTTATAATTGATACAGCTTTAAATCATCTCACATTAAAAATATAAGAAGATTTAAGATTACTTACAGCCTTCCACTAAAATAGAAAAATCCAACATACACAGAACAAGAGTCAAATTATACACTCTTAGTTAGGATTAACATTTCTTGCCTAAGATTTCCTGTTATGTAAAGATGTAGTGGAAGAGAATGCATGGGTGGTGAAGTGATCAGAAAGCAACACACTTGTGCAGAGTTGAATTCAGTTGCATAGTCTTTGTTAATGTCGGTTTCCCAGAGGGATTAGCAAAAATTTGCCTCTGACAGCTGAAGAGCCTTCTGACTAGGACTAAGTGACCACAATCCAAGATCTTACTCTGCCACTTCATCCTTACAAAAACTTGTCTTTAAGTAGGAGGAAAATTTAAAAAGGAAAGAAAAGAAAATTTGGATTGAAAAATATGAAAGGGGAAAAATGTAGCTTTAAGGACATTATTGACTCAGTACATAGATTAGTAAAACAAAATAAAATAGAAAACTGTAAATTAAGTAAAATAATTTTAAGGGTCAAGAATAAAATAAATCTCTTAGGCTGATTTTAATCCACTATATTGCATGTGTTATGATTTATATCTACCTTGATTTTAATTATCAGACCTCCTACTACAGATAGCATTATCGACCAAAAACTCTAACTGCTTACTTCGAATTTCATCTATATGTCTTCACTGACATCAATGCTTCTAGAATGACCATCCCTGGGAAACATGAGACTCTTTTTCAGGCTGAATTTCACTTAATGACTGCTCCCTGGCCTTGCCAAACCTTTTATATATTGCAAGTCCATCTAGGATACTTCTATCCAACATTCTCTGTCTCATTTCTTGACTCCAGATCAGACTCCCTGGTTTCACAGCTTTCCAACCTTTCCAGGCTACCTACCTGATCCTTTCACCCAGCCATTTTCTCTAATATAATTTTTGCATGTTTAATCCTGTCTTGATATTTGTTTCTCAAAGGACACAGACTAACACAAATTTGTGTTTAATTTAATTACTATATTATCTACATATTATTTAAAAATTTGGTATATACATACATGATGAGTGAGATGTGCACCGTCTGGGGGATGGTCACACTTGAAGCTCTGACTCGAGGTGGGAGGGGTCAAGGGCAATATATGTAACCTTAACATTTGTACCCCCATAATATGCTGAAAAAAAAATTGCCATTTCAAATGAGGAATGAAATATGTCAGCATAGATGACACTGTCTTGCAGCCAGTCTGTGTTTCACATGTAGGAAGTCAGATACCTTGTTACTCACAAACTATTTGCACAGAATTTTTTCCAGCACCTACAACAGTGAGAATTCTTTGCTTAGAACCCTTATCTTTAAAGGTAGTACAATCAATCTCTAGAGAGTTGACTACTTATACCTCAAAACACTTCTCTTAATAGTGTATGGAGTTTCATATCAATATCTCTATTCTTTTCACACCAAAAGAAAAACAAATCTGGGGAAATTTTATTTTATAGAAAACACGCTGTAAAAAAGTTTAGATCTTATATCTAGGAAAATTCAATCTCTGAAAATAAAAAAGTCAAGCAACAGTATCTATGCTTTCCAATGTAAATAACTGTTTTTCTTGGCCTCTCAGTCTATGTTACAAATTAGTAAATAAAAGTATGAATAATTATTCTTATTATTTAAAAATTATATTGGCTATATGCTTTATTTAAATAACTAGATAAAAGCAGACATTTAAAAATGGCCCCCAAAGCAAGGAGTTGTAGGAAGATAATGAAATTAATCATTACTTCAGACATGAGAAACTAAATGTGGTTCCATAAAAGAGTCTATATTTTAGCTGAACCTTAAATGAAGGTGAGGGGCTTATTAGATGGAAAATGACATATTAAAATTTTCATTAAAAAGTTTAATGATAAGAAAGACAACTTATAAAATCAACAACTGATTAGAAATACACTTCAAATAAAATTTATTTTATCATAAGACATTCTAGCTAACTTATATTACATATATATGTGAGGTTAAAAACAAATTAAAAAATTACTCATAAATTATAAAGCTAATATAAATAAATGAGAAAAGCAATTATAAACCTTGAAAATAATATATTCACTTAATTTAAAGAAGTACAAAACATGGAATAATTCTAGGGTAAGCTAGAAGTTGTCAAAGAGAATATTAATGAATTGGAGACTGCACTAAGGAATTCACTTAGAACACAAAACAAAAAGACAAAAAGTTGATGTGTGTATTGTATATATAAGAGAAGTTACAAAACAGCAGAAAATGTTTTTTAAAAAAGCAAAATTTAAAGAGAATTTTCTAGAACAACCTGGAGATGTTTTTGAATTGAAGAAAGGAATGGGATTCTCACATCAAAAGTATATTCTGAGTTTAGTTCAAATAAAGTAACACTTACATGCAACCCGCACCCTACTCCTAAGAACAACTAGAAAAGGAGATTTAAAAATAAGAATGAAAACTTACAAAACTAAGCAGAATAAAGAAAACATTGGTCTGAAGATTTGGAGAGCTACCAAGAGCTAGAACTGAGAGGTCAAGAAGCCAAAGAGAAGGGAAACTCCCTGAGATGAACCTGCAATTCTATGAGGCATTACAAAGAGCATTTGAGGGTTTCTAACTAGTGTGAACTGAGAGACAAGGAAGCTGAGCTGGAATCAGTGATCACCTGTGCCCTACCTCTAGTCTCTTCATGAGGAAGGGACAAAAATTAGAGCTCAGAATCCACCAAGAAAGAAAGTCTCTAGCAAACAATTCAGAATTTCTATTGAGAATTCTGAAGGACTGCTCTCTAAGACTGAAGTAAATCAGAAATAAGGAGGCAATAAAGAATGACACCAAGCCTTGAAACAACCCAATTCTTGGTTAGATTGAGGTAATATCTTCCTATTCTAAATACTTGGTGGAAGCTAAGGTAAATCCTCAGTTGGAGGAAGATAAGATCTTACGGAGTTTCTGCAGTGTATTAAACACAATGTCCAGCATCAATAAAAAATTTCCAGGAATGCCAGAAGGCAGCAATAGGAGAGAAAAAACATCAAATGATAGATCAGACCCTTAGGTTATACAGACACAAGGTAGGCCTCTAAAAATAATAGATTACTATGTTCAAGAAAAAGAGTGATTACTACATTAAAGAAACAATGAAAAAAAATATAAAAAAGTAAAATGGAAATACTAGAAGTAAAAATATATAGTAACTAAAATTAAAACTCAATAAATGTGTTTAATAGCAGCTAAAGAAAAGAGAAGACTTACGAGCCAAAATAAATGCCAGTAGAAAATATCCAGACTGAAATAAATATGAAAAAAGCTGAAAAATATAGAAAACACAATAAGGGAAAAATAGAGACTGTTGAAATGTTTTGAAATGTTTTAAAATATTATAATTTAGTTCCAAGATGGTGAAAGAAAAGGAATGAGACAGAAATAATATTTAAAGGTATAATAGATATTTTTCCAAAACTAATAGAAGATATTTTGCCATATATTTATGAAACTCTACAAAACAAAATCAAGATAAATGCAAAGAAAATAATGCTAAGGTCCTGAAAACCAAGGACAAAGAGAAAAATCTTAAAAGTAGTCAAAGAATTTTTAAAAAGTAACTATAAGACTGAAAGGCATAATGGAAGCATGTGGATAATTAAATTTGGCCAAGCCATCTTTCTAAACATGCCATCTTCCAGTAAAGGGAGGGATGCTACTAACCCTTTCTTTCCTAACCCACACTCTGACTCTGGTTGCTATTTCCTGGGTACTGCACATATTTCTCAGGTATCTTCCTGCAATTTCTCTTACAACATTTTATTTAATAAAACAAAACTACTAGCTCCCCAAGGACCACCGGAATTTAAAACATCCAATAAGTAATAGGAATTTGCTTTATAAAGCATGTGAATCGTAGCCATATCCATCCACAGGTCCTTTGGTATTCTTCTTCCAGTTCAGTCACTCTTTTTCCTTCATCATCTGTGATACATACTGATGGAAGCATTTAGGAGATTGTGTAAATTTTTAGGTTTAATTTGTTTCTTTTTTCTAGCCAACTGGTTTTCATAAGCATTATATCAATTAAACCTTCCAAATTAAGTTCCCAAAATAAGTTCTGATTCTGGAGTCAATGTCTCACATGAGGCAGATTTTTTTTTAATTGTTTTAATAAATTTACAGAATCTTGGTTGCACCAAGCAGCTGTGGCAAAAAGATTAAAGTAATGTCTAATCATGGTTAAAATTAGAGCATCATGCTCCATTCTTACCCAATAAAAATGATATTTTCCCATTTACCACATATTTCCAGTGGCTGTAGTGGTAACCAGAGACGATTAGTTAGTAAATGATTCCATCTGATTTATGGAAGTAACTATGTTTCAGTTACCATTCTCCAGTACAGGCATATATTCACTCTCCTATTATATATTACATTTAAATCACCCTCCTTATAATTATATTTGAATTACACCAGATTAGGATATATATCATTCATTCATTCATATACATAAAATAAATTTGTCTTGACATTTTATAACCCAAGGCTTGAGGGCCAAGAACTCTTGGAAGCTGTGTTGTTTCTCAGTGTTGTTAAGGGACTTACATTAGTCTGGTTCTTCAGAGAAACAAAGCTGTCACTGCCAGGGTGGCAGACTGAAAATTCTGGCAAGAGCTGATTTTGTAGTCTTAAATCCAAAGGCAGTCTGGAGGAAGAATTCCATCCCCTTCAAGAAACCTCAGTCTTTTCTCTTAAGGACTTCAGCTGATTGTATGAGGCCTCACATTATGGAGGATAATCTGCTTTACTCAAACTTTATTCATTTAAATGTTAATCACATCTAAAAAATCAAAACCCATCAATTGTTAGGCTGAGCATAAGAGCCTACCTAAGCTGAGATACAGAATTAACCTCAGAGTGCTGTCAACTCCTTAGTGGAACTCTTACTACTTTTCTCTATATCTATCCCATTCTTCAAAAGCTATCAGAATAATTCCAACTTGTTGTGTCTTTATCATTTCTTCCATGCCCTAGCCTTTCATTTGTTCCTTTATACTACCTCTGTTTTTGGATGGTATAAATTTGTTTCCCTAATAAATTTAAAGGCTTATATATGATAACTGGGGAAATAAATTACTTACTATCTTCTGAATATTCTCTTGGCTTCCCATGAACAAGGTTACATAATGCTTTATGTATAATCAAGGTAGGTTACACTGGCCTAAAGAGAATCCCAAAATCTTAGAATGGACAATAACAAAGGCTTATATATTTTCAACCACACTTCTATTGGTGAACAGCCACAGCTCTGTTTCACATTAAATTCATTCCAGAACTTAGTATCATTCTAGAGCATTGCATGTCTTAAAGAAAAGGGAAGAGAGAGATTATGAACTACATACTGGCTCTGTCCTACAATGGTATACATCACTTTTGCCCACATCTATTTTGTTGGAAAAATCCTGAGTCTATCTAATCTTCTATAGGACAAACCTATTTGCTTCTGGTAAATTACATGTATCCACAACCAAAGATTTTGTCTAGTTATAATCTTTAAAGCTCAACTCCATTCTTTTTCTACTGTCATATGTATTCTGTCTCTCCCCTGGCCCTTAGCTTAATGACTACTGCTTTAAAGCAATTTTTTTAAAATAGGGCTCTTTGTTGTGGGCTCCTGCTCTTGTTTAGTGGAGAACACTTAAAAGAAAATACTCTGCAAAAGGCTGCCACTCCATCATTATGCCCTGTTAAAATTACAGTTTCAAAACCACCATAATAAGCATTACAGTTTGTAGTCTTTTTCAACCCTAGAAATTGCATTGTGGAACTCTTCTATTTTGACTGTAGATCACCAATACAAAGTGAATTTCAGAAAAAAATTATTTTCTTCCATTTCTAGGTCTATTCTTTCTTTCTAACACTCCTCAGAAAAGAGTGAGAAGTACCCAATATTCTAAATCTTTTATTCCATTTTCCCCATTTTTACAGTCTCAGTCATCACCTCGGTCTTCACTCCAAGCAGAACAATTTGACCAGATGTTTCACTGGTGCATATAAGGAGTCAATAGGTTTCCACTCTGCAGTTAGTAGATCCTTTCTCCAAATCCCATCCCAATTGCATTCCACATATTGTTTTGGATACTTGTAAAACTACACTTTGATGAACCAAATCTTGCATCAATTAGGGATTGTGTTCATCCAAACATGACAGAAACCTAACTATCTAAAAGTTTTCCCAGATCTAGCATCTTCCAGGTCCATACAATTAGCCAGAACTAGAAGTCACAAGACTACCCCTAGCAATGAGAGAAGTTAGAAAATCTAGTTTTAAGCTGAGCTCATTGTCCTTGTAAACACAAAGTTTTCTGTTAATAAGGAGAGAATGAATACTAGGTAGACAATTAGTAATCCTTGTTGTTGTAGCGATTACATTTCTTTGCTAAGAAAATCAAAATGAATGCAAATCTACACAATGTAATATGGTTTTAGCATCACAAAGTACGCATGACAAAAATGAAATGGAGCTAATTCTCCTTTCTGAGCATCACCTCCATTATCCCACTGAGTCCTTACAGCAAACTTGCAAGCACATCTTTATACTAATTTGATTGATGGGAGAAGTGAGGGTCATTTAGTTGGTAAAAGACAGAGCCTGAGATGTAATCCATTCTAATACCACAGTCAATTCCTCTCACTATAAAACATTTCCTCTCTCTAAATCTTCTGGCTGGAGAGATAAAAGCTTACCGACAACTATGTTAAAAATAACAGGATCTTTTAAAGCAAACAATCTCCATGGAACTCATTTAATAAGTAAATAGAATCTATAGAACATTAGCATGTCAAACACTTTTCAGAGAATTTAAGCATAAAATGTTTTCAATTCAACATTAGCCAAAAATTCACTTGATATATTTGATATTTGAGGAAAAAGACTAAAGGGACATGTTAACAGTTAATTTATTTGGATTCTGTATGGTTAATTCTTCCATTAAGATAGGTCATCAGAAAGTAATATATCTGGAACATATTATCTTAGCTCCATATAGAAAGCCTGTCTCATTTGTAACTCAAAACTTCACTAAATTCAATTTAATTTTATAAGAAAAGTCCATATGATGGATATTTCTCTTTCATTAAAAAAACTATGAAAAGGAGTTCATTTTGTTACCTATTATCCATTTTATAAGATCCATGTGATAAGTGTATAAAATAAGTTTCCAGAGACAGAAAATGCTTGAAGACATCTTTTTTATCCCTAATAATCAGGAAATGCTGGACTGAATTTAAACTCCCTATTGCTATAACTTATCACATATGAGATGGCACTGTGCAAGCTTCCAATGTTTTGATCTTTTATACCATGTTAATTTTCTTCTTTAATAATATGGGGTAATTTCAATTTTTTAAATATTTCCAAACAAATTTTCTTGTATTCAAAACAGTCTTAAAGGCCAGGTGTGGTGGCTCACACTTGTAATCCTAGCACTCTGGGAGGCCAACATGGGAGGATCTCTTGAGATCAGGAGTTCAAGACCAGCCTGAGCAAGTCTCTACTAAAAATAGAAAAAATTAGCCAGGGGTGGTGGTGCATGCCTGTTATCCAAGCTACTTTCAAGGCTGAGGCAGGAGGATTACTTGAGCCCAGGCGTTTGAAGTTGCTGTGAGCTAGCCTGACACCATGGCACTCTAGCCCAGGTGACAGAAAAAGACTCAGTCTCAAAACAAAAGAAAACAAACAAAAAAATGAATCAGCTTTAAAAATATAAACTGTCTTAGATGTAGGCTTTACACAGTAAATATCTATGAAGTTTGATTTTGTAAAAGAATAATTTGTGAATTTCTTCAAAAACTTTCTTTTGAATAAATCCAGATCCTGTTTTTAGAATGAAATTGCTTTCTTATATCATATAATTATAAAAATGTACATTTTTAAAATAAAAATTTAAAACTGAGAAGAGTGAAAGAAAAAATTTTCTTCTAGAGAGAAATATTATTAACAATCAATTAGTAATTTGTTATTACTTATATGAAATATATGAATTTGCTTAAACGATCATATTATATATGGTCTTTGTAACCAGCTTTTTAATAAACTAATAATTTAATTGAATATCTTTTCTTATAAATATTTACATTTGTTTCATTATTTAAATAGTCATGGTTTTCAGCATCTATCTTCAATTTTTTTCTATAAATAATTAGAACTGAATTTAAACTGAGTTTCAGCTGACATGCATATTTTCTGGTTTTGCTTTTTTAAAAAAATTCATTCCATTAATATGGTGGGGTAGTTTAATTTATTTCTGGAAGTCTTTTAATGCAAAACTTTAATATCTAGGTTTCCTTGGGAGAAGCAGATACAGACAGGTCAATTTCTACAACCTGTGCCTGATATAATCTGTCTCTGCATCAACCTATGCCTAAATCCACTGATAGTTCCTACCCAATATGATGGTAATCTTCCAGTTGTCCTTGTGTTAGGCAAAGTCAAGATGTTAATCAGAGAACATTAGGTTCATAGGAATGTTACCATTTATCATCAAAAACTGCTTTCAACATTATTCTAAACACAATTAGCTCCTACTTTATTTTTTCTGGTGGGGAAAAAGAATGTTAATTTATTATCTAATTATCATAGAGAAAAATTCCTCTAAGGCAAAATTTGGAAACATCATTTCTCTTTTCTTAAAGCTAACTCAGCCACAAGTATGCCATCACAGGCCTGGCATTTGGTTTAATTCTCTGCTCTCTCTATCTTGGGATTTTTTTTTTTTTGGCAACTTTTATTTACTTTATTTTTAATTCAAAATATTAAGGGGCTACAAATGTTTTTGTTACATGGATAGCTTTTATAATGTTTTAGTCAGGGCTATACGTGTTCCCATCACCTGAATAATGCTCATTGTACCTGTTAGGTAGGTTTTTACTCCTCCTCTTATCCCTCTCCCCTTCTTGATTTCTAATGATTTTTACATCTTTCTGTGCCCATGTATGCCCATCAATTAATTCCAAAATATTAAAGAGTATATGTGGTGTTTGTTTTTCCTTTCTTGAGATACTTCACTTATGATAATGGTCTCCAGTTCCATCCAAATTGCTGCATTATTAATTCATTTCCTTTTATGGCTGAGTAGTACTCCACGGTGTGCGTACATATATATACATCATATTTTGTTAATCCACTCATGAATTGATGGGTACTTGGGTTGATTCCACATCTTTGCAATTGTGAATTGTGCTACATGTTACTAATCATCACAGAAATGCAAATTAAATCCATGATAAGATATCACTTTACCCATTAGAATGGTTTCCATTAAAAAGTCCAAAAACAATAGATGCTGGCATGGATGCAGAGAGAAAGGAATGCTCATGCACTGTTTGTGGGACTGCAAATTAGTACAACCTCTATGGAAAATAGTACAGAAATTCCTCAAAGAGCTAAAAGTAGACCTACAATTCAATCCAGCAATCCTGCTACTGGGTATCCATCCAAAGGAAAAGAAGTCATTTTATCAAAAAGACACTTGCACCAATTTTTTTTGCAGCTCCCACTCTAGCTGCTTCACCAATAAGCACTACTTTTAGTTTTGAGGTTAGATTTGCAGATGTCAAGAAATCATAGACTCTCTCTGTTTGCTACTGGAAATTCAGAATATCACAGGATAATTCATTCAATTTTCTTCATGATCAATAGTAATCACCATGGTCAAAAATTTCATACACCAATTTTTCTTGTTTGTTAATATGACTGGAAAGAAATAGCCAAATTTTGCATTCTTATTCATTCAAATCCAAAGAAATTGCTATTGTAATTTTTGCATAATTTTGAATAATTGAAAACTAATTATAATCCTTTAAATTAAATATTAATAGAAAATATCATTAAGATATTTAAACTCCATTACATATTAGAACACTGTTCACTTTCATAGCTAATTAAAATATCTTCCCAAATGATATCCCTAGGAAATTATCTAGAAACTGCTTTTCTGATAAATATGCTTTAATTTAATTTTGATGTTATAATATTCCAGATAAGTTTGGTCCATTTAACAAATTATATTCATAATAAAGTACAAAACAATCAAGAGATTTGCATCTTGTGCAGTTGCAAAGGGCAACTATTTTTTTTATTTCATTATATTGTGGGGGTACAAATATTGTTAGGATTACAT
>VBSM01002608.1:29264417-29274542 GCA_008086735.1 Cheirogaleus medius
AAAAAAAAAAAAAAGAATTACTAACTATAACAGAGAAGAAACCAAGGATTGACTAGTAGAAAGTAAAAATAAAAATAAAAGTATTTCATTTAAAAAAGAACTCCAAAGAATATAAGAGTAGAAGATGTAAGGTCACCCCACATAATGGGTAGACTTAATGCCCCTAAGGTGAGATAGAGTGGGCAAGGAAAGGAACACAGAGAGAAGTGTTCCCCCCAGCAGGGTCATTTCCAAGGGCTGAGATCCAGATCTCATCCGAAGTAAGAAGTTTTGACTCTGGACAGTGGAAACATTCACTGAGGCTACAAAGCTGCTTGAGTTGGTGCTGGGGCAGGCCACTCAGGGGAGGCACCAGTTTACCTGGCTATTTAGTCAGGTGCTGCAGAAGACTAGTAGGGCATAAATTGGCTGTGCTGTAAGAGCTGAGACAGTGCAGAAACCACAAGCCTTGTAGGATCCTAACTGCAGGAACTCACTTGACTCTGGAAATGAAATCCCTTCATTTTCTAGTGTCCCTTCAGCACCTTCTACTGACCAAGGTTAGCCTCAAACATTAGGTAAAGAATTAGTTACAGAGTCCAGCTCCAGAATCGCACAGCAGACAATACAATGTGGATTGGGAGCTAAAATTATAACTGACGCATTGATATAAGTAATATAATTTTTCTAAGTTGACTCAATTTTAATGTATTATTAAGATATTGAGAATCTTGATCATTGCTGCGTGTAGAGGACAACTGGCATCTTTCAAAAAACTTTGTCTAGACAATTTAATGAAAAAGTATGCTATATATGTAATGCCATGAAGATAAAAGAAATATTTAGATATTATGTCACAATAATTTTCATAAAATAAGAATCCCCAAGTTTAAAAAGGTAGAAATATGATATAAGGTTTGATCACTTCTTAAAATCAAACACTGTCAGGGAAAAGATTTTTTAAACAATGGTCAGCCCTTTCAAAATAGTGATTCAGTTAAGCCTAAATGTTGATTCCCATATTAGGTAGAAATAAAAATTTGTTTCCTAATATTTTATATAAAAATATAATTAGAATTTATCTTCTAAATAATTATATAAGATTTTCCACTTTAACTGGGGTAAGATGATATCTCTTTGTAGTTCTGATTTTCATTTCTCTGATGATTGTGATACTGAGCATTTTTTATACACCTGTTGGTCATTTGTATATCTTCTTTTGAGAAATGTCTATTCACATATTTTGCTCATTTTTAAATAGAATTATCTTTTTCTCTTGTTTGAGCTTACATATTCTGATTATTAGTTCCTTGTCAGATGTGTATAGTTTGCAAATATTTTTTCCCATGTTGTGGGTTATCTCTTCACATTGTTAATTGTTTCTCTTGCTGTGCAAAACCTTTTTAGCATGGTGCAATCCCATTTGTTCATTTTTGTTTTAGTTATATTCAGAAGAAAAAAAATCACTCTATTGAAGAGATATAAGCACTCCCATGTTCATTATAGCACTTTTCCCAATAGCCAAGATATGGACTCAACCTAAATGTTCATCAATAAACAAATGGATAAAAACAAAAATGTGGTACATATACACAGTGGAATATTATTCAGCCATAAAAAAGAATGTAATCCTGTCATTTGCAACAACATGGATGGAACTGGAGAAAATTAAGTGAAATAAGCCTGGCACAGAAAAACAAATTTTGCATGTTCTCACTCATATGTGGGAGCTAATTTTTTTTTTTTAAAAAAACCTGAACTTATGGAGATAAAGAGTAGAATCATGATCACCAGAGACTAGAAAGGGCAGTGGCGAGAGGGGAATAAAGTGGGGATGGTTAATGGGTACAAAAATATAGTCAGATAGGATGAATAAGATCTGGTACTTGATAGCAAAATAGGGTAACTATAGTTAAAATAATTTATTGTTAATATTTAAAACATTTAATAACTAAAAGAGCAGAATTGGAATGTTCCTAACACAAAGAAATGATAAATGCTTGAGGTAATGGAGACTCCAATTACCCTGATTTGATCACTACACATCATATGACTGAATCAAAATATATGTACCCCATAAATATATACAACTATTATGTAGCCATAATAATTAAAGTTTTAGAATAAAGATTTCTCCTCACAGAAAGCATTGATTAGAGATGTTCAAATACATGTATGTAGAGTCCTGAAAAATTATGAAGGTCAGGAAATATACCAAATCAGCAAGTAAACAAAAGCAATATACAGACAGCTATGGAAAAAAACTGGGAGAACAAACATGGGATCACAAAAAATGGCATAATGCACTTTGAGTCATGTTTCATATGGGTTTATGGATGTTCTATTATGGGATGGAAAAACACAGACCATAATTTGTCAAGAGTAAAACTAGGTTTGTCTGGGGCGTTTGGGTGTGTGTGTATACGTGTGTTTGTGCGTACACATGCATACACACAGACATTCTTTGCATAGTCATTGAGCAGAAGGAAATTTGAAGATCAGGCATATAACAAAAGATGTTTTGAAATCATCTGCAAAGTAAATGTGAACTTCAGAGAAGCCAAGGGACTAGGGAGTTGGTCTTCAGGGATATTTCATTAGGTGAAAGAGTTAAAATTATAAAAGAATCTGAAGGTATAGAACAAACAGCAACCTCCCACTTTCAGAGTATGACTCACCTCCTCAGTATCCACCTAAAAGAGATTAATTGGTTCACAAGTATCATAACTAGTCACTTTCTATTTCAATCTGTATATATAGCAGGAGTATACTTTAACTGTAAATTCAGATTGTACTGACTCATACTAATAGCAGCTTCACTTCCATTAGCTTCTTGCTTCCCCATAGCTTGTTTGCTGTTACCAAAGTAGGTTAGAGGTATAAAATATTGAATTAGATATCAGTTGCAAACTCCTTCACTTCCCACCACCAAATGTAGGTGCATAGCTATAAATGTATTTATATTCTCCTTTCCACGGATCCAAATGAATTCCTAATAGATGCCAATACCCAACATTACACCTCCCCTTTTTATCTTATCAAAGCATATATTATCCACATCCCCTACTGAATCATAATTCTGCCTTTCTATTTTTTATTCCCACAGTATGCATACATGATGTACTAGCTACTGTCTTTTAAAAAAAATCCTCTTTTAACTCTCCAGGCATTGTCTCATCTTTCTCATTTTGACATTCAAACTTATCAAATCATTTGTCTATAAACATCTCCTCTTTCTCTCTCTCCCCATTCATATTTTAACCCACAAAACTATGATATCCACCTTTGTATTCCACGAAACTAGGCTTATACATTGTCGAATTGCCATTTTCAACATAAATATTCTTTTCTTGTCTTATTCGATATTTCAGTAGCTCAGTGGTAGTCACTATTCTCTCATTAAGCATTTTCTCTTGTCTTTCTGATACACGGTCCTGCTTTTTCTCTTACCTTCTCTGTTTCTTTTGCTGAATTTGAATGATTATGACAATATCCTCAATAAATTAGACTTAATTGTATTCTCTTGAATTTCTCTCTGCTGGTGTTTTTCATCAGTATAAATTGTTGGAGTCATTCATTATCTGAGTAGTTTGAAAGATGTTAAGGAAGATGAGAAGGAATAATTATTTTGCATTTTTGGAAGAAGAAAGATAAGATTGGCTTACACACACACATACACACACACACACCCCACCACAATATCTTTGGATATTTGACCAGAGAATTTTTGCTTATTTTTTTAATATATGTAGAAAAAAGCTTATCTTTTTAGTTGTTTACTGTTTTGTTTGTTTTTTCAAATTTCCATAAGCAACCTTTATTTTACAAAAAATAACTACTTTAAAAAATGTTTAAAACCTATAGATTGTAGCCCTTTGAAAAAAAACCTACACAAAATAATAGCCCTCTCCAGGGAACAAATTTGATCTGGCCATCATGACTTTGATTCAACCTTGATTACCAGGCTTAAGGTTTTTCCTCTTTAGAATTTATGTATCAATAAAATAAATATTACAACAGAATAAAAGTATAGACTATAAACCTCTAAGGTTTAAAGAAAGCTAAGTGATCATTTTCCCACATTTCCTAGAGTTATTAATTAGGGAATTCAAGTACAGACATTGTTTTAAATCAAGTTTCCCAGAAACAGACTCTGCACAAGTGACTCGGCACAAGAAAATGTTAGAAGAAGAAACCAGTAAGGGAATAACCTACAGGGCATGACAGGGAAATGTCCAAGCAAGGGTGTAACTTCTTGAATAGCCTTAGCTTCAGCATGATCCCCAGGGACAAGTTGGAGTGTAAATTATTCAGCGAAAGTTATTCTGCCTGCAGGAGAGGAAGCTGGGCTTTTTCTCTTCTGCCACATTCACTCTTTGGATACTTGCTACCCAGGAGATATAAACTCCCAGGTACTTCTGGCACTCTGTCTGAGCAAAACACATTGCAACAATCCAAGGGTATTCCTCTGAGGATGATTGCAGATGTGAGTGGTTAGGAGTGAAACACACAAAAACTGGGGGATATATGCACCAAACCAGTACTTTCAGTAACAGATTGAAAAACAGACAAATATCAATAATATATAGAAAAATTAAACACAATAAAATAATGGACCAAATAAACATTAAAAAACAGAAAGCAGCAGTTGAAGAATTCATGTTCTTTCCAAGTGCTTTTAGAATATTGACAGAAATCAAACCCAAAGAAAATAAAGAAAATAATGTTATGAGGAGATATCACAATAGATGCAAAAAATTATTTAAAGAATTCAAGATTAATTATGAAAAATAGTAAGTGATGAATTTAATTGAACTATCTTCATCTAATATTGGCTATTTTCAAAAAAAGCCTTCAGTAAACCACCTACATAACACTGAAATGCTGAAATTTTCCTGGTAAGATCAGGCTCAAATAAGGAAGTCCGCTATCATAACTATCATTCATCATTGTGCTGAAACTCTAGGTCACTGCAATAGAACAAAAAGGAAAAAAAAAGAGAAAGAAAATAAATAAATTATAAGGACCATGGGAAAGGGATAAATAAAACAGTCAACATAGATGATATGACTGTATATCTTGATAATCCACAATGTATCTACAGATAGTAATACATTTCTAGAATTATTAGCATTTAGGAAAAATGTTGACTGTAAAGTCAATAAATAAAAATCTATTTTAATTTTATATAAGCAACAAATTAAGAGATATAGTTTTAAAAATATATTATTAATATTAACCTAACAAAAATCAGATATTTAGGACTAGAACACAAAGTGTGTAAGATATCTAGAATTATATTAAAGATTAAGAGAAATTAAAAACTGAAATAATTGAAAGGATATACCATGTTCATAGAATTGAAAACTTAATACCATAGAGCTGTCAGTTTCCCCAAATTTTACACACACACACACACACACACACACCACACATATGTAAAGATTCAAAGGGCTAAGCAAAGACTATTTGGCGAAAAACATGCTAGAATGATTTCAGAATACCAACATTTATTATAAAATCATAGTCTTGATAAAATATAATATTGGGGCAAAAGTAAACATAAAAATGGGAAAAAAGAGGCAAAAATCAGTCTGATACATATATGGATATATCATCTATACAAATGGGCATTGTACCGCATTGTAGAAGCGTGATCTTTTCTAATAATGACACTAGCTCTAATGTATTTAACAGAACTAAAGTTTATATCAGAAACAAAAATCAATTCTAAGTGGACTGTAGATCTAAATATGAAAGGCATTCTAATAATCTTCTAGAAAATATTATATCAGAATATCTTCATGACTTATGGTACCAAATATAAATAAATAAATATTTAACCAAACACCAAAGGCACTGACTAAATATGAAATGACTTGAAATTTGGAGTCTATTTAAATTAATAATTTATTTTCACCAAAAGACACCATTAAGACATTGAAAATACAATCCACAATGTTGCAAAAGCTATTTGCAGAACATATAGAGAAAAATGCACTTTATACAGTGCATATAAAGAACTCTTAAAAATTCATTTTTAAAACTCAGATAACCCTCAACCTAAGTATCCATCAACAAATGAATAGACGAGAAAATGTGATATAATACAGGATGGAATGTTATTCAGCCATAAAAAAGAATTAAATCCTGTCATTTGCAGCAACATGGATGAGTCTGAAGGACCTTATGTTATGTGAAATAAGCCAGGCACAGAAAGACAAATATTGTATGTTCTCACTCATAGGAGCTACAAATGTTGATCTCACAGAAATAGAGAGTAGAATGGTGGTTACCAGAGGCAGAGGAGAGTAGGTGGAAGTGGGGAATGAAGAGAGGTTGGTTAATAAATATAAAAACACACTTAGATAGAAGGGACATGTTCTTATGTTTAATAGCACAGTAGGATGACTATAGTTGTCAATAATTTATTGTATATTTCAAAATAGAAGATTTGGAATGTTCTCAACACATACAAAAATTGATAAATATTTGAAGTAATGGATATCCCCATTTCCTTAATTTTTTTTTCAGAGATAGTATCTGGGGTGCAGTGATGTGACCATAGCTCACTGCAACTTCAAATACCTGCCAGTTGCCCAGATTTAGTCACTACATGCATGTATCAAAGCATCACATGTATCTCACAAATATGTGCAATTATGTATCAATATAACTAATAAAGTATTAAAAAGTCAAATAACTCAATTTATAAAAATGCAGGCAGGCACTTCATAAAAAGAGTAAATTCAAATGGCCAATGTACATATAAAAAGGTTTTTAATATAATTAATTATCAAGGAAATGTTAACTAAAATTGGAGTGAAATAATATTGCACATATAACACAATGGCTATATTTACAAGATGAACAACAGTATATATTAGAAAGTCTGCAGATCCATGTGACATCACATACACTACTGGAGGAAATATAAATTGATCCAAGCACTTTGAAAAACAGTTTAGTATTATCAACTAAAGTTGACTGTACACACACGCTGTCTATTCCACTTCAACATAAATGCCCAATAAAAATGTACCCACACCAAGCATAAATATTAAGCTTAAGAGGCCAGGAACAAAATAACATGTAAAATATAAGTCTAATTATATAAACTTTGAGATAGGCTAGCTCAAGCCAAGTGCTAATAAATCTAGATAGCGATTTTCTTCAGGGAGTGGCAAAAAGGGGATAATTGGTCATGCTGGCATTTTTCAATTTTTTAACCTCAGTTGTGATTACACAGATATTCATTCTATAATAATTTATTGAGCTATATATTCCTACATAAAGCATATTTCTGCAATATAATAAAAGTTTTTAAATATGCAGAGACACATGAATTTGCAAAATTGTTAATTTAAAATTTGAGGCAGGAATCCACATTTAAACATGAACATTGTAGTTGTATTAGGGTTCTCCAGAGAAGCAAAACCAATAGGATGCATAGCAAGGGGAGTGTGTATGTGCATCTGTGTGTGTTTGTATGCATATATATACACAGTTGATTCTGGAACAATGAAGCAGTTAGGGCACTGACCCCCGCACAGTCTAAAAACTGCATATAATTTTTGAATACCCCCCAAGTTAACGACTAATAGCCTACTGTTGATTGGAAGCCTTACCAATAACATAAGCAGTCAATTAACAAATAGTTTGTATGTTATATGTATTATATACTGTATTCTTACGATAAAGTAAGAAAGAAAAATGAAAATGTTATTAAGAAAATCACAAGGAAGAGAAAATATATTTACTATTCATTAAGTGAAAGTGGATCATCATAAAGGTCTCCATCCTCACTGTCTTCACAATGAGTAGTCTAAGGAAGAAGAGGAGTTGATCTTACTGATTCAGGGGTAGCAGAGGCATAAAAAAAATCTGTGTATAAGTGGACCCACACTGTTCAAATTTATGTTGTTCTAATGTCAACTATATATATATGTATATATATATATACAGAGAGAGAGATTTGTTTTAAGAAATTGGATCATATGTTTATGCTGGCTGGCAAGTCTAAAATTTATGGTTCAAGTCTGAAGGCTGTCAGGCTGGAAACACACGAAAGAGCTATGTTGCAGTCTACATCAGAATGCCATCTGCCAGGAATGAGACTCACTCAGATTATGCAAGGCAATTTACTTTACTAGAAGTCCACTAATTCAAATGTTAACCTCATTCAAAAACACCCTAACAGAAACATACACAATAATGTTTGACCACATATCTGGGCACCACGACCCAGCCAAGTTGACATATAAAAATAACCATCACAGTATTTAGTCCTGTTAAGGTTTGATTTACTTTAGTATTTTTAAGGGAGAGTTTTTGTTATGTTTATTCTTGGTTTGGCAGGAAGGAACCTAAAATAGCAGGAACAAAGTAATATAAGATCAAATTGGTATTTTATTGTGTATGTAGACACCAGGCACCATAAATGCATGTCTAAGACCCTAAAACAAGGATTTCAGGGAAAAGCTGTAGAAATTGACTTCACTCTCTGAAACTTAGTTCCATATTACTCCTGTTTAGTGCCCAGATAATCAAGTAAAACATAAAATATAGGAAAGGCCATGCTCCCTATTCCAGAGGAACCTTAGCACAATTTCAGAATTTTGTTAGTTTCAAGAAATGTAGAGCATAGGAGGCCAGAAGCTCTGGAAATATTGGAGATAGCATGCTCTCATAGCCATTGAGATGGTCACTGTAGGCCCTGGGAGTTACAGCAATCAATGTTCAAATATCTGAAATTACGTATGGGCAACATCTATCAAAAAGGTGACAGAAATGAAGAATGTGGTAGAAAAATAACCTTTAGAGAAATTTATGAGATCTGTCAAATTTTTGGTTGATACCTAGTGAGAATTTAAAAATTTGTGTAAAAGGCAGTGATTGGTATCAGTAAAATATTAATATGAACATATTTTTAGCCAAAAGCTGATTAGGCCAGGAAAATAATGATCAATCAATCTCTCTCTCTCTCTCTCTCTCTTTCTCTCTCTCTCTCTCTCTCTCTGTGTGTGTGTGTGTGTGTCACACACATTGCTAGGATGGCAGTTTGCTCTCAGTTCTTGGTGTGCTCTTGGTCAAAGAATGGCCAAATACACCAAAGTGTCAAGTTGAAACTATTATCCTGGTCCTGACTCTTTGCTTGGAAAAATCACCAGCAGGGCCAATGGGATGGAATAACCTCAGGCAGGAAGCAGTTTCATACCAGCAGCTCTTTATTGTAGAAAAAAATGGGTTTGTCTCCCAGAGTAGAAAGAGACAGAAGGAGTCACTGACTCCCTCCCTCCCTGAATTCTAGGACTGTTTTCTTTTATTGATCCAGCTGTGGGAGGGCTCTCAGGAGGTGTGGGATATTATTACCAAATGATCAACACGTGTCCTCAAACTTCCATCTGCATATATACAAGCTCCCTCTAAGAAAGCCCACCTAGGGTGGTGAACCACAATGTAGATTTAAACTAATGACATAATTACCCTTACATTACTCTAGATCACTGTCCAAATTCTATCATGCCTGGGCTGAGGAATCCCCAAATTGATAAAGTATTTCCTCCTTCCCCAAGTGTAGCAGTTGCTCAGAATGGGATTAAGGATTGAGCAACACCAAAATGGAGTGCCTGCTCTTATTCTTTTTCCCAGGTGGAGTAATTACTCCAGACAGCAACAAAGCAGGGCACCCTTGTCCCTAGATGAACCAGTGATCCTAACTATCTACCTAACAATTAGGACAGGAAAATCATGAACGATCTCTCTCTCTCTCTCTCTCTCACTCAAATATTTATGGATTTTAGCTTTAACATTTATGAATTAAAAAAAAACCCTGAATTTCATGTAAAATGTGTATCTATAGAAAAAGTTGAATTAAACTATCCTTACATAAAGTTTGACCTCAAACAGTCATTGTAACTTTTCATGGAATAGTAAATGTGAACACCAAATCATCAGTTAACATCAAGTCATTTGTGTCTACTCTATATTTAAATATGAACATTCTTTTTAAAAGGAATTTATATCTACTCAAGTTTAAAAGCAAATACTTTCGGGGGAAGAAAAATGGCGGAGTAAAGGTAACCCCCAGGTTTCCTGCTCCCAGAGAAGGAGACATAGATCGTGGTCTCCTACACGCGAGTGGAT
>VBSM01002608.1:29274642-29287938 GCA_008086735.1 Cheirogaleus medius
CAGCACCTAAGTGGACAGATAGGAACTACATCTATGGGGTATTGGGCGAGTGGGTGGGTATATACATACATGAGTGAGACGTGCACCGTCTGAGGGATGGTCACGCTTGAAGCTCAGACTTGTGGGGGGAGGGGGGCAAGGGCATTATTTGAAACCCAAAAATTTGTACCCCTATAACTTACTGAAATAAAAAATTAAAAAAAAATAAATAAAAAATAAAAGCAAATACTTTCATAGTTCACTTTAGTTCATTCTAAGTTTATGATATTATAATCCATGCCAATAGTTCCTTGAAGATACGATGTGAAGTAATTTAAAAGTAGATAACATTCTCCAAAACTACTTATCATTTGAGGAAAAAAAATATCATGCCCTGAAATTAGATATGCAAATTTCCATATAGCGCTCTTAATCCTCATAAATAATGTAAATAATATGTTATATTCATAATTCTATTTACATTTTAAATATTTTATTATGACTTATAGAAGTCATGCAGGAAGTTGCATTTGCTAACATCCTTAAAACTACTCTGTTATATTTCAGGTTTAGAGCCAAATAAAGAGTTTTTGTTTTTTGTTTTTTAATGAAAAGCACATAGTAACACCCTCTAATGATTTCACTGTGTCCTATTACAGGTCCAAGAAATATTTTGTGATTACACGTTGTTATTCTCAACTCTACTTCAATGTCAACTTCAATTTTTAATCTCTTTATAATGTTAAAATATAGCATTCTCTGAAAACAGTTAAGTGTGCAGTTTCTCAAATAACACTTCCTAGAATTGACTCTGGACCATACTTAACACTTCCAAGCTCATTTCTATTACATGTAATAACTACCCTATAGGGTCATTGCCTATATTACATAACGTAGTATTAATGCATATGTAAATATCTTGGTATAGTATATCACATATATTTAGTGTCTAATATATAATTACAATTACCATAATAATTATGATGAAAATATAAAGCCTTCTTGAATTGTAACTTGGAATTTAGAAACAAATTATTGTATTTATTAAAAACAAACATATAATATTATATGGACATCTAGTAATAAGGGGATTCATGCCAATAAATATTTTTCAGTAACATTGATTATAAAAAGAAGTGATAACAGTCACACTGCTGTTTGTTTGGCTCATTTTAGTGTTTAAAATTCAATCTATTTTTCAGAACCTAGATATGAAAATATGGATACAATATGTACTAATTTTCTGTCTCCTCATCCTGTTTTAAGGTATTTTAGATGAAAGAAAAAATAGAACGAAACCAACATGTTTCTGAGAATAATGAGGTCCTAAGAAAATTAAATTGGTATCACATTTTTTTCTAAACTAGGGATCTTAAAAACCTTGAAACTTATATCCTAAAGGTTAAGTAAATTCTCAATGAAAATATTAGAGAGAAAGAATCACATGCATGAAACCTCCTGTGCTTCACATGCTTAGAATCAAAGGTAATAAAAGGATATGTGTGGGAGTATAATCACTTAAAGCTAACCTAATAACAGAAAACATTTATAATCAGATAGATTATAAGATAAAGATTTCCTCTGTGATATTTTTCGCCATAGGAACTCATCATTACTTCCCTCCTCATGACATTGAAACTTCAATTGAATATTTTAAATCTATCTTTTATATCTGATTATTCCAGGCTCATCTATTTTGAAAATGAAATTCCATTTAATTTAGACCCCTACTTCAACATTGCTAAAGAAATTATTAATAATTATTTCCTATAATAATTAATTATTCTATTCTATTATTTAACTTTTAAAGTTAGCAAACATCCATTTCTAACTCCTATATCAAGACATGGCTCCCTTATGTCTTTGATGGTATGCAAATTGCAAATAGAAATGCTCTCTTTCCCACAGTCTCTCACCTCAGAATCTGAAATTAACAGTATTGTTTAAGAGTAGGAAAAAAGGACCAGGCTAGTTACATCTATCAAGTGCACAGGACAAGTATCTGGAGATGATATTCCCTCATGTAATTACACTTGTGAAAACATACTTATAAACCTGTGGCAGCCATAGCCACCTGCACTATTACCACCAAATAATATGATCACAATGGTAATAAGAATATTAATTAAAATAAAATGATTATTATATTAATAATGAAGTCATTTAGTGGCAGAGTGTTTTTTGAACAAGTTTATTAATCTCCGTATGTTTCTTCATTCACATACTATGGGTAATGATACCTGCTACATGAGGCAGATTAACATCTCACAAGTAGTTTCTAAATTATAAGAGCATTAAATATGTTTAGGTTACAATCACTGTGTTCTAAGACAGTTTTTGGAGAAAATAGAGATATTTTTCTCACTTTCCATTCCATTGTCAGTATGTATTTCTCTTACCCTATTGATCTCTAAGTGTGTCTCTTAGCAGTTTATGCAATCAACAGATGTGTATTGAATTTTCTATGCACAAGATTCTGTGACAAGTGCTAAAAGAGAAATAAGAATGAAAATACCGCCAATACATGAAATTTCTTTTCTATCAAGACTTTACATTTAAAAGAAAAACAATACAGTGTTTCTAGAAATGACAGAAATGATATAAAAAAAATGACCTTACAAATTAAGATTATTGAGAATTTGCTATGGGCTTAGTTAATCATGATGCTCAAATCAAGCAAGGATTTATGAAGTAGTGCCTATATACAGGCACATTGCTGTATGCTGGGATACAAAATCAGTTCACAATCCACTGAAGGAATACTATATCAATATTATAGAATGTAATTTGGTCTTATGCTAGAGCCACATAATGAAACAAAACAAAACCATTCAAGTATTCTAAATTTAGATGGTAGGATAAAGTAAAATTCAGAAATAGAAATTTGTAAAGCGTGTTGTTAAGCAGCAGCTAGACTGCTAACAATAGGTCTCAGGATATTTCTGTATTTCTTTCTCTCTTTGTACACCTCTGACTTTAATGTTTTTTCACTCATTGCTTTAGTTTCTCTCATGTATTTGGCTTCTACTTTTTCACTTACTTATCTGCAACTTTTATGTCATAACACAATACAAACAAAACATCAGACTGTACAATATGGAAAAGCACAGTATTGAGATACTGAAGATCAATGATCTTGCTCGTATACTGCAGCCATAGAGTATAAATCTGATAAGACTAAACTTTAAGGATTTTCATCTCAAAATCAGTAGTTTTTACCTATATAATACCTAAATTTGCCTGCATAATAGCTCTTAATTCTTCAATAGATGTTTAAAATAAATCATGTGATTAAAAATTTATGTTCTGATGTTAAAAAGCAACTAAATTATTGTCTTACTTCCATAAATTTAGATAATTTAAATTATATGCTAGAATCAATAGACTTTAATAGAAAACAAAATTGTATGACTTATTTATAAATATTGTTAAAGCATTAAATATGTCTAAGGTGGAATTTCAGCTTTAAGATTCTTAGATATTAAAAATGCAAATCAAAATGAAAAATATATATAAAACTAGAATGAAAGTCATCAACTTTATCTTCAAAGAAATTTGTAGATATCTGTAATGCCAAACACAATATAAAGAATGAAAAATTTAAAAGTGGAAACTGAATATATGAAATACAGGAAAGTGAAGGGATATGTCAGCAAGCTCATCTGTCCTGAAAATTACCCCAAATCGCCATATTTGGAAGAACCAGGTGGCACAGGAATCAGCAGTAAAACGTGAGCAGTAAAGCAAAAATCTATAGGGAGCAATTAAAGCACCAGGTCCTCACTCCTGTCTCAACCAGGTAAATAACTTTTCTCTATCCTTGAAGGAAGTGAGAAAATCATTCTCCATAAATATTAAATGAAGAAAGCTCTAAACTTGAGAACACC
This sequence comes from Cheirogaleus medius, assembly GCA_008086735.1. Lineage (NCBI taxonomy): Eukaryota > Metazoa > Chordata > Mammalia > Primates > Cheirogaleidae > Cheirogaleus > Cheirogaleus medius. The sequence goes on from VBSM01002608.1 coordinate 29,278,509, forward strand.
AGGCACAGAAAAGAGAGAAAATGCTAGTGAGGGACTGAAAATATCGAATTAGTTGAAAATCCAGTAGATATATTTATAGTCTCAAGGAAAGAGATTAAAAAATTTTTTCCTGAGGATCCTGAACCACACTAGAGAAAAGATTTATATAAACCAACATGTAAGTTTCTTCCACTGGAAAAACCACTCTACTGTAAAGGGAATCTGTAAATAAGGCTGGCCATGCACATAAAACTTCTAATTGCCTTTTAATTGCTCATTCTTAAATATGAATTAACTACCAAAGATCGTGAGAAATTTCCTAAATTTTCCACCATTACAAACCACAACACAAGACAGAGAGAAGAAACTTCCAAAAACAGAAACAATACAGGTGCAGAAAAAGTATATACTCACCCAAATCAATACAGACATTAATATATTCATAGATGAACACATGTATTAATTCTTGAAACCATAACAGGATTCTAAAAACATGATTAGAAACCATGAAAAAGCTAATGGAATAGAAAACTGTGAAAGAAAAAAATCGTCAAAGATAAAATTAAGAAAATATCGTAGTTAATAGCATAAAATATCAAAGAAAGATAAAATAGGAGAAAAGAGAAAATAATCTAGGAGAATCAATATCTTACCAATAGGAATCCTAGCACTATAAAGTATAAAAATAAAGAACATTTTGAAGGAATAATATAAAAAATATTCTCACAATAAAAGAAATGGGTCTAGAGATTGAAAGGGCCTACTAAACAGCACAATTACTGGAAAAAGATCCACACAAGATAAAACACTGGAAATTTCTAGAAATCCCAAAAATAAGACAACTTAAAAACATGCAATGAAATAGCACATGCAAGTAGCATTGGACTAACTGTATTAGAAATTAGATAATTGTGTAGCAGAGCCTTCTAAATCCTGAGAGAAAATAATTTAGAATTCTACACCTATCCCAAATATAAACATGCTAAATCTTCAAAAAATTTACTTTTCATGTAACTTTTCTCAGAAATCTACTAAAGTATGTATTCCATCAAAACTAAAGAGTAAACTAAGAAAATGAAGGCAGGAATCCAAGATTCGGAGACTCCAACACAAAAATGGGACAAAAGGAATTCTCAAAATAGGTAGTGGCCAGCAAGCCCACAGTGAAATTAGTCTGGATGGGAAAGAGAAAGAGAAGTTTCCAGGTAGAGATCTCCAAGAAGAGACAAGCAGATAATCTAATAGATTTGATCATTTAGAATAAAACATCCTCAATGAAAGAAAATATATCATAGATTTTTTGGCTCTTCTTGGCTCAGCAATGAATTATTCACATGTATCAATAATGCTTCAATGTTCATTTCAGCAAAAATTGAACCATTAGTTGGAGGATGAGGAAAGAAAGTGAGAGCTCAGTCCCCATGGTATTAGTGAGGAATTGGATCACAATATGAGCAACAAAGACCAGGAAAAAAATAATAATATGCACAAGATAGGAATTTAATGTACTCTCATTCACTTGCCCTCTTGCACATGTGCTGACTCTCTCACACGTGCTCTCTTTCTCTCTCTCTCTCTCTCTCTCTCACACACACACACACACACACACACATAATGTTCAAATGCAGTCATCTAGGGCTTCATGAGGCCATCAGTGTCCCAGGCCCCTCTTATATTTCTGCTCCCATATTGTGACAATTGGCTTCTGTATTAGTTTTCTATTACTATCCTAAAAAAATTATCTCAAACTAGGTAGCTTAACAAAATAAATTTATTATCTTATAGTTCTATAGGTCAAATGTTCAACATGAGTCATACTGACACAAAATCAAGGTGTCAGTAGGACTTTATTCCTTTCTGAGGCATTAGGAAAAATTCTGCTTCCTTGCCTTTCTCTGCTTCTAAAGACTACTTGCATTCTCTGAACCAAGGTCCCTTTCTCCATCTTCAGAGCCAACAAAGCTAATTGTTGGTAGAGTAAAAAGGGAATCAAGTTCTACCAGTCCACTGTTAAACACTACTCTTCTGACTATTGATAGAAAGATGTTCTGAGATTTTATTCATTTCCTGAAGACACAGAGACAGCCAAGTCACTGCCTGAAGTTCAACAGTTATTTGTATTTTTTTGGGGAAAAAAAAAACTTTGTAGATAAAGCAGAGAAGAGCCTAAAGCAGACTCTTCATAATGAAAAGTATTTTATAAAAATGGTATCAATCCACATGTGGTTTAAAAAGATATTTTTGAGGGTGTTTGCTTTCTAGCCATCTCACCATACAAGACCTGCATGGTTTCCATTAACTTCAGACTGTGTTTTAAGTAGTCTCCAACAAGTCTCACTTATTGTCCTATGAGTGAAATTGGGCCAGGGGCTATGGTAGAACGTTCTGTGGCTGATGTTTTATATCATATGGGAACAGAAGTCAACGGGCATTGGAGTCTCCATAGAAACTCTGACCAGGTTCCTTTTTATTTTCAAACAGACCCTCTCTGGGAAATAACACTGGGTGTATTTTGTTTTATTTTTTCAAATATTCTTCCTAAAATGCTGCAGAACACAGCCTCTAATTTTAGCAATTTCAAAGATTAGGTGGGAACTGGGGAAAACACTCCTCAATATTCTTTCCCCACTTTAGAATGCTCCTATGTTGTGTACTATATGCTAATAATTGCTGACCTCACAATTCTGTAAGCTCCCTATGAAATTAGTGCTATATTATATGCCTCAGCAGACAGGCCTTGATATTGGAGCATATTTTCTAAGGAGTGAATAATCTTGATCAAGAAGCGTATTAGGGTGCCACAGAAAAGCAGAACCCATCAGATGGAGATAGAAATTTATTATAAAGAATTGGCTCACACTACTATGAAAAGTTGCAAGATCTGCAGTCAGCAAGCTGCAGAGCTGAGGGTGTAATTACAATCCACATCCAAAGGCCTGAGAAACAGGTATGCCAATAATGTAGTAACAGTCTGAATACCAGCAGGCTGGAGACCCACGAAGAGCTGATGTTTCAGTTCGATTCAGAAGACAGGAAACAAAATTATATCCCAGCTCGAAGGCAGTCAGGTAAAAGGTGTCTCTTATTTAGGGGGAGTTCAGCCTTTTTTTTCTATTCAGACCTTCAACTGATTGAGTGAGCACCACCTACATTAGGAAGGGAAATCTGCTCTACTCCATTTACCAATTAAAATGTTAAATGTCAAACTCATCCAAGAACATCCTCACAAACTCATAATAATATTTGACCAAATAGCTGAGCACCCCATGGCCCAGTCAAATTGACATAGAAAATCAATGATCACAAGTAGCTTGCTAATTAAATGATATTTCCTTCTGTGGAAAAAGTCCATCTCCCCTGATTTTCAGGGAAGCGATAAGCCTATTACAGAGAACAGCTGAAACCAATGGCTATACATTGCAAACCAACTAAAAACTGTTTCTTATTGGTATGGGTTTGTTTTTGCTACTAATATTTAAATGTACTTTTTGAACACTAGAGTCACCAGGTCTCTAGGACTATAATTGTGATAAAAAAAAAAAACTTGCTTTCAGCTTTAACAAAGTTAGAAATTTTCCTCAAATAAAGCTTGTTTTTATTTTGTATTATAAAAAAGGGAGTTACTTTCTGACCCTTCTATTATCACATCTCTTTCTGACCATAGTTCAGAAAGGATCTCTGCTTTTAACCACTTCGGTACGACATTCACTGGCAGTGAAACCTTGCCCACAGCCAGCTCTCACAGTCCCCAAGATAGTTTGTGCTGTGCATTGACGACGAATCTGTTTTGCTCTTGTGTGATGAGGAAAGCTTTAAAGCACTGAAAGCTTGTTTTACTTTATAGGCAGCTTTATTTATAATGTAAATCAGAATAGGTAACATATACATATATGTTTTCATTACGTTATTTTTAAATGTTCACAATTTTATTTTGATAAATGAAAAATTAGAAAAGTCATATCACGGCTGTCGGCTCGGCTGTGCGCCTCCTTATCATGGCTGTAGGCTAAAGTCGCTGTGCGCGTTCATCTGTGGCTGTTAACTAGTTGAGGCTCATACTGAAGTGGTTAAGGAATCATTTGATTAGTCTGGACTCACCTGGATAATCCAGTACAATTTCCCTATCTCGAGCTCTATAAATTTAATCACACCTACAAAGTCTTTTTTTTCAAGTAAGGGAACATATTCACAGGTTCCAGGTATTAGGGCTTGAACATTTTGGGGACTATTATGTACTATTATTCTGCCATCCACCTCTCCCTTCCTTGCTGGTTACTTCTTGGTCACAAGAAAGATGCTACAACATGAGTGGACTAATAAAATGTGGTATATGTATACCATGGAGTACTACTCAGCCACAAAAAAAATGGTGATCTAGCACCTCTTGTATTATCCTGGATAGAGGTATAGCCCATTCTTCAAAGTGAAGTATCACAAGAATGGAAAAACAAGCACCACATGTACTCACCATGAAATCGTTATTAACTGATCAACATTTAATGTACACATATAGTAGTAACATTCATCGGGTGTCAGGCAGGTGGGAAGGGGAGGAGGGGAGGGTATATACACACCTAATGGATGCAGTACGCACAGTCTGGGGGATGGACAAGCTTGAAGTTCTGACTCAGGTGGGGCAAAGGCAATATATGTAACCTAAACATTTGTACTTGTAATATTCTGAAATTAAAAAAAGAAAGTTACTACAATTCCAGTCACTGTGTACTTCCCAGAAGAAGAAAGGATTTAGAGGGAAATGTGAGGAGTGCCTGGCCAACTGACTCATCATCTTTTTAAAGATGCTTCATTAGAAACCTACCCAGAAATTTCTACCTTCATCTAATTGAACTAATTGACTGTCTAATTGAGTTTCACATGAGATATGGCACACACATCTCTCATAGCAAGAAGTCAATAAATTATAACCAAAATCTATAAATTAAGAAATAGCAACAGGATAGCATATGGTAACATAAGATTAAGTTTTAAAATAAATAGCTATATGAATTCCAAGTGGTTTTCTCTGGAGAATGGAATATATGGAAGGAAAATGAGGAGAGAAGAGGAGAGACTGCTTTTGTCCTCATAAATTTTATAGCACTACACAACTAATTTAAAATGTTTGCATGCATGCTTTGATAACAAATTAAACAAAATAATTTGATCTATTGATTACCACCCCTTTCATCTCGGTTTTACTCAAGACTTTGTACAAGGCTAGACCCTATGCCTAGAATGTTGTCATTATACAAAGGCAACAAGATTTTGTCCTCCAAACAGCTGTAGAAAAGCCTCTTCTTCATATGGTATTCATCTTCTTATTAATTTAAATGTTAAGATATTTTTTCTTTCTCCAATGATTCTCTTACCACTTATATTAGATATACACATTTAACTTTTTAGTATCTTAAATTAGAAGCTCTTAGAAAACAAAAAAAAGGTATTCATGCAGCTTATTTTACCCAGAACCATGTTTAATAGATATCTAAGAGGAGATTCAATTATATAATGAAATTAAAAACTAGCATCTTTTGGCAGTTGTAATATTCTAGATTCTGATTGGTTGGATTTTGCAATTTCCAAAGGTTTCTCTTTAAAAAAGAAATAGTTTAAAATATTTTCCACGTGTTACCATATACATAAAAAACTAAACTAGAAAAATAATTTTTTCTACATGAGTATCTTGTATTTTATAATGAGATCGCTAAACTTAGTTTTCTTTAAAGCACAAGTGTTCATTTGCCATTCATTCAACATTCTCCCTTTTGCTCATAAAATAGGAAACTCAGTCTCTGTGATGGTCAATGAAACTTTTCACAATTTAATGAAGAAAGCTTGAGAGTCAAAGGGTAAGCAAAGTGATGTTTTTTCCTCATATCAGGAAGCAGCACTGATGTGGTAAACATACACTTTTATTTCTGTTCTCAGTATTGTGCCCTGGCCTGCCTCCTCCTAATTTTAAATTGGAAAGCATCTCAAAGAATTCTCTGAACAATAGCTATTCTTTCATTTTCTCATGATTTGCTACCTCTATTAGATAGGACTAGGAGGCACTCATAGCTAGTTCATATTGAAGCAAGACTGATGTTTCTTAACCTTCATTTTCTTGTGGTCTTCCTCTCCCCCTCTCCACCTCTGGCTAGCCAGGGAAATTTATATATATTATAACCTATAGACCTAGAAAGAAATTTCAAGCTGTATTCTGTAGGCCTGTGAAAACATGCACAAGATACATGACCCAGGATTGGTCAGGGTAGCAATACACCTCTGGCCTCTGCCTCCCCTATGATTCTATTTAAAATCCTGTAAAGCATCCATTTCTCTGATGGAGGAAAAGGTGATCTATACCACTCAGTTAAATACCCCATCCAGGCTCAATAGCCTAAGAAAATCCAGAATAGCATCAAGATAGCACTTCTATTTGCTTAGAACAATATGTTGGTAGTTACCATCCAGACAGAAAATAATGATAGTAATAATATTATTATGCCAAATGGCAATAATAATTCTAGCACAATATCTGATAAAAAAAAACATGAAAAATCAAGAGGATTTGAAAATATTAGAGTTAAACTAAATAAACAATTTTCAGCTGGGGTGATTTTCCCCCCAGGCTACACTTGGTAATGTCTGGAGACATTTTTAATTGTCACAACTGGGGGATTTTACTGGTAGATAATAGGTAAAGACCTGAGATGCTGCTAAATATCCTCCAACACACAAGACAGCCCCTACGTAACAAAGAATTTATGGATTAAAATTTAATAATGTTATGACTGAAATCCTGGGTTAGGTCTTAATTTTGAAGTTTTACCAAATGAAGCAGACAATGATAAAACTAAAAGGTTAAGAAAAATATAGTGCATTAGTTTAGATCATAAAATGGGATCATTATGATGTGCTATCTTACACTTTTAAAGCAGGCAGGAAATATACCAAGGGAAATATATCTTCCAAAATCTCTGAATATTTTATTTAAAGCAGATGCTGCTCAGTTCAACATAGTCAGCCCTTTCAGTAACTAACAAGTTCATCCTCTATTGCAGTTTTTATATTTCTAGGTTGTCCTAGGAATTTTATACACAAAGGGCAGATATATTCTGGTGGGATATATTCTCCCACTTACAACAGCAGTGCATCTTCTGCCTCTAGCTGAAATGGATTTTTTCTAACATCTGTGCTTCAAGTATTTTCCCTGCTCAAAGATCACCTTCCCTCTAAAGCCTTCCCAGATCCCTTAGGAAAGAATTAGTCATTTTTCCCCTGGTTCTCCAAGAATACTTAGTGCACATCACAGTGACAACTCTTTTCACTTAGTAAATATTACCAAATCTTGCTTATCATTCAATCTCCCAAAGCTCCCAGTCTGTGAGCTTATCCAAGATAAAGGTCACATCTTATCTTTCTTAAAACTAAGCACAGACCCTGGAACAGAGTAGATGTTCAGTAAATGTTGATGGCATGAATAAATGAGAATGACTGTATAATTTAGTTGTATGATTCAGGACATCTTGATTTGAATCTGTATACTCAATGTTACTGAATCTTATCCATTCAGATCTTGGCTGAGTAATCTAAAATGGATCACAAGTTATACCCTCTACAGAATTTAGTATCAAAGACCTGCACAGTGTACAGAGTTTGACTGGGCAAGACATATAGCTCCAGAGACCATTAAATGTCAGTCAATGCACATGCAGAGACAGGAAGGAAGGAAGGGAGGGAGGGAGGGAGGGAGGAAGGAAGGAAGGAAGGAAGGAAGAAAGGGAGAAAAGAAAGGAAGGAATGAAGTGAGGGTGGAAGGTGAGGAAGGGAGGCATATTCTACCCTATACCCCCAGGTACCATCTTAATGAAGCAGACTTCAGAAAGCAGATAATAATTAGAGACTGAATATTTTTTACTCCCCCCGCCAAAGACTCAGAATTACCATTAAAACTGTTGAAATCAGTGAACCCCAAAACAAGATCCATGTGACCCAGCAATTCATGAAAACATAACAGATCACTTTTTGAAAATAAGTTTCTAGATTCTCAAAATATATGTTTTCTTTCTGAAAATCAAGTGCCAGACCTTTAGCCTTTCCCATGTTCAGACTTCTGACAGCCCCTTGCTCCTATGAAGAAAAGGCATATATCTCTAGCTCACTCAGAATCTTATTATGGTGTGAGTAAAGTGTATGTACTGAGGGTAGTCCAACCTAAAAGGGTCTAACAAAATGACATCCACCATGAGGCCTAACTAAATGACAACTTGAAATACTAGCCTCTTTATAGCTTCCTTGGATTAAGACACCAGTCCTATGATGTAGTTTCATGCCTTTCCCCAACTGACACATATTTTGGTTAAAAGTATTTTAGTTCTGTTGGGATCTTTTGAGTTCAGATATATACTAGAATTATGTGAACACAACTTTTCTTTCATGTCATTGACTATTCCATCCACTATGACTGACAAAGACTGTATCCCTCCTGAGAGTCTGTGAGAGAAATGCAAAGGAAAATTCCATATGAAATATTGCAAGTGTCAGTATCTTATTTCATCTAGGCAAAATACTCATTGCACAAGTGCATGCTTTATTAACTATCTCTCTTATGATTAAGCTGTATGCAAAGTAAACTATGAAATGCTGATCTATTGCAAAGTACATCCTCACAGCATTTTGACAATTCTCAATAATGAGGAAAAACTGGGTGATTATTCTCCTTTACTCTTGTCTAGATCTGTGTCTCAGTTGCATATTTCACATGATTTTTATAAAGAGCAGGAAAAATATTCTACATTAATTTTCAAAACATTAATGTCACATATTCAGGGGAAAAAATAGATCTTGGATGTAAGTTAATATTTTGTATGCTCTGGTCTTTTCTTTAGACTCCCAGGGAGACTATTTCTTATTGAGTTTTTCAAAAAAAAATATTGAATACTAGAAATCCATATTTGGTTTTTATTGTTACTTTGCACATTTCCTATGACATTGTAAAACATCTGTATTATTTAACAAGAAGATGTTCTAAATTCTACTATAAATATATACTTAGCAACAATAATTAATATACATGTTTAGCCCTATTCTTCTAAATAGCCTAATAACGCTTTCTCTCCCCCCATCTCATAGGACAAAATATTCCTCAAATGCACTCACATGCACAATGTCCTGAACATTAGAACAGTAGTTTATGTAATTTAGATTAATTGTTCCCACAGAGGAATTCATGTGCTATTACAAATCTTCTTTTAAGTACTTATTCCTTTCTCCCCAAACTACCACAACTCTAAAGACTGCTTATTTTTTCTATCCTAAGGTTGACAACAAATCAAAATGGCACTCTACCTTTTATTTACGTAAAAATGGAGGAGAAAAACGGTACTGAATGACAGTAATGTTAAAAGTATCATTTAATAAACTCAATAAGAAATGAAAAAGGGGAGATCACAACAGACACCACAGA
>VBSM01002608.1:29288038-29343694 GCA_008086735.1 Cheirogaleus medius
AACAATATTTGTACCCCCATTACAAGATGGAATAAAAAAAAAATTAAAAAAATATCATTTAGACCTTACATAAAATATTAAAGATGTTCAAGTTCTTTTGCTGAATGGAAAAGCTCAGTAACATTTTTCCTCCTTGAAAACTAGAAAAGTAAAAAATGTCTGTTAATGGCCTAATAGAAAGCCACAATGTAATCATCCTTTCTGTTAATATAGTAGTTAATAAGATTCACACTTGAATACAATAAGGAAACTATTTTTTTTTAAAAAGTCCAGAAGAGAGCAACCCTTTAAAAAGAAAAAACAAACAATAAAAGAATAATGAACTCTATAATCAAAGTATAAAATATCTGAATCTTCTTAAAAATATAATAACAAAAGGCCTCTGAAGTATAAAATAATGCATTTGAAAAGTGGCATAGAAGGAACTGCATTCACAAACAAGGTACGATGACAAAGGAAGAGGTGATTGGAAGCCAGATATATTCCAAGTAGATATTATGGAGAGATTTCTTTTTTGCAATTGACTCACTAATGTTTCTTCAAAGAAGATTTAAAAGTAAAGCATACTACACATATGAGGGAAAACCAAAAGCTAATAAGAGTAAAAAAAAAAGAAATTTGTTTACAATTGTGCAATTTATTTTATTTGATGGATAGAAATATATTTATGTAATATATGAAGCATTTCATGATTTGAACACAATGAATAAGAGCTCTGCCTCTGCGGTCTAACCTGGGTTTCTTAACATCATGAGGTCTTTTATTTCCTATTTTCAATGTGACACTGATAGATTTATTGAGTGAAATAATATCCAACACATAAGGAGCTTATTTTAGTGTCTAATACAGATGAAGTCTTCTAAAGTTAGATATGCTATAGGTAGAAACATAAACTGTGGGGTCTTCCCTGAAAGGTGATTTTAGTTTGGGAGATGATCTAAATATGTTCATATTTTAAGTGAGAGAAATATTAATACTTAGCATAATTCTTGGAAAGCATTTCTTCTAGCTGTACAACTGCATGCCATATTTTCATGAATCAGAAGCTCTGTATGTGGAGGCTAAATAAATTATAAACTACTTAAAGTCAAGCATCATGTTTTTCATATTCCTTACACATTCCCCAGATAATTTTATTCTGGTCTGTACTCAAAGAGCACATGATAAATGTTGACTCAATATATAGATCAATGATCTTTACATATCTAAACACAGATAGTTATTTCCATTAATTCATCACTCAGTTCTGCAGAATATTTCTTTTCCACCTACCAGGACGCCAACTCCAGTCATGTCAATGGCAGCATCTCAGTACAAAAACCAGCACAAACACAGTAAGACATGCTGTGCACGGAAATCGTGCACTGCTAAGATGAAGACATTATAATGAGAGCAAGGTAATGAGCAGAATAACAATTTGCCAATGAAAGACAAATTTTCCTCCCTTGAAAGCAATGCCTGCAGATAATACCAACAAGAAAATCTCATACCTCAAACTGCTTGTCTGGGGTATATTTTCTTATCAAGCAATGCATTTCTTATCATGATGAAAAGGAAAATGGATCCATGGCTAATGCTGATAAGTTAACAGATATAATGTAGCACAGTAAACATTAATTTATCATTCTATTGCTAAGAAACAAAAGGAAATAAAAGAACAAAAGAAGGAAAGTATAAAAGCAAAACTATATACTCTACATAGAAAATGCCTAAAACTGAGGATAATTGACAACCAGTTATAAAGTAAAATATTTAAAATAAAATTATCTGAAATTGAAAAAAAGGATGATATTACTAGATTAAGATTCTATTTCCTGCTTGAATTGAAATGCCTATAATTTAAGTAAAGCTTAGAAACAACCAATGACCATAAAAAAAATAGTAAATAGGGCAATATTATGTACAAGTGATTTTGTTGTTGAAAACCTATGTCATGGGTGGAAATTCTCATTATCCAAAAATATTTCCTAAAAAATGTATTAATCCTCTATTAGCCAAGCCAATTACTATAGGAATTTTTGCTTATCCAGTTTTAAAAGGGAAGTAACCTGTCATTCTTTTCAAATGGAAATATGTTTTAAAAAATATTATCAGTAGTTCTATAAAGTTATAGGCTACTTAATAAAAATTAAACAAAGGGACAAAATTAAAGTTCCAATAACTCTAAACTTGATTGCTCTATTATCAAATACCATAGGAGCAATAGAAATGCTTAGCTGAAATGATCATAAATTAAGCAATTAGATCAACCCTTACAGCCATGCCATTATGGAAATGAACACATCTCTCACCACCATTTTACTAATTTTATCACTATAATCAATATAGATAGTTCTCATTAACAGATCAATTATGCGTATTATGTAATTTGTCAGTATCTGTTATTAAAATCATCACATATTTATTTATCACATATATTCTTCATGATGGGCTTAAATAGCTTAAATTCTCACTCAAATGTTTTCATTCAAGTTTTGTAAGACATTAGAGTTCTTCAGTAGAATTTGCCTTATGTAAAAAAAACATGGATGTTTGTTGTTTATGCCAAATTAGCACAGTGAGATGTTACTGTAAGTGGAGAAAGACCATGTAGCATCTGGGGATATGGTGTGATGTCTACCAAAGTAAGAAAGCAAGATCTAGAGGCAGATGGCCTGAGTTCATGTACATATTCATTCTACCAAGATGTGTATGTTTTGCCAGGTACCATTCTTTAGGTCCTGCCATTTGTCAGGTTTTTTGTTTGCTTGTTTTAATGTAATCATGTTATTTGAGTTCTCTAAGCCTCAGTTTCCTCCTTTTGTAAAATTGAAATACAAGTAGAATCCATGTAACACATGTATACATTTAGCACAAGTCCAGGCACATAGTAAGTACACTTATTAGCCAGCAAGTCAAGAAGAAATACCCTCATTGCCATATTATATGGATTTCCTATCCCTGAGGCTTTTACTTTTTAAGGTGACTAGCATTTGACATGATTCCAGTTATTTATAAAATAACTCTTCCTTTATATGAGATCTTAAATATATTTCTTAGTTAATATTTTTCTCTATTTCAAAATATTAAGGGAATACAAATGTTTTAGGTTACATGGATCATTTTTGTAATGCTTGAGTCCTGGCTATAGGCATGCATGTCACCCAAATAGTGTTCATAGCATCCATTAGGTGGGTTTATTCCACTACCTTCTTACCCCCTCCGCCTGGTCACTTTCCACTGAATTTTTCTTCCCTCTGTGCACTTGTGTGCTCATCGGTTAGTTCCGGCTTAATAGTGAATACATGTGGTGTTTGTTTTTTCCATTCTTATGATACTTCACTTACGAGACTTGTCTCCAGTTCCATCCAGATTGTGGCAAAAGTTATTAATTCATCTTTTTTATGGCTGAGTAGTACTCCATGGTATACATATAATAAAATATTTTGTTTTATATTAAGAGCATTTGACAACTATATTCACTTTTTTGATAATTTTTTTATTTCAGCATATTATGGGGGTACAAATTTTAAGGTTTAGAATAATGTCCTTACCCTCCTCCCCCCACAAGTCTGAGCTTCAAGTGTGACCATCTCTCAGACGGTGCACATCTCACTCATTATGTATGTAAATACCCACCCCCTGCTCCCCCCTCCCACCTGCCCAATACCCGATAAATGTAATTCCTATGTGTCCACTTGGGTGCTGATCAGTTAATACCAATTTGCTGGTGAGTATATGTGGTGCTTGTTTTTTCTATTCTTGGATGGGTTCCAGCTGTATCCAGGAAAATACAAGATGTGCGATATCACCATTGTTTCTTAGAGCTGAATAGTACTCCACAGTATACATATTCCACATTTTATTAATCCACTCATGTATTGATGGGCACTTGGGTTGTTTCCACAACTTTGCAATTGTGAATTGAGCTGCTATAAACATTTGAGTGCAGGTGTCTTTTTTGTAGATTGCCCTTTGTTCTTTTGGGTAGATGCCCCATGCCCAGTAGTGGGATTGCTGGTTCAATTCTTGCCTTTCCACATTGTGTGTGAAGTATATTATAAAAAAGAAAACCTTACTAACACCAGAAATAAAATCACCAATTAAAGTACTTCACCCCCAAAGAATTCAGAAACAAATATATTTACATGGTGAAAGAGTGTGTGAAAACCCTAGAATCGGTCATTTTAAACATTCTGCTTCACATGAACCTTCAACTTTAAAGTCACGTAATAAAACTCCTAGGAAAATCATTGGGTAGTTAGTGACAAGATAAATAAAGAAAACTTGAGATTATTTTTGATGCCTTCTCATAATTTTTTCTATGTTTTCTATGTGTATGTGTGTATGTATTTTTATTATTATATATTTACATATACCTATCGTATATATTTTGTACATATATTTTTAAAATAAGTATAAATGAAGTACAAGAGAGAAAGATGTTTTTTAAAAAGGAGAGAGGGGTTTCAAAGGTGGGACAAACTGTCACAGCAACCAAGAAAGGAAAGTTTCCATTAGAAAGTGATTTCACATTTATTTTTTTTATGATTTCACATTTTAAAATAAAAGATTAGCTTAAAATGAATGGATTTAAAAACATTGGCTTAATTTTAAGGACGATTTTGCCTTATGAAATCCAAAATGATAATCACAACACGAATGCGGTGCTGACCTTACGGTACACTCTCTCTGAGTTTGGCTCGTCTGTTCTAGCACGTATACTGTAAAGATCCAATTCTCCTACCACTTTCCTCTGTTTGAAAATCTGTGCAACCTAGTTGACTTTTACTTTCCCAAATATATTTTTTATACATCAAATCCTCCTTTTTTTATTTTTTCATTTACTTCTGATTATAAGGTATCACAACATGATACCAATGAATGCAGGCGATAATAGTTTATTTTGCAGTACTCTAAAAATTCCAAAACATGCTAACATCAAATTTTATGTTATCATCAAAAATATTTTTGCTGTATCACTTTTAAAATTGAGACGTGTTATACACATACCATAACATTTACCCTTTTAAAGTATACTGGTATGAGTGGATTTTATAATAGTATATTCATTCATAAGGATGTACAACTATCACCACTATCTATTCCATAACATTTTCATCACCTCAAAAAGGAATCCCATTCCCATTAGCAGTTCCCCTCTCTCCCAACCCCTTGCAACCACTAATCTACCTTCTGTCTCTATGTATTTTCTTAATCTGGACATTTCATATAAATGAAATCATATACTATGTTATCATCAAAATTGAATCACGAAATTTAAAAACATACAAAATCTGTAAACCCTTGAGAATAAAGCAGCTGAGATCAATTAAAGAAATATTATTATAGAATAATACTGCGAAATATGATGGAGAAAGTATAGAAAAATTATTGAAATTGAATGTTTATTAGCATCCTACTTAAGATTATTGAGTTTTACCCCTTACTGAATCAAAAGATAAGAAAAGAAAATTGTATTTTTATAAACCTTTACTAGAGATTATATTTATCCAGGTTTGCTTCAGGACATATTCTGATTCATTTCTAATGCAGGTCATTCCTAGCAGTTGATTGGTTCGATGACCTATTTGCAAGTATCTAAATCATTCAATTTTGCCATTTTGAAAACTGAAAAATTCATAAATATAAAATTCAAATAACAATCACACCCTATGCTAATATTGTCATAACTTTTAGCCTGTTTATGCAATAATTAATAATTGCTTAATTGTATTTCTTAGATATCTACAGATGTGCATAATTTAAAATTTTTGGAATAAAAATTAAATGGATATTTATTTAGATTTCTTTGTTCTTGCCTTCATTTGTTTTGCATAAGCAATGCTACACTCATGCAAATCAATACAAATAGAGAAATTATGCTCCTGTAAATTATTTCATTTATATTTCCAAATAGACTCATAACTACCAGAATAAAATATTTACTTTATAGTCCAAATGTCATTAACACTTTATAAATAATTTATTACTTTATGTAAAAAGTGAATATTGAAATAACTAAGATATGATAAAAGATCAAAATAGTATCATGTCCATTGAATCATATGATATACCAGTAAGTATACTTTCTATTCTACATTTCCTTCACAAATAATTTGTCATCTCTACTTCCTTCAAACTTATCTCAGTAATTAAATGCTTTGAATTAAATTTTAATGTATATTTTCTTTTTAAACCATTACATCATGTCCAACATCTCTGCTACAATATATGTCAAATTGAGTCACCAGAGGGTTATATATGACTAATAGCATGAATTGTTAAAATAGAAACACTGGCATGAAACTTCTTGAATGAATGTGGTAGAATCACAGATGCTACAACCTTCTTAGCTCCATAAGCAAAGACAGGTTAAAATATATGCCTCACAGGAGATTTTTAAAGGGAAGGACAAGAGAGAGAGCAAGGTAATCAGGGGTTGAATCTAGGTGAGGAGTGAAGATAGGGAAGGAAAATCAGAGTTTTAGAACAACTTATCTAAAATTGAGTCTTCATCAACAATATAATTTCTGTCTCCGCACGTGGCCTTAATTATTCAAATATAGCTAAGGGCATACATATAATCTCCATAAGTTTTCACAACCACTCCAGTACCTTTTGGGAGAAAATATATACTGCTTCAAGCCAATTCTTTGTGAAATGTCTTACTCTAACATTAGATAATATAGTGTACATTGTTCCAGCTCCAAAACATTTTAAGTGTCCTGATTCTCCTCAATTGGTTTCTATTTCCTCCTACAAATTTATGAATTCCTAATATCTCTACCTCATGTTGATTCCTGGGCAATTTTTGTAACTGAGGTAGGTAGGCAGATGCTACAATACTATCGGGAACTACAAAAAGATTTGGTCAATGGTATTGCAATTCATTGAGGAAATCCTAAAGTTGAAGCCAAATTTGAGAACAGAAGATATTTTTTCACTCATATATATCTAGTTTCAGATTTACTTTGTTTTCTTCCTTTTTTTTTTTTTTTTTTTTTTTTTTCTGACTACCATTTCATTAGCTCTGACCTCTTAAGCTCTTCATAGTTACAGGTTTCTTTTGTCTCAAGGCTCTGTTAACTAGGTAATGTTTTGTAAAATACTTGAGACATTATTAACAGGTCCTTTGGGCTAATTCTTTCATAAGGTAAAGAATATTTTCCATTAAAATTAAACACCAGCCTCCTGGTTAATAAGCTTCTAATTTCATGTTTTCATATGCAGAATTTATTGCATCAATTACATTAACATTTATTATTTTTATTTTTTCTTCCCTCTGCTTGTCTCTTGCTTTCTTGCTTTCACCTAGCATTTTGTTTTTTCCAATAGTTTATATTTTTAAAATACTGTTAAATAGCTGATTAGCCATTTTTGTTACTTCTAATCTTAATATATCCAAAATAAATTTCTCCAACTTTTCCAAGATTACAATTCCCATATGTACCTGTAGAATACACCAAATACTTCTGGTTTTTCATTGTCAAACAAATATTCATGTCTTTAAACAAACAAACAAAAAAAACTAAATTGTGGAGTAAAATTGTGCCGACATGATATTTTTATTAGATTAACCACAAAGAAGCATATATTTGGGAGCTAGATTGCTGGGGTCTGTTAATAATCTTGTTCTTTTTATATCTAAATCCAAATTATTATATAACTTAGACTTTGGTAGATTTTATCCTAAACTACACTAAATCATGCATGAGAACAATGTTTGATTTGAAAAGGAAAAATGTGTACACTCAGATGATGAGGCCCGCATTTTAATCATCAGGACAAAAGCAAATGTAAGCTCCAGCCATAAACATGGCTCTGGTACCGGCTCCCATTTTTTTTCTTTGCCACTTGTTCTGACACATGCAAGTTTCCAGTTATCTCTCTTCTTCCCTAAGGAATTTAATCACTGGTTGCATAAAGCAGCTTATTCTTATTCTGACAGGGGCAAAGAATTAGTACTCTACACAGTGATCTTTCCCACCCTCCCTCTAGCTGTTGCCTGCTTACTTTTTGCTCTTAAACTACAGAAATAGAAAGTGATTTAAGTTTAATTTTTCTCCTTTTGAAGTCATGATGAATAATCATAAGGATGAGTCAATACGTTTTAAAAATCCAAAGGATAATAACTCTGTTGTATTCATTTGCTAAAAACAGATGCCCCCTAGAAAGCATATTTCATTTTCAAAACTTTAAAAAGATTACCCAGCATGGAATTGGATATATAATTTATAAGTCACAGCTATTTAAAAATTATAATAAACTCAAAACTTACAAATTCAGAATAAACAGTTAATATTTACAAGATGCCATAGTGCCTCTTACCTAGATTAATATACACTGAAACTACATTTCTTTCTGAAACTGACACATAATTTATTTTATAAAGGACTGAGAACAAAATATAATAATTCCACAATAACAAGAACAATATGATTGCTTTGGATGTGTCATAAGTATATACATATCTATTAATATTGAGCATGATAAAATATATTAACCATTTCATTTGCATAAAATGAGATTAAAGTTACAAAAGAAATGAAAGTTCAGCTCTACTTTTCATAAATTGTTAGTTCATCAAAAAAATATTGCTAAACATTACTTTTATTTTATATTTTTTTTCACTTTTTGGAAAGAAGAGGACAAGCAAATTTTGATATGTTTGTTATATGTCTCAAGATACTTACATTTCACTTAGAATAGGATAAATTACATCAATAAAAATTTCTCTATTGATAAAAATTTCCATATCAATAAGTAACATTCCACTTCTCTTTCAAATATTCATTTGGATTCTCTTCCTTCTGGAAAATCTATGCATAGATAAGTTAGTAGAGTGAAGAAATCAAAAAAGGTAGCTACATGGTACAAAGAATATGGAAATCAAAGAATAGCTCTAGATCTAATCCTCAGCTCTCTTACTTGCTATGTCACCTCAGGTAAGTCTAAGTCTGAGACTTAGACAAGTTTACTACCTATAAAATGGAACTTATAAGAGCTAACAAGGGCTTAATGTGAGGAATATATATACATATATAATAATCTTTATATAGTGATCATATGCTCAAGTTTATCCAAGAAAAACTTTTTACATCTCCTGTCCCCACATAGTATTAATAGTGCCTATTTTCTCCCTCAAAACATCCAGTTAAAATAATAAATTGAATATTCATTCTACCTATAAAAAATCTAGTAGGTAGTAAGTAAAATTTTGCAATTCAGGAAATGATAACTTTTTAAATATTATGATGAATCAAACCAAGTGAAATATTCAGTTTAGCTATATAGTAATATAGAAAAAATCTTCACAGAGAAAGTCTATTCTGCTATGTAGTCTAAGGACATCTTACTAATGAGTCATTATTAGAAATAATAAAAATATCTCAAAACATTAAGAAAGTTAAATGAAAATATATTGCAGTGATTATTTATGCCTTATAAATGAAGTTCTGGAGTTCAAAGTTTAAAACCAAATTAAATCAATAATGTGGTATCATAACTATTAAAAATTATATTTGGCTTTCTAACATTTAGAGAGCTTTAAAATGTAGGTTCAATAACAAAATGATAGAATATGAATATTTTAGTATAACTAGAAAAGTCTTAAAAAGCTTTGTATGCAGTGTTTAATTCTAAATTTTAACAATTCTCAAGACTGTGTACTTTTGTACAAAGGTAACAATAATAATGATAGCAACAATATTAATAAATATTAAGTTATTAAATACTTATAATATGCTAGCTGGTGTAATTAATCTTTTACAAGTCTGAAAACATTCACTCCTCATAATCCATAGGTTAAGTACTATTGTTAGCACACCCATTTACAAGGAGGAAACTGATAAACACACAGGTTAGGTAACGTGCTCCAAATCACACATTAGTAAATGATAGATCCAAAGTTCAAATCTAGACAACAATGGTTCCACAGGCCCCATTCTTAACCACAATTCAATACTTCCTCTCTAGTTTGGTAGATAAAGGACTGTAAAATTTGAGTTTTGGAAAAATCTTTCTTTTTCAGGGTTCAAGGTACATGGTGCAGTATGGAGAATGGATTAGAAAGTATCAAAATGGCCATTAAGAAGCTTTTGTAGTAATTCTGATAGTACATAATAACGTCACCAAATAAAATAGTATGATGAAGGAGAGAAGTTGATAGATTATAAAATGTCAGGCATTTGAAGGCAGTGAAATTGATAAGACAGTATGGTTTATTGATTATAGCCAGTGACGGAGAGGGCAATATCAAGGTTGCTATCTGATTTTTTCTGAGGATTTGGGTGAATTTTTGTGTGATGAGATATGAAATATATAAGGGGAAGAGATGAAGCTCAGTGTTGAGTATATTGAGTTAGAGTTCCTCATTGGACATGCAGGTGAAGTTGTCCATAAGGAAGCTGGATATGTGGTTGAGCAGCATGGAAGAAAGATCTAAGCCAAAGGTACAGTCCTATCATACACAGATAATCAGTAATTGACACCATATGATGGATAGGGTTGGTTACTCAAGAAGAGGTTTGACTAAGACCAGTGGAAACTCATGAATTTCCCAAATGTAACTTTATCCAATTTTTTAAATCCTCCACCATACCAAACATTTTCCTACTTCCAGCTGTAAACAAAGATTAGAAGAATCTAGTTTGAATTTTTGTTTTCAAGTGAAGATGGTAATGAATAGTAAAATGGCTCAGAAGAAGAAAGACAGAGGAAATAGGAATAGAAATTGGAAGCCTGGATAATCTACAGTCTAGAACAACCAAACCCTATGGATTAAATATGAAATAATGATTGAAAGAGGCACATGATTGATTATTCCAATGTCCTCACATCTAAATCAATCAATAAACCACTCACCACCCCAACCCCACCAAGCAATACTGGGTGATGTCATCAGCATTTGACTTCTTCATAGAGAAAAGGTTCTATAGCAAAGTAGATTCATATTTCCTATTTTTCTACCCAAAGTTAAAGATAATAGAGAACTTGCCATGGCATAAAATCTGCAAATAAAAAAGGGCCAAAAATAAAAAACAACCCAAAATTATAAATCTGATTTACTCCACTTTTCTCCAAATAATAAAGCTGTTTTTCACATACATTGTGAACTTTTCAGTAATTTACTGGGATGAAGATAAATCATCCTGTATTTTTATGTAATAAGAATGCTCTGCTATCAGTCAGAAGTAGAGATGGCTGAACATGCTTAAATAATTTTTTATCCCTTTTTCTCACTGTTTGAGAAGATAGTACTCCCTTGTTTATATAAAATACTGCTTGGTTTGCTATAAAAAGAAAAAGTTTGGGAACAGACAAATAAAATTCTGACGCTAGAGCACTTTCAAAAATCTCTAATTTTAAAATTATATTACAGTCAAATTTTCTCTATGTTTCTTTATTAAAAGAAAAATATTTTAATGCATCTTATTTGCAATATAAGTATTTTAAGTAATATTTAATACACATTCCCCAAGGTTTAAATAGTTTAAGGTCTTTTTTCTTTAAATTTAAAAGTATATTTATTTCTAACATTATCAGTAAAATTGAAATGTTCATATTTGAATCATCCCTAAATTAAGAGTTCTCATTTTTCTCCATTTCTAAAATGTCTTTCTCAGCTACCTGGCAAGACTCAGGATATGAAAACAGTAACTCAATAAGGGCTTCATTTTTCTCTATACCTATTAGTTTTTTGTTGATTTAGCTGCTATCATTTACTTATGGTTGTAAGATAAAACAAATCACTGAATAACTGAATTTGAAAAGAAAATTTTCTTTTCCCTTTCTGATGCTTACTTCTTCTGTCATTATTATAGACTCACAGAGGAGATAACTTCAAGAAAGATTCAGAACATTCAATCATATAAAGTCTGTGCATGTTCATATTGATAATGCTAACAAGGGACAAAATATATCCAGATGTTGGCCATAATGAAACAGGAGTTTGTTTTATCTGTCTAGGTAAAAACAATTGTATTTGGTCACTATTATTGTAAAGTAACTCAAATATTGTCTGCTTTTAAGTTATTCTATCTCTTTGAGTGGTCCTACGTAAAATATTATTTAAGCAGATTCAGTCCACTTGAATCAGCAAAGTGGGCAGAGGAAGCTGAATAGCAGCATACTAATATGTCCGAATGTTCACACTTCCCACAAGATCCTAATCTGTTTGTGTTTCTCTTTCCTCCTTAAAAATGTTCAAAATGGAACATTTTTAAGAACAAAAGACAATCTCTCCTTCAAGTTTAAATTCTCATTCTAAGTAAAATTTTTTTGCCAAATTTGTAAAAATTAACCATATTTCCCAAGAGTTATAGCACACCGCTTCTTATGCAGACAGCACACTATATACACAAAAATACCACACAAACATCTGGCCCTGATTTACCCTTTATAACTAATAAATATAAATTGCTAATATCTCAAGCATTTAAAAAATATGTTACGTTTCTTCCTTTTTCTCTAGTTATTGATTCAGGCTTCCGTGATGCTCCTCAATTTGACTCCCTAAGGTAGCCTGGTCCACGCTTGGCATCAGTAACCAAGATCTCTCCTGCAGCTCATAAATTCAGAAAATTCTTAATAAGTTGCTGTGTGGGTGTTAGCCCGGCTAACATCCCTGATTCTAGTACAGTCCTCATTTGTTTATTTCTCTACACTAATACTATGTTACCTTTTAAACTGAATGCAATTTCAAAATGAACAGGCCATTTTTATACTTGAAATAGATTGATAATTCCATTACCTACAAGATAAAATACAAAATTGTTGCGCTAGTACTTTATTATTATTTGGTCCCAAAATTTCTTCTTCACTATTCTTTGCAGCACACTCTCCTAAGAATCCATCAGTGCATCATTGTGAAGTCCTTGAACATTTGCCTTATAATTTCATAGATGTAACCTTGGCAGGTGCCGTTTCCTCTGATAGGGTTGTTCTTTCCCATCCCTTTACCTAGAGGATCCTAATTGTCTCTACACCCATAGCACTAATTTCTCTGAACTTTTAACTCTGGATCCACACTCATTCTCCCAGCATGGGCTCCTAATCAAGCCATGCTGAGTCACTCATTGACTCTTCAGCTCATACTTGTCGATCAGCAACCATGTACCCACTCCCTCCTAGGCTCTGAAAGTAGAGGGATAAACACAGCAAGCCTTTCTTGTGAAACTTTTATTCTTGTGAAGAAGCCAGATAATAAATGAAAATGAAATGTAATCACTGGCACTAACGGTGCCATAAAAGGAAACAAAGTAAAGTTAGAGAACACAGAGAGAGCCGAAGGACTAGTTTACCTATGATCATCTGCTAAGACCTGACTGAAGGAGTGGCATTTAACCAAAATTTAGGTAATGTGAAACTGTAGACACCTTCTCAAAACTTCTCATTATATTGAAATGAAAGTTAGAACTTGTTTACATAAAAGTCATCCTCGAATTGGGTAGTTTTACAGTTAAACAAAAAAAAATGACTTCAAAAGAAAGTAATTGAAAAGTTATACATTCATATTAGAAGCATTTTATTTTAACTTACAACAGTTTAATCTACTTTGATTTGCCAATATCATGATATTGGGCCATGGACTTTTAGTTTAGTATGCACCTGCTGGTTAGAATTTTACATTATCTTTCCTACAAAAATCTTCCCACAATCAAAATTTGGTCTTCTTCAAGTGGATTGAGAAATTAAAAATAAAATATTCTTTTTTAAGGAAGTTTCAAAGCATTTTCAGTGTGTTTATCTGTATAGATTTAGAGGTACAAGTGTCATTTTGTTATGTGGATATATTGTGTAGTGGTGAAGTCTGGCTGGGTTTTGCATGCATCCATCACCCAAATAAGGTACATTGTACCCATTGAGGGGATTGAGTGATAAGAAATTGCTTGAAAATAAAATATTCTGAAGAAGGATACATTTAATGATTTTTATGATATTTTTCTCAACTTTTACATGATTTTCACCCATACTCTAAACTGATAATCATTCTAGTAACTAATATTTATCAAATTTTTCCAAAGCATTCTACACAGTTCTCACTTAAATGAAAATGTTTTTCTTTTATATACATATTTTTTCCACATATATAATATTTACATTATACAATTATAAAAAGCAATTCACAGGGCAGGGTTGTAAAGTATTAGTATTGTTCTATTTATTAAGGTAGCTGTGGGTTTCACTTATTTAATATTTAAGCTGTATCTCTCTGCTGTATACATTACGTGTTTTTCTAAAAATTAAATAAGTTCAGTTGGCATAAACGTAATTGGGAAAAATAGCCCATTCTCTTTGTAAGAATTTAAGACTAATATTGGTGATAAAAGCAGAAAACATCCCCAAATTAACCTGTTTCAGTGTATCATGGACATCAATTAATTATATATTACAGTAGGAATGGAGAGCATCAGTTAATTTGGTACAGTTCAATTAAGCAGAATTATTTTAAGGGAGCTTGTAGGTGGGTGTCTGTGTCTGTTTCTTCTATTCATCTGTGATCTTACATTTTGAGCCTGGATTTTATTCAGACCTGTGTAATTGTCAGGGCTTGCAACAGTGTCAGCGTACTATACACTTAATAATATTTGTTCAATGAATAAAAGAAATTGAATGACTATAACATATACACATTCATGTACTTGTGCTTCACTCTATCACTTAAGAAATTAAGTAGTTCTCATTTCAATATTTTGTCATTTACATCTTGCTGCTGCACTTAATAACTAAGAATTACTTGGGAAATAGTAATTTCAGTCTCCAGGTTGTAGTCACATGATGAGTCATAGGAAAATGAGTTTTAGAGGTTCACATGATACTTGCTGTTTTCAGGCATGAAATGAAGTTGCATTTATAATGTCTCATTTAAAAAAAAAAAAGCTTTGATGCTTTCTAAAGAATTCTGAAATTTCTACCAGAATTATAGCAATTATTTAAAGACTTTCAAAAAGTTATAATCACAGTTTATCTAGGAATTGATAAAGAAGTATTTTAAATCCTTCATTTTCTGAAATTAGAATAAGCCTTTAAAATCTTAAGAACTCTAATGTGTTTAGACAGATATTTTGTGATAAAATTAACCACCATGACTAACAGCACTGAATGCCTTTGTTAGGATTTAGAGCCAAATACGTTGTTGTATTACTATTTGTATTCAGGATTAATGCTGTTCATGAGCAGATAAAAATGCCTTATTGAATTGCATAGAACATAATACTCCTCTTTATAAACATAGAGCCATCCACAATATCAGTTTATTAGCATTAGAAGTTACAGAACTCTAGCTCCAGCTGTTCTTTGTGAAGTTCAGAGACGAAACAATTAAACAAGAATGCATTTACATTTCTAAGTGCTCAAGATAAGTGGTCTCTCTGGTCTTTTCTGTTGTGGAGAACTCTAGAAATCTAATTCTTAAAGGCATATCTACTGAGGCAGTGTCTACATGACACTAAAGCAATCAGATAAAAAATGAAAAATTTAACTACCAAATGTCTTCCCAATAGTTGGGGTCTTGGCATCATATAGATAAAACACTTGTGACACTGAAACTTTCCCTTTAGTATATGTGTTCTGAATCACTTATACACAATAACAGAACAGATTTCAGCAGCTTCCCCACTGAGCAATGTAATATTCACATCAAAGCACAATCGTGAGTATGAGCATCTGCCTAGGAACCTAAGGAATACCCCTAAATAAATTTATACTTTCAGTTAGTCAAACCTAAATGAGGTAAATTTTATAAGATTTAAAACCATATATGTATATTTGTATATATATATAAACATATGATATGTTTATCATATAGATACACATATATGATAGGTTTATCATATATATATACATAGATAAAAAGGAGAGTCTAGAAGTATATATGCCAAATCATTTTTTAATAATCCATTTATCTTATTTCTCCTTTGTTGAAAAATTTATAATTCCTTTTCACTTTGCAGTGGTTTCTGAAGAGCTCTGGCCATAGAATTTTTTGCTTAATTAAAATTTTACATAGAATCTCACTATGCAAAATATGTAAGAGCAGCTCTGTTCGGGTAAAAGCTTACAAACCTGTTGAAATGGCCCCATAGATGTGTACCATAAAGCAAAGAATGAAAGTCACTAATCTATGCAATAAATTCACAGCCCTGTCTGCCTTTCATGCCTTCTGTAAATCTGCCCCACCTTACCTATATCTTTCATTCATTCATTTAATAATTAAAAAAATATTCACTGAGCAATACTTACATGTTAGACACTCTGAGACACTGGAAAAACAAATATAAGACTCTGACTCCACTCTCAAGGAATTTACAACCTAGAAGAGAAGATAGACATATAAAAATTAACTGTAATACAATGTTATTCATATAATGTCTGTAGATGTGTCTTAAGTAAGGTGGTGTCACAAAGGAAAGAATGACTAATCATATAGATTAGTAAAGAAAGACTTTACCAAAGCACATGCTTGAATTGGATCTTGAAAGAAAGCATGGGGAAATAAAAGAATGCATAAAAATTTGATGAGAGAACAAAGGGAGTGATTTCATTTTTGGTAGAAGACACTGTGTGCAAAAGCACAGACATGTCAGAGTGTGATGCCTTTGGATAACAGAGAATTCAAGGGTAGCTGAAATGTAGGATGGGAAGGGACCATAACTTACAGAGCAATTAAAATGGTGCCTTTCCCCATAATCAATAGGAAGCAATCTTTGAAACAGCCACACAGGTCCATATTAAGAAACAATAAAACCTACTTATTAAGAGCATGTCTTTGAGATCAGACAAACCTTAATTTGATTCCTGGTACTCTCACTCACCATATGTTTTAAGGCAAACATTAGGTTTCTATTTCTTCATGTGCTAACTGGGATAATATCTATTTTACAAGGTTATTATAGAGATTAAATAAAGTCACATAAAGTCAGTGTATAGCAAGTTATTACTATCATTGCCATTGTTTTTGGTCTTTTCTCATATCTATATCTTTGTTCATATTGTGTTCCTAAAGCATGAAAAATAGATTCCTTCTACCATTTATTTAACCTAAAATGGACATATCCTTCAGATCTCAGGACAAGCTTTAACTCCTATTCCTCTGATAACATTTCTCTTGTCTGTGAATATCAAGGATACTTAAAAGCAGCACCTTCCACTTATTTTTAAATAATTACCATCATATATAAAATATGTAAAAATTCAAAAATATGTATGTTTTGCATACCAAACCAGTTTGTAATTGCTATAAAGATTGTAAAAATATTTTTAAATTATTTTTGAAAACCCTTATGCCATGATCAGACTTTATTTATGGACTGTACACAAAGTAACTTTCAATTCCTTCAACTATTTTTTTTTTAGAGCTCATCAAGACCTCCATTATTTCACACATCCATATTTTTCCATTTATTATTGCCACATCATTTGGCTTTCCACCCAGCTTGGAAGGACATAGTAACTCCTTTCAACAATACTGTTATCTGCATCCTAGAATTATCTGTCCCTGTGACCATTTCCAATACACCTGTCCTGCCAATTTTAACCCTATGATAAATTGCAGTATCGTTTATCCCCTACTGCTTCTACACATGTGTCTCTATAGAAAATCATGAAAATTTGCTAATTGTTTTCACTACATATTCATGTGCCCTAAACACAGAGAGGCTTTCAATATCTTTTAATTTTTTTTCTAGGTGAGTTTCAATCTAGTTTCATTCACTACACATCTGAGCACCTGACACCTGTTTTACTTTGCAGGCCCCTGTCCATTTCCCTTATTTTGAGTGCGTAACTCTACTTTGCAAATGATTTTAAAAAATGAGTTCCTCAGGTAGGTGTTCCTTCATTTTACCTCACCATTTAAAAATGTCCAAGATTCTTTTTCTATCCTTTTTTATTTTTTTATTTTTTTCGTTTTATAGGGAAGTATGTCCAGCTACCCACTTGTCTCCATATCCATTTCTCTTTACTTCCTCTAGATTCTTATTCTATCACCTTTCTCCTTTTATCATTTTTATTTTCTCCTGCTCTATATTGGAGCATGGAAGTTTTTCAAGTGAATAAAGGAAGAAGTGTTTTATTTTTGGCAGAGGAAACTGCAAAAACACAGTCTGCTACTAATAAACTGCTTATTAATATAGTCAACTTCTTGTGTTAAGAAGCAATTTTGTTTCTCATAGAATTAATCTACTGAGTTATCAAATTAAGGTTCTAACACATTAGAAAACATTATATTCACATTGCCTTCATTTACTCAACCCGCTCACTCCTCAAACTCTTGTCATTTGGCGTTCATTGCCACTACGTGAATAAAATTACTTTCTTTATTTTTTTATTTCAGCATATTATGGGGGTACAAATATTAAGGTTATGTATATTGCCCATTACTCCCCTCCCCCTTAAAACTACTTTCTTGATAATTACAAATGTCTCTATAATTTCCAAAGCAAATAATCTTGTTAATATTTCTTCTCATTCACTTCCTTGCATATGCTGTCGGAGACACTCCTTGCTTGACTTCTTTTCTGCCTCCTTCAAAAATTGTTCTTCTTCTCTTTACTTTCTAAATTTAAATGTTACAGATTCCTAGTAAAAATACAGCTGCATAAGGCATATCTATTCCATTTTTCTTCCTGAAATGCATAACATTAACAAAAAATAGGAAAGGAAATTCCATCTTTAATGAACCTTAGAAAACTACAAATTAAGAACTATGGAATCTTAATCAAATTAAGAAAAGAGACATACAGGTAAGACATAACTCACCATATCTTAAGCACAGTACAGAATTTTCTAAGTGAAAGGATTTGGAGAAGACCAATAAATAGTAATTAATTTGATTTTTTTTTTTTTAACAAAAAGATTGAAGATGTAAATCAGCCATGGAAGAAGCCATAAACATTTTCATGGAGGCCCATTTTCATACTGGATACTTGTAGACAAAGGTGAGGGAAGAAGGAAATGTACACATAACATTTTGTTGACTTGACCTAAACCATATATTGGTTGAAATTAGCTGGAAATAAAGTGAAATGATAAAAAGAGAAAAAGCAGTAGCATATTTGTAAAAGGTGACCCCAATAAGCACAACAAAGATAAATAAACAAAACACCAGTAAAATGCCTACATTCCATTTAGACAATCAACTGATCCTGATTATCCAAAGTAGAAAATACAAAAAGAGGAATCTACAAGTATACATGCCCAATTAAAGATGGAGAGCACCATATATTTCTGGAGAAAGTGCTCTGAAATAATTGGAGTAGCCAAATGACCTAAAATGTCACCACCGCCTCTTACCAGGAGATGAGAAAGAGGGAATAAAAAGTAAGAGCTCCTATAAGAAGCACAAGAGATCAGAGGAGAAAATATATGACTTTTAAGGAAATTTAAGGTGAATTCACAAAAACAGTTATATAAAAGTAATACCTTTACAGAAATAAAAGCAAGAAACAAGTTAAATATTAGAATAAGCACTGCTAAAAAAAGAGTCCAACGTACAGAGGAGAAACCTGGGGAAATTATATAAAATGGAATGGAGAAAAAAAGAAGAAAGGAAAACTAAATATACAGATACAACATAAAAATATTTGGTTTTTCTTAGAAAGAAATATCTAAAGGCATTCTAGGAAATAAATTTTTAATATAGTATTAAAGACAAGCAACTTAGGTAAGAACCTGGGTTGCAGAACATAATGTAAATATTATAAACCTTGACCTAAAAGCTACACAATGTGAAAATATCAAGCATTTGGTTGTTGTGGAGAAAGTAGGTGAGAATAAATGGAAATGTTAATATTCTCATTTTCCATATTGAAAGCACTATCTCAAATTAAAATAATATAAAAAATAAAAATTTCATATATTATTTGAAGTTAATGTGACAACTAGTAAATAATTATAGAAATAGAAAAAAGAACAAAAATGAAGTGCATTCAGAATGCACAAACTATATAGCATATTATAGAGAAAAAAGTAGTAAAAACAAAATAACACAATAAGATAAAAATCATCAAATTAGATATACTCACTTTTTATAAACAATAAAAGTACATCATACTAAAAAAATAAAAACACGACTATATATTATAACAAATAAAAGATCAAAATTAGTAAAAATAAAAAAATTAGAATCAATCTAGGTTTTCACCAATAGGATATTTAAATATTTACACTCCATCTATACCATAAAATTTAATATGACATTTAAAAGGATGAGGTAAATATAAATGTTAAAATGAAAAGATGGCTCAGATAAATTTAATAAAAAATCAAATATTACAGGAGTTTTAGTGTGATTTAAATTGGGTAAAAATTTTCAAAAGGGTGTAAGACAGTTGTGTGGGTTTCTGTGTATATTTACAAAATGTACCCATAGAAAAAGTATGTACAAGAAACTGCTAACTCTCTCTTATAAATGGGTGGACAAAAGGGGATGTGTTGGATCTGGTACAGAAAGTATACTCCTCAGGATAGACCAGATTATATATTGGTAACAATCAAGTTTAAATGGTGGTTTATAATAGTGCAACATCTATTTCTAACTCAGTACTTTAACTTATGTAGTTTGTTTCTGATACTTTAGCAGGAACTTTGCCCATTTTAGTCATTCAGAAACCTAGACTAACCTAGCAGACAGCATTTTGCAGTATGCCAGAGAAGAGAGAGCACTCTGAATGGTCTCCCTTCCACTCACAACTCATTAGCTGGAATCACCCCCATGGCACCATATGCATTCAGTAAAGCAAGAGGTGCAATCCTACCATTGTCCCAGAAGGGAGCTGGAAATATTTGCCAACATTACTGACTACTATAAAAAGGAACACCAAGGCCTTGTATATTATTTGATTCTTTTACAGTGAGCATATATTATTTTTGTACAAAACAAATAAATATTATATATATATAAAATATTTGTTGTAAGTTACAGAAAACACAAGCAATTTATTGGGCTCATATGTTTAAAAATCTCAGGAGCAAAATACTTTTTAGATGTGGTTTGACCAGGGATCTAACTCAGAGTCTCTGAAATTTTTTCAAATATGATTTCCTTTAAAACTTTACTCTTAAGCTGGCTTCCCACTTGGCAAAAATAAATAAAAAGGACTTCCTTAATTTGAGGCTTCACATTTCCCAAAAGCAAATATCTAATTTCCCTCTAACACTGAAAGTCTTGCTTCACTACAATTTAACAAACTTTGTCACATTAACAAACTTTAACCGACTGCTATGAAAAGAGAAATGAGATTCAGGTAAGGCAGTGATTCTCAACCTTGCTGCACCCGAGAAACTTTTACAAATCCCAGTGTTGGGCCACAACCCATAGTAATTAAATGATATATGGGGATAGATCAACATTTTTTAAAGATTCCTGGGTGATTGCAAATGTATTACCAAAGTTGATAACCAGTGAATTAGGTAAGATTCACTTCCAAAGCTAGAGCTGGAATTATCCCACCCAAACACATTACCTCTACATATTATAAATATGTCAGAGTGAATGGAAGGAAGATGGCTAACAAATGGCCACTGTATTAGGAAGTACAAATGTTCTTTAAAGTGCTTTTCTTAATTCTCTTCTGACACTGACATTTTTATTCTTTTTTCCCTATTACTTTCATTTTTCTTTCTCCTAGGACATCAACTATAACTTGTATGCAGCTTGCTACCAAACACAGTGTATTAATGAGGGTTCTCCAAAGAGATAGAACCAATAGAGTATATGAGAGGGGATTTATTAGGGGAAATTGGTTCACATGATCACAGAGGGTGAAGTCCAGTAGGCCTTTTGCCAGTTTGTGAACCAGAGAAGTTGGTAACCTAACATAGTCTGGAAGTTTCAAAACCAGAGAAGCCAAAGGTGCAGCCCCCAGTCCAAGGTCAAAAGCTAGAGAGCCCCCAAGGAGGCTGCTGGTGTTAGACCCAGAAAACAATAGCCCAAGAACCTGGAGTCAGATGTCCACATGCAGAAAGGGAAAAGGTTTCCCTCTCCAGAAGGAAGAGAGAGAGAGAGTAGAGAGAGAAAATCCCCCTTTTTTACCCATTCGTCCCAACCGGGCCCCCAGCAGATAGGATGATGCCTGCTCACACTGAGGGCCAGACTTCCTCTCTCAGTCTACTGACTCACTTCTCTCTGGAAACACTGCCACAGAAACATCCAGAAACAATGCTTCACCGGCCACCTAGACACCCCTCAGGCCAATAAAGTTGACACCTAAAATTAACCATCACACATATTCATATCATAACTAAAATGTTATGGAAGAGTAGGGAGCATACACTTTCATCAGACTTTTGGTATGAGTTTTAATTTCCATCTTGAAAAAGGAAATACATTCCAAGGACATGTTTCCCAGTATCAGAGCTGATTTCATGTTCTTTTAACAGTGATATTGGCTTACTACTAATTTTAATATTCCTGGATTTATCTTTCATCCCAGGTGCTAGGCCCATGACTCTTACCATCGCCAAATTTCCTCTTCTTATCACCTTTGTTCAAGTTCCCAAACCCTGATGTTTTATTTTGATCTTCATAGTTCCTTCTCTTCCACATTCAAACTCAGTCCAATGTAGCTTTTTGATGCCTATAACAACTCTTCCAATTTCCCATTCCTACCTGAAACTCTGGGTTAATCCTCATCATTTCATAATTTAACTACTCTAATAGGCTCCTCACCAACATCTGGGATTTAAGTCTTCTCTAACCCATTCCGATGCATAGTGATAATATTTACAAAATCTTAAAACTGCAACTAACTAATTAACTGCAAGTAACTAATTATGTTACTTCTTATTTCAATAATTCTCTTATTTCAATAATTTCTCTTCATTGCCCATTACCTAAACAAAACTCATCATACTTCTTAGCCTATCTTTTACACCTTTCCTTAATCTGGCTTCAGGGTACCCTTCTAGGTTTATATTCCCCTACTTTGTTTTCATAGTCTACACTTTGGGGAAACTGAATTGTTCAACATTGCCCCAAATACTCTGCTCTCCAGTCTATGTCTCTAATCAGAATTTTCCTCCACTTAGAATACCTTTCCATGCTCACTGCCTACCAAATTCTAGCATTTCTCAAAGATCAACTTAAATGTCATCCCTAGATGACAAATTTACTAACTCTCCCAACCAAATCAAAACACTTCCTTGTTTACATTTTCATAATTGTCTGAAATATTTTTCTTATGGCATTTATAAGATTTTTATATATTCTTTATTTTATTTTATAGCTATGACTATTTGTAATACTTATGTTTATTTTACAGTTTTTATTATTTGTTATCATTTTACTGGCCACAAGACCTAGCACAGCACCTGTACACATAAACACTTAAAGTTGTATTTATTGTCTAAAAGGAGACAGATATGTGCCAATATTCCATGCTTTTATATTTTTATATTTTATAGTCTGTTAAACCTATTTGGTGAATTTTCTCTAGCCATATTGAGATATCATCTCACCTCAGTTAAAATGGCTTTTATCCAAAAGACAGGCAATCATGAATGTTGGTTATGATGTGGAGAAAGGGGAACCTTCATGCACTGTTGGTGCAAATGTAAGTTAGCACAATCACCATGGAGAACAGTATGGAGGTTCCTCAAAACACTAAAAATAGAACTACTTTATATGATCCAGCAATCCCACTACTAGGCGTATATCCAGAAAAGGGGAATTCAGTATATCAAAAAAATATCTGCATTCCCATGTTTATTGGAGCACTATTCACAATACCCAAGATTTTGGATCTACATAAGTGTCCATCAGTGGATAAATGGATAAAAAAAAATGTGGTACATATACACAATGGAATGTTATACAGCCACCAAAAAGAAAATGAAATACTGCCATGGGCAACAACATGGATGGAATTGAAGAACCTTATGTTAAATGAGATAAGCCAAGCACAGTAAGACAAATCTTGCATGTTCTCACTAATACGTGGGAGCTAAATATTAAAAACGACTGATCTTGTGGAGACAGAGAGTAGAATGACAGCTAGCAGAGGATGGGAAGGGTAGCAAGAAGCAGAGGATAAAGTGGTGATGGTTAATGGGTACAAAAATATAGTTAGATAGTTAGATAGAATTACAATATTTGATAGTCAAAAAAAGTGGCTATAATCAATAAGTTAAGGTATGCTTTCAAATAACTAAAAGAGTGGAATTGGAATGTTCCTAACACAGAGAAATGATAAATGCCAGGGATGATGTATATCCCAATTACTCCGATTTGATTATTTCATACTGTATTATTGTATAAAAACATCACATGTAACCTATGAAGATGTACAATTATTGTCCTCAAGATAATTAAAAGTAAAAATAATCAAAAATTAATAAAATTTACAAAAACAAGTTTTAGCCTGTAATTTCAATTTTTCACTCCTCTGTGTCTGTATAATTACTAAAATTGAATAAAATTAAAAATTCAGTTTCTCAGCTTTACTTACCGCATTTCAAGTGCTCAGTAGCTGCTCCATATGGCTAGTAGCTACTATACTGCACATTGTAGCTATGGAACATGACTATTTTTGCAGAAAATTCTACTGTACATCACTGTTTTATAAGATATGTCTTTTGACTCCATGGACAGAAGCAGGCAAATCTTATCTTTAAGGTCCAAAAGAGTTATTAAGAGAAAATACTCCAGGAAGCTGCAGAACATCCCAAGTATTGCCAATACAATAGGAAAGCAATTTATAAAGTTAATACATTTTAATATAGCAATCACCAGCTTCATTTTAGGATTAGGTTATACAGAAATAGCAATAGATAAGAAATCAGAATACTAAGGAAAAAATAATCAAAATTATAAAAAAATAACAAAGAAAAATTAAGTCTAGTTCAATTTTGAATTAACCTTGAAATGTAATTCATTCAGTATTCAATATATTAAGCTGTCTTACTCTGTAGAAAAAAATACTAAACATTGATAATCATATTCTATAAACTTTACAATGTAAAGTTCCCAAAGTTATGAAAATAATTAAGCAATGCTTTGCATTGTTACTGGCACATGTGCAGATCACTCACTAAAAATTCTCTAAACTGAAAATAGAATGCTTCTTTTTCTAATGTAATCTATGGCTTTATTATAGATTCCTTTACATAGGTATTTTGTGCCCTTTGTTCAGCACTCATCACTCTCGTAAACAAAAACACTTGACTAAAACTAAGGTGATGTAGACAGTAATGGCCTTTTCTATAACAAAAGAGCTTATTTCTGGAATAAGTTTTAAATCTACACAAAATTCATTGCCATTGATTTGCTGAAATTGAACTAAAACTAGTAAATGACCTAGTATTTCATTTTAAATATATTTAATAACATATTGCCCCTGTAATAAAAGCATTTATGTTTTTGTTATATGATGAACACTCCCCAGAGATAAATGAGAATAAGAGATGAGGACAAGAAAATGATGACAGGCAGAGTTAACTGAAGGCACAGAATATCAAATCTGAATCTTAGCGGTGTCAAGGGGAATGAGCTAGGAACAAGTGTAGAGAACTCAACCTCTCAGGAAGAGAGAAATGAGTGGATCCCCTGGACTGATACAAATTAGCAGAAAAACATTTAGTATCAAACCATCTAGTACCGGTTCTCAACCGTCACCCTCTGTAGGGAAAATAGCTGAGCTATGTGGCTTCTAAAAGACAGAGAAAGAATAAGAGACTAGAGGTGGAGGAAATATGGAGCTGTTGGTCAAAGGGAACAAACTTTCAGTTATAAGATGAATAAGTTCTGAGGATCTAATGTGCAGCATGGTGACTCTGGTTAATAATACCATATTATATACTTGAAATTTACTAAAAGGGTAGATCTGAATCATTTTTATCAAAAAAAACCCCATAAAAAATGTAACTATGAGCATTGTATACACATTAAATTATCACATTGTACACTTAAATATATACAGTTTTATTTGTGAATTATACTTCAATAAATTGGAATAAAAAAGAAAGAAGAAATGAGAGAGAGAGAAACAGAAGAAAGAAAGAAAATGAGAGAGAGAGAAATCACTTCCCGTTGGAAGGAATAAGATTGCCAAACTACAGAGGCAAGGCCAGACCATCTCTGCACACTGGGTGTTAGTAGGGATGCAATGCCAACCTGAAGAAATGCCACAAGGTGGGTGAAAGTAGAGAAGAGAACAAAATACTTTGCTTCTTTCCCTTTTCAGGGATTGACCTTCCCTCCATAAACCAAGAAATAGGCTTATGAGTGAGATGTGATTACTGAAAATCAGCAACAAGGACGTGCAAAAAACTTAACTTACCACCAAGGAACCATGGACTGTACTTTTGAGTTTGTGTTTTCTGGGAAAATCTTTTGAACAACAACAACAAAAAATGAAGGAGTACCGCATTTCTCTCCTAAGACAGACATCATTTGTTTAAATCTTACCCATGAAAGAAACCTTGAAATCTCAGACATTTCTTCTCAAATTCTGTAAAGACCATGTTGCAATCTTTAAGAACAAGAACAGTTTTCTTACATTCAAACTGCCCCAGAGATACAGCCTTCTGTATCCACAGCAGAATAGTTCTTTTAATGTTTCAGAATTCATGACATGTAAGTACAGGGTAAAGAAAATCCTTCCTCTCTATAAATAGTTCTCTCATGGAGCTTACCCTCTTTTCCATTTCTTCAGTGGAGACATGCTTTTCATAGACAACTATCAAATCTGAGCCTCTACTACTTCATGCTAAGATTTTTCTGTA
Organism: Cheirogaleus medius; assembly: GCA_008086735.1. Classification (NCBI taxonomy): domain Eukaryota; kingdom Metazoa; phylum Chordata; class Mammalia; order Primates; family Cheirogaleidae; genus Cheirogaleus; species Cheirogaleus medius. The sequence continues at coordinate 29,314,742 of VBSM01002608.1, forward strand.
TATTTTAAGGTTTTGATTAACTGCTTATGCATTTTTCCAGTCACTTTAATGATTAAAAAAAACACTGAAAAAATTGCAATCATATAATTTGTTAGTTATCTATAACAAATTGACTCAAATTTGATTTCTTTATTTCAAATGTGACCAGGCAATTTGTTTCCATAATTACTAGATAAAAGAAAGTAAACATTTTCTTATTGGAAAGTCAATAAATATATTTTTCTTGAATACAGTTTAAAATACATCAAAGGGTACAATTGCAAATAAGATGCTTAGCTACTCTTTTTATTAATTTTGCCATTTTGAGTTTGGCAAGCCAGTTTTTCAAAGCACTGGTGTGTGTAAAGAAAGGCTTATTTTTATGTTTTTTAATATAATAAGTTTCAACTGATGATTTATTTCATGCAAATAATTAAATACCAAATTACAATATGTGGCAAGTAGAAATTGCTAATAGAAAATGCCTATCAAACCTGGGGAATATTAGAGTGTGCATGTGGGCTCAGTTCAGTTAACAGAAAAATTGGATTCCTATCATTTACTCTTGATAGCAATTTTGCCCTCTGTCCTTAGGTTCACCTGACATAACAGTACAAGACAAGCTATATTTGCAAAATAACACCTGGGAACATGCCTTGCACAAAATTCATTATTTGCTTAACAGTTTTATGCATGTTATGTACATTATTTGAAAAGTCTTCAGGTGCAGAGTTGACATTATCAAGGGATTCTGCTTCTGCAACTTTTCAATAAAAAGTGGCACATCTAAAAATCAGAACCTAGGAAAGTTTCTGTGGAGCAGCATATCAAAGTAGCTAGATTAAAAATGGAATGACTTTTTCTCCTTCATAAATTCCTGCCTAATATCTATAAAAATTGAAGTATTAATTAGCAGCATAATTGCTTGATGACAGTTTAAGTGTTTTTTCACATCAGTATCTCTCCTATTAAAAAGGAAAAAGTCTTTCCACACCTGCTCTTAAGACTATTATGGACTTTCATTAACTTCCTTTCTGGCCAGAAAGAAAGACTGTAGCTTTACTAATGGTAACATAGGACCTGAAAAGATTATTAATGCTACATAAATAGACATATATTGGGGAAAAAAATGTTTTAGGTGCTGTTGTGCATTATAATGATACTTCCCATAAAATGCCATTTATATTTTCTGGTAAATTCTATCTTCATTATGTTTGCTTAGTTTCTATCCTAAATTGTAGAATCAGACTATTCCACAACTATCTTCTAAAAATGCATATTATTTGATCACAAAGGGAATTGGATAGAAAGAAGTGAGAGATCAGAGCAACTTGATCACATTTATTGTAGAAGAAAACATCACTGTCTTCCCTACAGTGAATTAATGGTGTCACATTTGTAGACACATGCATTAAATGACATAATTACATTGGCTAATACTTACATAGGCACTGTTCTAAGGGGTTTACCAATACTATCTCTGTTTAATATCATAACACCCTTATGGTGTAAGTACTATTGTCATTTATTTCTATTTCAGAAATGAAGAGACTAAAACAGATCTAGTGAATAGCAAAGCATAGATTTATCACACACAGGCTGGCTTTGGAGTTTGAACTGTGCTTTTTTTTTTTTTTTTTTTTTTGAACTGTGCTTTTATTACCCCAGTAGTTATGAGCAACCGTGTATAAGGCTCATGCCAAACAGCAAATAGGGTTATGAAATATCAAAAGTCTAAACACGGTACTGGATGCTTTTTCTAACTAAACTCTCATTGCTTTTCCCCCTAGAATCTATAAATGCCCCAGCTTTGGTTATTAGCCACCTCTAGGAAAAATGAAGAATCTCTGTGATTCTCTTTGAAGAATTGTCATGGGGCTCAAATTTCATAGTACAGCCATGTTAAGTTATTGCAACACTGGCATTCACGAAAATCTCTCCAGCTAAAAGTCATAGCACTACTTGCCAGGACAGCATACTTTTATATTTTCTTTTGGATTCACCAAATGTTTTAACCATAGTACTCTGAAATTGCCAAGATACCAAAATAAGCAACTGGAAAGTTGATATATTAGTTATCTATTGCTGCTAAAACAAAACAAAATTACCACAATTTAGAAGCTTAAAACAACACTTCTTTATTATCTCACCATTTCCAGGGGTCATTTGCCCAGGTGTGGCTTAGTTGGGTTGTCTTTTCGGGGTCTTACTGGACTAAAGTCAAGGTGTGGGCTTGGGCTAAGTTGTCATCTAGTTGTCACCTGGAGTTCTCATCCAAGCTCATCCAGGTTGTTGGCAGAATTCAGTATCTTGTACTTATAGAACTGAAGTCCCTGTTTTCTTCCCAGCTATCTGCTGAAAGTCACTCTTAACTCTCAACCCTTAGGACTTAACCACAAAGCCCTCTCAAAACACAGCAGCTTACTTCTTCAAATATACCAGGAGAATTTCTCTTAAGGAAGACCTCAGTTCCTCTTTTAGGGGGCTACTTAACTAGGTCAGGTTCAAGAAGAAAAATCGCCATTTTGATTAACTCAAAGTCATTGATTAGGAACCTGAATTACATCTGCAAAATACTTTTAACTTGCCATATTCTATTGGTTAGAGACTAGTCACAGGTTTCACTTGCACTCAATGGAAGGGGAGTATATGAGATTCTGTTACAATCAAGATGTGATGGAAGAGAAATTACAAATTACATAAACTAGTCAATTTGATATAATTTTTTTGACCCTTCATATGTGAATCTTTCAATTCTCAAGAACCTTCCCCTTCTCCCTTAGACATTTCCTACAGAGAATATCAAATTTGAAGATGGTGTTAACTCATTCACTTTACTCATATGTATGGTCACCAGTTTGCATCCACCCAAAAACTTAACCAAAAATCACTTGTTGAAGCATAGAGAATGCATTTTAACTTTGTGTGTGTGTGTGTGTGTGTATGTGAGAAAGAGAGAAAGGGAGAGAGAGAGGGGATTTATCATTTTGTCGCTTCATTCTCATATTCATGTATTTTAAAGGTACCAAAAGTTATCATATGAATGTGGACCATTTCCTGAAGAACTATTCATGACATTTTGATGAACACTTCTTGTAGAAGATAACTAAAAATGTTCATTATAAAACCAGTTTAGCATTTGACTATTAATATATATTTTCAGTTACAATGCATAGCTCTTTTCCACAATGTATAGCTCTTTTTTTCAGTAACCGTACTTCTGTTAGAAATCTCTTTGTTGGTAACACAATTAACAAAGAAAAATGTAAATTAAACACATGATTATAAACAAAATACTAGAAGCAAATAATTTTTAATGCTATAAAATTTCCTCATTTTATTCTTGTAAAATTTTATTCTCAGTATAAGGAATCTGAAGCATAAAGAAGCAGAGTCACTTGCCTGAGACCACACATCTGATATGGGGAAAGAACCAGAAATGAGACCAGGCAGTCTGGCTCCAGAGTCTATTGGTACAAATGCTATGCCATGCTAGTTTTCCAAATGTAATAGTCAAGAAGTAGTTGAAAAGTTTCAATTTCTTTGAAACTTTTTGTGAACTAAAATAAAATCTTAAGCCTCCCCCGCCACCAGCTGACTGAATGGCCTCCCTCTTGGCCAAAGGGATACCTAAAACTGAGTTACTGGCCCATAAGATAGGAGATTAGACATGCCTTGTCATGCCCCTCCACCTTCTTGTAGATATCCTTTGTAACTAATTAACAGGCCTAAAGCTATGCAAGACAAACCTACCTGTAGGTCCTTAATTTACATAACAAATCACCGAGTCTGGGTATAAGTCAGGTGGCTTGTCTCTGAACAACAGACTTCCTTATCTTAAAACATTCCAAGCCTTTAAACCCACCTATAACCTGTAAAATACCCCCCAACTTTGAGATGTTCCCCTTTTTGGCCAAACCAATATACACCTTCCATGTATAAATTTATGATTTTACATGTAACTCCTGTCTCCCTGGAATGTATAAAACCAAACTGTAACCCAGCCACGGCGAGTTCACTTGCTCAAGGCTTCTTCAGCATGGCTCTGGGCCATAGTCCTCAAATTTGGCTCAGAATAAACCTCTTTAAATTATTTTACACAGTTTGGCTTCTTTTCTATTGACAATTTTAAAAGGAAAAATAAAAACTATTTTTGAAATTCTTATATTAATAAAGCATAGTATAGCATCTTATCCTCAATGGGTGCTCAATAGCTAAGAATTTCTATGTCTTCCTAGAATGTTTCACAGAACAGTTGTTCTGAGCCATACTAAGAAGTATTACATTAAAATTACTGCACCATCCGATATGTTTGGAAAGCTCCAGTCAAAATTAAAAATTGTCCTTTTATGTAGGACTTCTTAGAACCTGAAGTGTGACAATGTACTAAGAAAAGGGTATGATTTGCTCTATTTTTCAAATTTATTAAATTATAGAATCTTCCTTTTTCAAGCTTTCCTCCTTGGAGAACTAATATTTGGCCAAACACATTTTCAAAATGTTGTTTTAAAACTGTGTACACTCTAAAGTCGTTATTTATATGTTCTTGGAAGGTATCGGGCCTTGGGGAACATTATGTCATTTCAATCTGCAGTTTTTGTGCCTGATTCTTTGTCCTATGAGGGAAGAAAATTTATTATAAAGCTACAGATTTACATAATAAATAGAAAATGTCTGCTGCTCATGTCTACTATTTGGTGTGCTTCAGCCAGGGATTTTAGTTACAAGCCATTGAAGCAGATTCAGGTTGATTTCAGAAGAAAAGGAATGTGTTTAAAAGATATGGGTAACTCAGAGAAAGAAAGTACAACTGGCGAACCCGGCTCAGAGGTGAATCTTAAAATCAAGGCATAGAACTGCTGCCACCCAACCAGTTCCAATAAGCTGGCTCTGCTACAGCCATCATTATTGCTGCCTGACAGTAGGTGCTACAAATGGTACAACTTCAGTTCCCCTCCTTGAGACCCAATCATGTTTTAACTTACTCTACTATTAGGAAAAATATTCTAGTTTCCTCTTATTAGCTTTACTAGCTTCTGATTCCAACTCTGGGGTGGGTGGTCTGTTTTATTGGTGGATCCAATGACATCTCTGCAACCTAGCCAAAGAGAGGCTGGAAAAGCAAGTCATTTGGCAATTTCAGATTTCAGCCTTCCATCAAGACTACAAGGTGATGAATTCCTCAAACTCTGGGAAGGGATTCAGGTTCTAAATAGTTAAAAGACTGTAAATGTTCACCATGTGATAGCACTAAATCTTTGGTATAAATTGAGTTCTGTATCCTTTACAGTTGATGAGGCCTTTGACCTTAAGCCATCAATAAGTTATTTTCGAAGAATTTATTAATACAATAGTGCCTGGCATATAGTAAGTGCAATAAAAGGGTTTGTAAACTAAAATAGCATAAAATAAAGTAGTATTCCTATTGATGCTGCTGCTCAAAGAACAGAAAGAGAGCCCTGAATGAATCAGCATTGGAGAAGCACTATTGTTTACAGGCTATCTATTTGTTACAGCTGTGTTTCTCACCTGGTAGAAGCATATATGAATGCATTTGAATAATCAACAGACAGGCCTCAATGCCAGGCTTCATTTCTCTTATGGCTATCGATGGCCCTCACCTCTAGCCCTCCACCTCCTATTTGATGAAGTTTATGGAATTCTGCAAAGATCTCGTCTATTTAATTCCAGACACTTGCAGCATTTGTACATTTATCAGGACAGTCTAAGTCCTGTAACAAGAGCATGAAGCTCCTAACATGGTATTTGTGTCTCAACATATTATTGTAAACTACAACTATAATCAAATGATAAGCCTCTGAAATTTTATCTTCTAGCTTATCTGTGCTTTGGGAAAACACAGTACATTTTCTACCCTCATCTCCTACTCCAAAGTAGAGATCATGATTAATTGAAGTTTACATCCAAACATCTAAAACTGGGGAGTGCATCCAGTGGAGTAATTCTTGGCCTCATGAATTAGAAACTCCACATCCTAGATCTATTGCCCAATAGTCTGGATATAATAATTTTTATCTTCATTAGGTTTTGATGAAACTTTCTTACTGAAAACTCAGAGCAGCAATTATAAAGCACATAAAATAGGAATCCATTATCAAAATTTTTTATAATGAGACATTTTTGACAGGGAATACAAATTTTGAAAAGCATTTTGCTCAAAGAATGAGTGACTACAGAGAATTGGTGACTGTTGGTCTCTGCTGAGGAGAGAAAACAAAGAAGTTAATCACTTCAAGAATATAGTCATGAACCCAGCCATCCAACTTCAATCTCTTCATGTACTTTCTAGTAGATTACCATTCTTGATACCTTTCAAACAGATGCGTCCCATGGGTAATATGGTTGGTGGATTTACTGGGTATAGCATTTGGACTTATTTTCCATTATCTTGAGCAAGACAAAAAAATAGATCCATGTTAGTGTCATAAATTTTCTCTTTTAAAATATCTCAAGTGCCAGGCATAGCTCTCAGGAAAATAGGGTAGCATCCAGGGGCAATTATGTATTAAATCCATTCATAAAACATCAAAGTATCCAATGTGGTACTGCATTAATCTCTACTATTTTGTGCCATACTTCTCAGAAGGAAAATTTCCTATAAAATAACACAAAGTCCCATAACCCTATCTTTTTAGACTCCTTGGGCCCTCATCATAGAAGAACTGTGTTTTGGTAGCATTACATGCACGCAAACCACACACACTCTCTCTCATGAGTGTCTGCTTTTGATGGCTACCTTCTCTGTTGCCAGATTACAGCATCACCCACTATTAATTATTTTGACTCAGAGCCTCCCTCTTCAGGGAGCTTCTTCCTTCCACACTCAGAAAGTGGCCTTCAACATCACGTGCTCTTTTGCCAAATGTTACAACTGTGTTAGACACTATACTTACTAAAGTCTATAGGTAGATTATTACCTCATGCCTGAAACTATAGGAAAATGCCCATTCAGTAAAATCCGGCTTCCTGACCTGAATTAGGAATAAAAATATAGAGATGGGACAGACTCTCTTTTCTATTTAAACTATCTTCCTTCTTTCTCCATGACTGCAATACACTCAAAAGTATAATAATGCAAGAAATACTCAACTAAAGACAAAGGGAAATTTTTAAAGCCATTAAAGAATTGTTGCCCAACTAGGTTAATTTGCCCACTGCCCAAGAGGAAGCCAATCACGGAGACAGCAGAGCTTACAGCAGAGAAAGAGTTTATTCCGCATAGCACTAAGTGGGGAGATGGAAGAAATTTCTCAAATTGCTTTTCTGAGGATTTGATAGACAGGATTTTTGAAGACAGTTTGATGTAGTCAACTGAGTTTGCTAATTGGATGGATTCAGGGCAGAACCATAGGGTTTTAGAAATTGTCTTCTTTGTTGACAAGGTTCATGGGTGGGGATCACAAGGCCAGTTGAGTCAGTTCCTTGGTATGGGCCAGTGGTCTAGGTGAGGCAGCTGTTCCACTGGAATTTGAGACCTGGAAGAAACTACCTTTAGGTTTCAAAAGGTGATGTTATCTATGGAAAAAGCTAAGCATCTTTATGACTACCAGGTATGTGACTCCAGAGCGGTAATTATAGAGAAGCAAACAGGGGGACAGTGGCTAATTATTATTATTGTTAGCTAGGTCTGTGCCCTATTTTTAACTAGACCCTTACCACAGTTCTTACTTTGCACCTCTTTTTATTAATTTATAAGGGCGGTTTCAGTATAATAGGGGAAAAAATAAAGCTGCTCTTTAGAGAAAACTTTTCTCAATCCAAAAGTCCATGCTCCCTCCCTGGGCACCCGCAGAATATTGCCCTGTGCTGAGGGTGGCCCTGAGTTTCAATGCAAAGTGCCACAGTCATTTCACTGTCTCTCACTGTGCACACAGATTATCTCTCCACTGGGTGTGCTGACTAAGCACTGCTGGGAGATGCAGGAGGGCTGGCAGTGGCCTCAGCCATGCAAGATTGTCTTTTGCTCCCTCTTCAGTGCCTCTTTCTTTGATACAATGTTAAAACTAGGTAGCATGAACATTCACCTGATATTTGGTTCTTCCGTAGGTGTTTGCTTGCATGGATTGTTGTTGAGTTTGGTGTTTTTGCAGAGGGACAATCCCTGGAGGTTTCTATTGGCCGTCTTGCTCTGCCTGTTTTTTGGGAAAAATATATTTTAACAATCACCTACTCTGAATTGCCCTTTGCTCTTCCGTGAAATAACTCACACTCTTATTATGTAAAGTCGAGTTTAAATTATTTCCTCCTTCTTCCATAGGCTGCCAGAATAAGAAGGAAATCGTATAGGCCACTTAATTGATCTTCACTTTGAAATTAGCCAGAATCAGAGGATGTTATTTTTCTGTCTCCATTTTTTTAGAAATACACGTGTAGTCGTTTTTTTGTTTTTTAATGCAGTAAGTTGAAAATTGCTCGTGCAATGCCAAAGACCATTGTACAGACAATAAATTCAATGGAGAAGAAAGCAATGGTAATTTTTTGCAACAATGAAGAAAAATGACTGTGTCTATCTGTAATGATTTAATGAGTTTATCAAAATCTTCTATTAACTGGTTCTCAGGGAGAATTATTGAGTACATATTATCTCTATTTGTGTTGTAAATCATTAAAAAATCTCAAGAGATTATTTCTCAAATAGTTTCTTTATTTGACTGATAACTATTGACTAATTAATTAGCTAAAATAAACAATTTCAAATCCACTTTCTCATGTCTTGTTTATATAAGTTATTCCATTCCTTTTCCATTGTAAAGTTACAAACTGAAGAATATGGTTAAAGCATGGGACAAATTTTCAAGTTTTTCTAAATTTAATAAAAGCAGAAAAATTCTAAAAACTCTAAAAAATTCTAAATCAATAAACCCATATTTATAAAATCCAAAGGAGAAAAAGTACATTTTGCTGAAATAAAAAAGTAAAAAATAATAATAAAGTATCTAGTCACAAAAAGAAATTTGTAATTCAAATTAACAAAATTTATAATGTCATTTTATAAACATAGGACTGTATGATATGTCAAAATGTGCTGTGGAGCTAAATCACATCAAAATTTTTATGTAGTTATGAATGTAGGCTCTAGAGACATGGTATGAGTTCAAATCCCAGGTCTGCCATTAGCTACTTGCCAGGCCTTGGCAAGTCAACTCTCCATGCCTGAGTTTTCTCTTCTATAAAGTAGATTGTTGTAATAGTCATATGTTTATATATCATAGGATTAGAACAGTACCTGGCAGATAGGAAGTACTCTATATGTCTTGCTCTTACAGTTGTTATTGTTGTTTGCATTTGCAATACTATGATATAAGAGAACAAAACATGATGCTAAATAAACTTTTACAGAGAAATATTCATGATTCATCTTTCTTTAAATTCTCAAAAAATACATTCTGTGAAAAAAATGCATCAATAATGACAGATTTTTTGTTAGACTAGCTTTTGGAAATAACATTATTCATGTTTAATTATAAGAATATAGTATCTCAAACATTTATTAACAAGCTGTTCCAATCACACAAGAAGATATAACATCACGAATAGCAACAGTGGAAAACTTGCTTCATTCAGAGAGCAATGAAGATGGATGAGATTCAAATTCATCACAGAAGAATGATGCTACATAACTCTTGGATTTAATATAATAATGGCAAAACTCAATGTATATGGAAATGGAAGCTATAGAGTATACTCACTGTATAGCACAGTTCCTCAAAAGGAGATGAAAAATAGTTCAACATTTGGAAAAAATGCTTAAATGCTGCACTAATTACCAAGAAAGAACAGCCATGTGCAGTGTCTCACACCTGTAATCCCAGCACTTTGGTAGGCCAGTGGAGGAGTGTTGCTTAAGCCTAAAAGTTCAAGACCAAACTGGGTAACATAGCATGACCCTGTCTCTACAAAAAATAAAAAATTAGCTGAACATGATGATGTTTGCCTGTAGTCCCAGCTACTCAGGTGGTTGAGGCAGGAGGATCGCCTGAGCCCAGGAATTTGAGGTTACAGTGAGCTCTGATGGGACCACTGAACTTCAGCCTGAGCAACAGATTGAGACTGTCTCTAAAAAACAATTACCAAGAAAGATTCATTGTTATAACCAAAACGAGGAGTGCTCTTGTGCTACTGAGTAAGCAAGATTATGGTATTTTTCTGATCTCTGACCCAAACACTTTATCCTTTTCAACTTCTCATTCCCTCTCACTTATACAATACTGTCTTCTTCAATGTCAGACTCAAAGTCTGTCTCCCCAAGAATCTTTGAGTAATCACTACCCCTCACAGCAAAGAAAATCATGCTCCTTATTTGAATTCATACTGCACCTATTTTCTCTACTACCAATTTGTCCCTTACCCTAGGCAGCCTTTACTAGTAGCTAACTTCTCATATGCCTATTTGTACTGTCATTAGATAAAATATAAGTTTCCTAAATTCAGAGATATACTTGAATAGGTCTTATTCTCTTAATTTATCTAGCACATTATAACCAACCAATATGTGTTACATGATGAAAGAAAGGAAAAGAGCAATGAGAAGATTATCCCCTTACTTTTTTTATATTAAAAATGCCTGTAGTTGTCCATTTTAACTTAAATCACAATGTCATTGGAAATGACTTAATATTTGCTAGGCAATCAATGGTAATAATGATGTGCTTGAAATGAAAATAGGTATCTTATAATCTACAGAGAGCAAATATAAAATGAGAAAAAAATGAGCCAGTTATTATAATACTTATTTTTAAATAAATAGATTTATTTTAAAATTATTACAAAGAAAGTCTAGTTGACTTTTCTTCAAATATTTCTATTGACTTCTTTAACTGACGGATAGATAGATGGCAGCCTGCAAAATTATGCTTGCCTTGTAAGTAGTGTTCTGCCTTTCTGTCATTCAACCATTAAATGTCCCATACCCAGGTGACAGCCTCAGCAAAACACATCTAGTATTATATCAAAGCCTGTCATTCTCCTTGCCAAGGGCCTGACCATAAAAGGTGTTTGAATTTGAGCAAGCTACTGAAATTCAATCAAAATAGAAAGTGTGTATTGGGAGACTGAGGATAGTAGGGATCAGAGTGACAAGGAGGGTGGAGTTTTAAGATCACTACAAAGATTAGGGACAAGTTTCTCATAGATATCATGAAAATAGTCCCCCTTTTAATTAGAAATAAATAACATTTTATAGTCTTATGATTGCATATAAAATATAATATGTATCAATAAAGCATCATTCTTCAAAAAATGTGGGCTCACTTGGAACAGTGTGACGATAACGTATAGAAAGATAAAGAGACCACTGGAACAATTTGGAAAGTCCAAGATTGGACACTAAATGGAATTTCAATATGATAAAGACAGCATTTTAATAAATGCAGTTTATTAAGTAAATATATTTAGAAAACTTTGGAGGAGTCATTTAAAGAAAAATAAAAATTCCATCTATAAATCAAACTTATGACAAAATAAACTAAAAACAGAATAAAAATTAAATACAAAATAATAAAACTACGAAAGATTAGAAGAAAGTGTGACAAAATTCCTTTATAAATTTAGAGTGGGAACTCATTTCCAAAACCCATAAAAGAAAACATGGATAATTTTATATTTTAAAAAAAACCTTCATGGCACAAAAAGAAAAAAGAGTAAAATCAATAGGTGAGTAACAACAAAAAAATTTTAGTAACATCAGTTATAAAAGACAAATGCAAATATATTAATATTATTGATAGGTTATTTGGAAATAAAAGCTGGTTGTGGGGATTTACCCAAAAGATCAAATGGCACTCTACAAAAGGGACACCTACACTCAAATGTTTATAGCAGCACAGTTCACAATTGCAAAGTTGTGGAAACAACCCAAGTGCCCATCAATACATGAGTGGATCAACAAAATGTGGTATATGTATACCATGGAGTACAATTCAGCTTTAAGAAACAATGGTGATATAGCACCTCTTGTATTTTCCTGGATACAGCTGAAACCCATTCTACTAAGTGAAGTATCTCAAGAATGGAAAAACAAGCACCACATGTACTCACCAGCAAATTGGTATTAATGGATCAACACCTAAGTGGACATATAGGAATAACATTTATCGGATGTCAGGCGGGTGGGAGGGGGGAGGAGGAGATGGGTATATACAAACATAATGAGTGAGATGTGCAACATTTAGGGGATGGTCACGCTTGAAGCTCTGCCTAGGGGGCAGAGGGGGGCATGGGCAATATACGTAACCGTAATATTTGTACCCCCATAATATGCTGAAATAAAAAAAAATAAAAAATAAAAAAAAAGCTGATATCAGATGAATTTGTCAAGTCATCCAGTTTAAAACTTCTAACAAGTAGCTGAAAATACAGTACAAACCTCACAACAGAAGTAAGTGTTCCAGATATAGTTGGGTTTCATCTACATATGGATAACTGTAGAGGTAAGGGAATTAATAAGACAGAGAAGAAGAGAGGATACAGAAAGGAAAGAACTCATCCTGTGAAAAACAGTATTCTCCAACAAGAGTAGAAGGATAAAATAGTTCTATAAAAACGACAAGTAATGTACTCAGAGATAGAAAAGAAGGAGATAAGTACATTCCAGTGCCACAGGCTCTAAAAAGTCAGTTTCTACAAGGAGGTGGAGGAAGAAGACTAGTATGTCAAAATCCATGGTTCAGGTGTATTTCCATCAGGGCATAAAAATTGTGTGTGTGCAGAATATTATATACCTGTGTATACATATATGTATATAATATACACGTTACTAAAGGTAAATATGAATCAATCAAGCTTCTTATTTACTGGCTACTCTAATAAACCATTTAATTCTATAATGTAATGTATTAGAGATGTATTGGAGAAATTTCTGTGGCCTTAATTTTTTCACCCTAACTTTTGCTGTGGAAAGCTAAGATTCAGTTGCTGTTGACTTTGACATCACCATTTGAGAAAAAATAAGGCTGGATCTCTTTGAGAACATTAAGAAAAATACCAAATTTATCACTAATGCATATAATGGGAAAACTGGCTTGTCAACTTTCTTGTACCACTCATTTTCAGACTTTACAAGGTCATTATACATTATTAGTAGTACTTTAAAGACAAAAGATGAAGCATTCTATTTGCAGCACAAAGAGTCTACTATATTCAATGTGTTATTATTCATTATTCCATTACTTTAATGTGGGTTACAGGTTTCAAGAAGTAAAACAGGTGATTTTTTCCCCATTGCCTTTTAAGTAGGTCATGTTACAATCCCATCTCACTATTGTCTCTGTCCTCAACAGTGGATAAGAATAACAAACAATTCAGACAAGAATAATTTTAATTAAAAATAAATATCTCTAGCAATATTATTTACAGGATGTCAAAGATCTCACATTTTAATTTTTTTCTAATCTTTCCTTTGTACCGATTTCTTAAAAGAAAACAATTCACATTTTAAAGTAGGTTTTTTATTCAGCTTTTTCAAAATGGAAAGGAAATCATAAGGATGTCTATGTCATGCATATCTAATCTGCTATTATTTAGATTTTTAAAACCACTTTTAGTTTGAAATGAAACATGTCGATAGAGATCTTTCCAAGGTGGCTTTTCAAAATAGTTCTGATTTTTTTAAATTTCCTATAGCAGAAAAGGAATCACTTTTTAATACATTTTATAGGCACTGAATAATCCTTAAAAGAGATATGAGTAAATGACTTAGAGAATAGAGAATACATGCACAGATGTAATTTGGAAATTAGTACTTTAAAAAATATAAATGTGGGCAATTTAGAAAAATATATACATATCTTTTATTATTTTCTTTTCTTCTGCTTGCCATTCCTTTTTTGTTTTACTCTTTTGCCTTCTTTAAGTTTCTTGTCAAAATTCATTGTCCCTATGAATCATACCATCATTCTTTTGACTCATAAAGCTAGAAACTCTGAGATTCGCTAAGACTATTCTCCTCCTTCAGCTCACATCCAGTTAGTTATCATGCTCCAATGACTTGTTATTTGAAATATCCCTAGGATTGCATCCATCTTCTCTTTTTTGAGTCACCACTGAATTCACCACCTTAATCACACTCTGGTTATGCACCTACTTCTTTTCTTCTTGCACAGGTGCCAAATTCATCTTCTAAAAATGTAATTTTCATCATATCTCTTTCTAGTTCAGAAATTAGGCTTTTCATGTGTGAACAAATAATAGCTTCTGTCATCTATATAATGCACCACATTTTTCAAAATATTGCAATATATATCATTTCACTTTATCTTTACTAGAGAAAATACACATCGTTGTCCTTCTTTTACAAATGAGAAACGCTTAGCTATAAAGAGGTTAAGTAACTTGACCAAAGATAGAAAGAAAAGTTGCCACAAGTCTATAATTGGAACAGTTTCCTTGACTCTTACACTTAGTACTCCTGCCATCTTACCACACTAAACTCAGTATATAGGCTATTCATTCACCTAGCCCCATTTGCCTACTTAGCATCTCTAATTACTCCCAGTTACCAACCCATATAGCTGTTGGGGATCAAAAACAAGAGGAATAGAGGAGGAAATCGGTAATAAAACCAATAGAAATTTAAAATGTTTCATTTGTGATACCTTTTGTCATTGTGAATCTTTAAATTCAAAGCAACAATTGCAGCCAGACTTACAAATCCGGTACCTGAAACTGTGACATCTCTGCAAGGTTGATTCTCAGTACAGGGACAGTTACTGGGGGAAACCGGGCCGAGAGATTTGAACCACAGAGAGTCTTAGCACATCGTAGCAGTTACTATGGTTTGAATGTCACCTTCAAAACTCATGTTAAAATTTAATTGCTATTGAAACAGTATTAATAGGTTGAACCTTTAAGAGGTGATTACGCTATGAGGTCTCTACCTGTATGAATGGATTAATGCCATTACCACAGGACTCTGTTATTATGGGAATGGGTTCTTGATAAAAAGAATGAGTTTGTCTCAATTTTCTCTATTCCTTGCAGGCTCACTTACCCTTCTACCATGTTATGACATAGCATGAAGGCCCTTGCCAGATGCCAGCACTATGCTCTTGGACTACCTCACCTCCAGACCCAGGAGCCAAATGAATCTCTTTTTTTATATAAATTACTCAGTCTGTAGTGTTAAGTTATAGCAGCAGAAAATGGACCAAGACAGCAATGTATCACCATGAGTGGGTAAACTGAAAGATGAATTTCCAAAGTTATGCTGTGCTTTTATGAATTGAAGTCAGAGCTGGATGTTTACCAAACATGAGCTGAAGAGTCAGAGATGTATCAATATAAGGAAAGAGGCCCAGCCAAATATGCGCCAGCATCTGACATGGTAGTTTCATCACATGCACACTTGCATGCACACATGTACACACACACACACAGTGGGTTGAAATAACATCTTTGCAAGGTCCTTTCTCTAATCTTCTCAGATAACTATTTCACTGAGATAGAAACAAGAGGTTAAACTCAAAATAGAAAATGAAAGGAGGAGATCTAAGGGAGGATCTATACTCTTTCTGATGGGTATTCCAGATCTTGATTATAACTTTCTTTAACTGACTAATAAAGAAAACATTTTATCAAGACACATGGACAGCTACAGTAAAGAGTTTGAGCCAACTACAAAGTTGGAGGGCACATTCCCCAATATTTCCCTCATTTCTGACATCGACTGAATGTTCATAGGGCCCCAGCTCTACCCTCAGTTTCAATAATTCTGTAGAAGAACTCATAGAACTCACTGAAAGTGATTATAGTTATGGTTTATTCCATGAAAAGGATAGAGTTTGGCATGAGATAAGGGAAGCAGCACATTGGGCAAAGTCTGAAAGAATTACCACATGCAGTGCTTCTATTGTCCTTGCTCCAAGTCAGAATACATTACTCTCCTGGAACTGATGCATGACAATATATATGGAGCATTGCCAATTAGGGGTTCACTCGGCCTTGGTGTCCAGAGTTTTTATTGGGGCTTCCTCACATAGGTATGATTGATTAATTGGTTATCCACATGGTTGATCTCAGTTCTCCAAGTTAACTGAAATTACAGACCAAGGGCCCAAACCCTTTGTACTGTTAGTCTTTCTACCATGGTCAGTCCCTGCCCTAACACTTTATGGCTGCAGCCAGACCATATCCTAACTTAAAGTATTAGACTAAACATCATGACCCAAGACCTCATACAAACAAGGACACTCTCATCAGGCATGACATTTCAAAGGCCCAGAAATTACCTCCCAGAAACTGAGGTCAAAGGCTAGACCTTTTTTGGCCAAATTCTTTACTATATACTATACTAGATAGTAGAGTCAGAAAGAATATAACAAAAAAGATATAAAGGAAAAAACGTAAAGAAATAAAATTTTTTTCAGAAAAAAAATGATAAATGTCAGACATATCTATGTTTCCAAAAACAAGAGATGAAATAGGATAACACTTAGCTAAAATTGAAGCTAGCTGAGAGACAAACCAGAAACATAAAGCTAAAATAGATTTAAAAGGACAGTTTTAAAATGAAAAGGACACTACGGAATATTTATATGTACTATATGCAATTAACAGAATTGACACTGCTTAAAAAAACTCATATCAAATAAATTCTGTAAATGAAAGGCAAATATATTCATTTTCAATTCATCAGAGAATATCAAAGAAAGGTATCCTTCATAAATAAATGCTCAAAAATACCACCATGAAAAGTCATCAAGAAAATTAAGAGTTTCAGAAAACAGAAGGTGTCGTATACAGGCAGTGATCATTAATCCAATAACTAAAATTGAATAATTATTCTAAATAAAGTTGCAAATTATAATGTAAATTTTATCAGTCTTAGAAGATACAAATTTAAGATAATTTCCAAAAAGGAAGTGACCTAAAAAATTAACTCATATTATTAAAACAAATAGTAGAGAAAATAATAACATGTAATTATAATTAATTTAAAAGGATAATAGTTAAAATGACTTAATGTCCACTATATGCCATGAATGCCATGCATTTTTTCCTTTAATAATCTTAACAAATCTACAGGTGTCCCCAAAGTTGCCATACATAGAGAATATGGGAAATTGTTCAATTTCCCATTGAACAATGATTTTTGTGATACCCTATATAATGAGCCACATTATTATCTCCATCTGTATTAGTTTCCTGGGGATGCTATAATAAAATTGCCACAAACTGGAAACAAAATGTATTAACTCACAGTTCTGGATGATGGAAGCCCAAAATCATGTTACTGGCATGACTACATTCCCCCTGAGGGCTTTAAGGGAGAGAATCCCCTTCAATGTCTCTTTCAGTTAATGGTGGTGTAAGCATTCCTCAGCTTCCTTGTGTTGTGGCCATCTCAATCTAACCTCTGCTCTGTCTTCCTATCACTTTCTGTGTGCCTCTGTCTTCCTCTTTTTGTCTTTTATAAGGACACTTGTCATTGGATTTAAAGTCCAGTCATGTAATTCAGAATGATTTGTCCCAGATCCTTAACTCAATTAAATTTGCAATTACCTTCTTTCCAAATAATGTAATATTCACAGGTTCTGTCAATTAAGGCAAGGACATATCTTTTGGGGGGCTACCATTCAACCTACCACACAATCTTATGTATGAGAAATCACATCAGGGGTTCAATTAATTGTCCCAAAGTCAGGGAAGTAAATGACATAGGACTTGAAAACAATGAGTAATTATTTGTTTTCATCACAATTCTTGATTTTAAACACTTAAAGAAAAACACTTTCTTAACATAACACTTTAAAATCTATCAATTCATTATCCAACTTGAATCACTTAATTTATTTTAACTAAAATCCATATTAATATAAGGATGTCTGTTATCTCTTTTTTATATTTAAAAAGGCCTATTGCCTAAAAGAAAAAAATGAAATAGCATATTTACCATTAATAAAAATTAGTGATTTTGTGATTGATATAATGTTTTAGAAATACAAGAGGCTTATAAAGAAAAGCTATTCAAAATTTATAAAAGAATTCAGCAATAATATTTGTTATTAAACACATTAAAATAAGTTAATAGTTTTCCTATAGATCAGTCCTCAAAATAATCCACCCACAACCTGTTGGTTACTGGCCTGTGACAAGATAAGGTTTTCACTTCAAAATGTAAAATGTAAATCACTGCACTGCTTCTTTCATCAAGTTTGTCTTACTAACACACACACACACACACACACACACACACGAAGTCAACTGAACTGAACAGTGTCCTTAGTTTATGTTCTGTCACAAGTTTCATATTTTGTCATATACTAGTAAATATTTTTCCAACTTATACTACTTGTGGCACATGTGCATTATTATAGCCCAAAAACAATCAAATTAAAAAAATACAATAAAAAATTCCATTCGTGGTAGCACAAAAAATATTAACTATCACGGGATAAACTTAACGAGAAACATGCAAGATATACAGAAATATCATTTCAAAAATTTACTGAGGCATAAAAGAAAAATTCAATAAATGGAAAAAAAAAGCATGTTTCTTAAACGAAAACTCCCCAGAATGAATTAGCTGATTTGTATTTAATTGTATTTCACAAAGACTTTTAATGAGTTACATAAAATGTGTTTGAAGAGTTTTATATAAAGGCCGAGGTCTGACTAGTCAAGAAAATTTTGAAACAGAAGAATTGTGGAGATTGTGTACTATCAGAAAGCAAAAATAGCTGGAAAATATAATAATTAAAGTAATATATACCGACATGTGAATATACAGGTTAGATCAATGAACTCAAAGAATCCCTAAAGTGCACAAGCACAGAGTATATGAAACACAAATATAATACAAATGATATTTAAGTTGGTAGAGAATCAATACCTATATGAATGATAATGATAGTTGATTACTATTTCTATGTGTAACAACAAATACCAAATAGATTAAATGAATTAGAAGGTAAAATATGAAACATAAAACCAAAATCAATTAAAGGACAAAATAGCTTTTTATAAAAAATTACCTTTGTGATTAAACATAGCAATAACAAAAGGCATATTATGAAAAAGATATATACAAATTGAAAGACAAATTACAAATAATACTAACCAAAGTATTTTCAATGAAATAGAATTTCCCAAATTAATAGATAATAATAGAATAAAGACATTTTTGGTAAAAATTTCTGAAATTCTTAAACAAAGGATTTCTCAGAGCTACTAATCATTCATTGTGAATGACCCAAGTTTGTCTACTTCCCCTCTCCTCCTCACTGCCTCAGAGCACTTCAGCCAACAATTAAAACTTCCCTCAGTTTTAAAGGGTGCATAGTTTCAGTTTGGGAAGATTAAAAAATTCTGGACATGAATTGTGGTGATGTTTGCACAACAACATCAATGCACTTAATGCCTGAACAGTATACTTAAAAATGGTCAAAATGGTAAATTTTATGTTATGCATATATTACCACAACTTTTAAAAAACCCTCAATTTCCAAGTTCCCAGACTCCCTTGCAGTTAGGAAAGGCTATGTAACACATCTGTTGGTATTGATTCTTAGCCTGAAATCTGCTAAAACAAATTCTATTCTGATGCTTTACCTACGCTCTCCCTGTATTGAAGGCAGACATGATGTCTGAAGCATCTTTGACTACCTAAAAGCCATGAAGTAAAAGCAAGAAGGAAAGGCCAAGGAAATTATCAAAACTCAGCCCAGACATCTCAGAATTGTATAATCAACTTCTTCTAATAACTATTTCAAGACTTATTATAATGTGAGGAAAAATAAATTTGTATTTGTTTAAGCAATTAAAGTTGAATGAATTCCTAAATAATATCTCTTTCTGTGTGTGTGTGTGTGTTTGTGTGTATAACACACTTTGAGAAAAGTTGGTTTAGAAAATTCTTTAACCAAATACTGTGTTTCCCCCAAAATAAGACAGGGTCTTATATTTATTTTTCCTCAAGAAGACACCCTAGGGCTTATTTTCAGGGGATGTGTCATTTTCCCCTGAAAACCTCAGCTTGCAGCACACACAGGATGGCTGGGACCTGACGGGGGGAGCCAACCTTGTTGGTGGGGCTGCCCACACTTTTCTGGTCACCTCTGGGATAGTAGCTGTCACAATGGGGCAGATGAGGAGGGCTGCTCGTCTTCTTTACCTCTCCGCCATGAAATGCATGGGTTGTGCAGACACGCTGCATAGCCATGCCCATCACTAGGTCTTATTTTGGGGGTAGGGTTAGGGCTTATATTGCACAAATGCTTAGAAATCCTGCTAGGGCTTATTTTATTGGTAGGTCTTATTTTCGGGGAAATATGGTATATAGAGAGACTATGAATCATACTTTCTGTCTTTTCGGTGTTGAGGCTTAAAGAAAGATTTCAGTCTAGTGAAATTTCAGTCTTAAAAATAACAATGATAATACATTTCTTAGCATTGACCATCAGTGTATTACATCATTACTGTGCCAGCAATATATTAAAAAGCATTATTACCTAAAGCAGGGGTTGGCAAACTTTTTCTACTAAAGGGCCACATAGTAAATAATTTAGGTTGTGCAGGTCATATAGTCCTATGATGAAAAAAAGCCATAGACATTACATAAGCAAAAATGAGATAGTGTTCCAAGAAAACTTTATTTATAAAAAACGAGTGGTAGTTCAGCTTTGTCCCAAATCCCATAGTTTCGCAATATTTGTCTCCCAGACTGATCCTGATAGCACCTCCCACTTCTTTAACATCCGAAGCACATTCTGCATCACTCTTACCTCTTCCCTGGATCCTGCATTGAATTTTACCCTTTAGTCTGTCAGTCAAAAATTCTAAATACTGAAATCTATTACCACTGAACAATGAGCTCTCGGATTCTTTTTAATTTATAGAAATTCCACTTATGTTGTTGGACATGTTAAAAATTTTCTGCAAAAAAAGACTATAATCAACAATAAGAGTATACTTTAAAATAACTGAAAGAGTGGAATTGGAATGTTTCTGCAAATATTCTTGCTTTCTAAATACCCTTTCAAATGACAATGTGGATTAAATATATCAATATAAATCATGTTATATTTGTTTAAACTATGGTCTGATTGACTGTTTAACAGCCATTAATATTACTTATGATTTTAGATAATTCACCAGAAAATTATAAGTCAATATTAAGCATTTTAATGTCTGTGTGAACCTATTTGGAGAAACAAAACTCTTAAGTCAAAGGCCATATGTAACTATTAAGAGTTTCCCTTTGCAGAATTATATTTTCCTTCTATTATTTTCATGGGAATTGGCTCTTCTGAAAGGTGTGCTTAGTCAAGGAGTAAATAACTCCCTCCAGAAACCACATAAATCTTATCTACACCACTTACATCCTTCAGTGCTCTGGGAACCAATATATTTAAGTTCTGACCCTCAGGTCTTTATGTACTTTATACTATCTCTGGAATTTTCCCTTCCCATCTCATTTTCTCAACTTCATGTTGAAGACCTCTGATCTCTAGTTGGAATCACTGTAATGACATCTTTCACAGAACCTTTTCAAAAGAGATTTTAAAAGCACTAGAAAAAGCTAGTAAACAAAAGTAATTTTAATTGATAAAAATGTTGTTTTCAAAATATAAGTTTATAAAATATTAAAAGAAAGTACAGCTCTTTTAAAATACAAGCACAAACAGCAAGGGAATTTAGGTTCTGTTTCCTAAACAGGTAAAAATCATAAACGCAAGAAGTTCAATATATTCTAACATAATGATTTCAAGAAATGAACTGCAGACCCACAATGAGGTTGGATGCAGATTGCCTAAATACAGCAAAAAGCTATAAACTAGAAGGTAATGCATATTAGGCATGTAAACATTCACCCCTATTGGAAAATAAATCTATACATGTAGCACAATCATTATTTCTCATATTTTTTTTACAAATTTAAAAAATAAATATAAAATAAGTAAAATGTAACAAATCAATCAGTTTCTTCTGCAGAGAGCTAGCTAGAAAATAATAAAGGACAAAACAAAATAGTTAATTTCAGCAAAGATGGAAAAACAAAGACATATTTCAGATAAATCAGAAAAGCAGATTCGCATAGTAGTGATGGCCAAAAGATCACTGACATTAAATGGACAAAAGATTAAAATTAAATTCTTCACTGGCTTTTACTACAGGACCATACTTATACCCGACCATACTTATACATTAAATAACACTGGCAGCTGTCACAGTGTCTCATGCTTATAATCCTATCACCTTGGGAGGTCAAGACTGAAGGCCAAGAGTTCAAGGCCAATCTGGTCAATAGAGAAAGACCTCATTTCTACAAAAAATTTAAAAACTTAGCCAGTGTAGTGGCATGTATCCATAGTCCCACCTGCTTGAGTGGTTGAAGTAGGAGGATTGCCTGAGACCAGGACAGGAGTTGGAGGCTGTAGTGAGCTATGATTATGAAACCACACTCAAGCCTAGGTGACAGAGCAAGACCCTGTCTCAAAAAAAAAAAAAAAAAAAAAAGTAACGTTAAGAAAGACATTAGGTAAAATGACCTTAGCGTAGGTTTTGACATACAAATTGTACTCTTCATAATATTTCTATGTTTTTTTAAGTCCTGTGGTAACCTCCAATGAAAAAACCTACAACAGATATGTAAACAATAAAAGGGAGGGAGGGAGGGAGGACCACAAAACAACCAGAAATCAAATAACAACATCGTAGTAAGCCATTACCTATTAATAATAACATTGAATGTGAATTTACTAAACTCTCCAATCAAAAGACAGAGTGGCTGAATGGATAATAAAGCAAGAGCCAACTTTTTGTTGTCTGCAAGAAACCCCTTTCACCTATAAAGACAAACATAGATGGAAAATAAAGGGATGGAAAAAGATATTCCATTCAAATGGAATCTAAAATAGAGCAGGAGTAGCTATATTTCTATCAGATAAAATAGATTTCATGATAAAAACTGTGAAAAGATGTCAGGAGTTAGCTATGCTCCCTGCAAAAATCAGGTCCCTTAGGCAGAGGTTGTCACAAAGGATAAGAAAATAATAGAAATAAAAGAATACACAGAGACAAAGGTATAGTTTTATAGATTTATGAAAAAAGATGGGTTATTCAGGGGACCCCACAGCATTCCCATGAACTGTGAGGCCCAGAGTAAAGTTTCACATGGGTATTCACAGGTATAGAGATCAGTTGCCAAGGGTAACAGATTTACATAATAACAGGTAGTTCCTTTTAGGTTAAAAGTCTTCCAAAAGACTTCTATAGATCCCTTAATTAACTCTATCTACATGAAAAAATGGTTACAAAAGCTTTCAAAGACAAACTTCTAAGTTCTAAGATAAAGCTATCACTTAACAGAAGGGTTAAACAGAGATATAGTGGCTCCATATTTCTTTATCTAGTTATTGTGGATGGAGATGGATAGTCAGGAGTCAAGCAGAAACTGTCCCTTGGACTAATTGCATTTAGTAGCAGGTGTCTGTCTCTCTGGTGGGCACTCTTTGATCAACTCTCATCCATGGCTCCATGCAAACCTGCTTTGTCATTGAAAGCAGGTGAAAACCACAGGTTTGAGACTGAAGCATCTCCTTGGAAAGCAGCTGCTAATGACCTTTGAGATGCCCTCCTGAGGCGAGGCAGCTTTGATATGCAAACTAATACATTTGCATATTCCTTCAAGGCAAAGTCCTGCAAAACTCCTGAGATAATTTCTGTCTCTAATAATATAGCAATATTAATCTTAAGGAGCAACAAAAAGAGACAAAGAAGGTGATTATATAATGATAAAGAGATCAATTGAGCAAGACAATATAACAATTCTCAATATATATGCGCCCAACACTGGAGCACCCAGATATATGAAGCAAATTTTATCAGAGCTAAAGAGACACAGAAATCCCAATAGAATAATCACTAGAAACCTCAACCCTCTACTTTTCAGCATTGGACAGATAATCCAGACAGAAAATCAACAATGAAACACTGGACTTAATCTGCACTATAGACCAAATGGACCTAATAGATATTTGCAGAATGTTTCATCCAACAGCAGCAGAATGCACTTTTTCCCCTCAGCTTATAGATCATTCTGAAGGAAAGAACACATGTTAGGCCACAAAATAAGTCTCAAAAATTTCAAAAAAATTGAAATCATACCAAGTATTTTCTCTGACCACAACAGAATAAAACTAAAAATCAACAACAAGAACATTAAGAAATATACAAGCATATGGAAATTAAGCAATATGCTTCCAAATGGCCAGTGAGTCAATGAAGAAATTAAAAAGGAGACTAAAAAAATTCTTGAAACAAATGAAAATGAAAATACAACATTTCAAAGCCTATAGGATACAGAAAAAGCAGTAATAAGAGCAAAGTTTATGGCAATCAGTGCCTACCTCAAAAAAGTAGAAAAATTTTAAATATATAACCTAACATTGCAACTCAAGAACTTAAAAAAAAATAAAGAGCAAACCAACCCCAAAAATAGTAGAAGAAAAGAAATAATAAAGATCACAGAGGATATAAATGAAATTGAAAAAAAATAAACAAAAAATGAATGGAACAAAATTTGGTTTTTTAAAAGATAAACAAATAGAGAGATCTTTAGGCAAACTAACAAAAAAAGAGAGATGACCCAAACAAATAAAATCAGAGATGAAAAAGGAGACATTATACCTGATCCTGCAGAAATCAAAAGGATAATTAGAGACTACTATGAGCAACTATATGATAATAAATTGTAAAACCTAGAAGAAATGGATAAATTCCTAGTCATATACAACCTACGAAGATTGAACCAGGAAGAAATCTGAAACCAGAATAAACCAATAAAATGTAATGAGATAAGCAGTAATAAAAAGTCTTCCATCAAAGAAAAGCCTAGGACCAGATGGCTTCACTGCTGAATTCTATCAAGCATTCAATGAAGAACTAATACCAATCCTACTTTATTCCAAAAAATCAAGGAGGAGGGGCTACTCCCAAACTCATTCTACAATGTTGTCTGTATCACTTTGATACCAAAAACCAGACAAAGACACAATAAAAAAAAAACTTTAGACCAATATCTCTGATGAACAGAGATGTAAACATCCTCAACAAAATAGTAGCAAACTGAATTCAATAACACATTAAAAATATTATTCATCATGATCAAGTGAGAGTCATCCCAGAGATGCAAGGATGGTTCAACATATGCAAATCAATGTGATACATCATATTAACAGATGAAAGACAAAAACCATATGATCATTTCAATTGATATTGAAAAAGCATTTAATAAAATTCAATATCCCTTCATGATAAAAAACTCTCAAAAATTGGTATAGCACTCAACCTGATAAAAGTTGTGTATGACAGAATCATAGCTAATATCATACTGAATGAGGAAAAACTGAAAGCCTTTTCTTTAAGATCTGGAAGGGGACAAGGATGCCCACTTTCACCACTCTTATTCAACATAGTACTGGAAGTTCTAGCTAGAGCAGACAAGTGAAAGAAATAAAAAGCATTCAAACTGGAAAGGAAGAAGTCAAATTATCTTTGTTTTCAGACAATATGATCTTATATCTAGAGAAACCTAAAGACTCCATCCAAACACTATTAGAACTGATAAACAAATTCAGTAAATTTGCCAGATACAAAATCAACATATAAAAATTATCTTGCTAACGGATTGGTAGAATTAACATTGTTAAAAATTAGTAGCATTTCTATATGATATTGCAATCTGAAAAAGAAACTGAGAAAGTAATCCCATTTATAATAGCTATAAATAAAATGAAGTACCCAGGAATAAACTTAACTAAAGAAGTAAAAGATCTCCATAATGAAAGCAATAAAGCATTGATGAAAGAAATTGAATAATACAACAACAAAATGGAAAGATATTCCATGCTCATGGATTGGAAGAACCAGTATTGTTAAATGTTCATATTACCCAAAGCAATATATAGATACAATGTAATCTCCATCAAAATACCAATGACATTCTTCACAGAAATACAAAAAATAATCCTAAAGAATATATGGAAGCACAAAAGATCCTCAATAGCCAAAGCCATCCTGAGCAAAAAGAATAAAACTGGAAAAATCACATTAGCTGAATTCAAATTATACTACACAGCTATAGTAACCAAGAGTATGATACTGGCATAAAAACATAGACCAATGGAAGAGAATAAAGAACCCAGAAATAAATCCACACATCTATAGTGAACTTATCTCCAACAAAGATGCCAAGAACATCAGGGAAAGAACAGTCTCTTCAATAAATAGTGCTGGGAAAACTGGATATTCATATGCAAAAGAATGAAATTAGACACTTACCACTCACCATACACAAAAATCAAAGCAAAATGGATTAAAGACTAAAAGATAAGATCTGCAACTATGAAACTACCAATAGATAATATTGGGAAAATGCTTCATGACTTTTGTCTGGGCAAGGACTTCTTGAGTAATACTCCAAAGCACAGGTAACCAAAGCAAAATTGGATGAATGGGATCTCATCAAGCTAAAAAGCTTTCTGTACAGTAAAGGAAACAATCGACAAAGTGAAGAGACAATCCACAGAGTGGGAGAAAACACTTGCAAACTACTTGTCTGACAAGGGATTAACAAGGGATAATAATATACAAGGAGCTCCAATAACTTGAAAAGAAAAAAAAGCAAATAATCTTATTTTAAATATGGGCAAAGGAACTGAATAGACATTTCTCAAAAGAAGACATACAAATAGCCAATAAGTATATGAAAAAATGCTTAACATCACTAGTCACCAGAGAAATGCAAATCAAAGTAAATCAAAACAATCATCTCACCCCAGTTAAAATGGCTTTTATCAAAAAGACCGGCAATCACGAACGCTGGCAAGGAGGTGCAGAAAGGGGAACCCTCCTACAATGTTGATGGGAATGTAAATTAGTGCAATCATTATGGAAAACAGCATGGTGGTTCCTCAGAAGTCTAAAAATAAAACTGCCATATGACCCAGCAATCCCATTGCTGGGTATATATCCTAAGAAAGGGAATTCAGTATATCAAAAAGATACCTGCAGTCCATGTTTATTGCTGCAGTATTCACAATAGCCAAGATTAGGTATCAACATAAGCATCCATCAATGAATGAATGGATAAACAAATTGTGGTACATATGCACAATGGAATATTATATAGCCACAAAAAAGAAATTCTGCCATTTGCAACATGGATAGAACTGGGGAACACTATGTTAAATGAAATAAGCCAAGCACAGAAATAAAAATCTCACTTGTTCTCACTCATATGTAGGAGTTATATATTAAAATCAATTGATCTCATGGAGATAGTAGAATGATGGTTACCAGAGGATAGGAAGGGAAGCTGGGAGGGAGAGAAAGTTGGGATGGTTAATGGGTGAAAAAAATATAGTTAGATAGAAAAATGAAAAATATTTTATAGTATAACAAATGTACTATAATTGGCAAGGTGTGGTAACTCATGCCTGTAATTCTAGCACTCTCAGAGACTGAGGTGGGAGGATTGCCTGCGCTCAGTAGTTCAAGACCAGCCTGAGCAAGAGCAAGACTCTGTTTCTCTACTAAAAATAGAAAAATAGCTGGGCATCTTGGCACATGCTGCTGTAGTCCCAACTACTCAGGAGGCTCAGGCAAGAGGATCGCCCAGGAGTTTGAGGTTGCAGTAAGCAAGATAATACCACTGCACTCTACTCAGGGTGACAGAGCAAGACTCTATCTCAATAAAATATATATACTATTATCAACAATAAGTTAGGGTATACCTTAAAATAACTGAGAGAATGTAATCGGAATATTCTTAACACAAAGAAATGTTAAATACCTGAAGTGATGTGTACCCCAATTACCCTGATTTGATTAATTTATACTGAATACCTGTATCAAACATCACATATATGCTATAATGCTATACAACTATTATGTGTCTATAATTAAAAATTTAAAAAAACAATATTTCTATTAACTAGATCTCAGACTAGTCACTAATACTTTATTGTTCCCATTATAAAAAATAATACTTAAAATTTCAAGATAATAATGACATTTTACTTATAAAGTACTGAGCATAGAGACTAAAATATTATAGTATCACAGATTTTTAAAATAATTTTTAGGAAAGCCTAGCCTACTTGAAAGCATCAGATAAGTATACACATCACTTTCCTATGAGTCAAAAAGTTGGCAGGTCCAATTTAAATGATATACCTAAAGGGTTATGAGACTTCAGATGAAAAAGGAAGTGAAGACTCAAACATAGTCAAACATGGGGAATTTTATTTTATTATAACAAAACATCTTTGATCATTACCAAGTGGCATAACTCTAGATCAGAGAAAGATATGGAACTTTTTCTTCAAGGTTTATGTACTTTTTAAAAGTGGATCTAAATATCACAATTGTTTCCAGTAGGGCCAACTACATCAGCATCTTCCAAAACCTGTACTGGGTTAGATGTGGCATTCTTTGACAGATATACTCTCTATTTTAATAGTAGTAACCTTAATGATAATAGATCACTTATAATTAAATATTTCTCTCATATTTATCTTGTCTTCCTGAAAACTACTTTTCTTATTGCTATTCTGGAGAAAAGGCCCTAGTGAGTGGTCAACAGGTGCACTAGGTTAAAAGCCTAAGGAACTCGTCTCAAATCAGGACAAATTCTGAGATGTAAGTTTCACTTCAAAGATCCCCCATGGATCAGACTGAAGCTGGATTTTTATGTGAAATTACATCCTTCTTTGGCTCCTTCCACCTCTTTAAGAATTTCTCCTAGAATATTTTCCTAATAAATAATTTGCATTAAATCCTTGTGTCACTGTCTGCTTTTGGAGAATCTGATTCTAAAAGGAGAGATTATAAAAATTTGGATTGATTTCTAGTAACTTTGTATATTTCCTCATATTTATTATTTTTATTTTATTTTATTTCTTTATTTATTTTTTATTTCAGCATATTATGGGGGTACAAATATTACGGTTATGT
>VBSM01002608.1:29343794-29378294 GCA_008086735.1 Cheirogaleus medius
GCATTTTTTCATATGTTTGTTGGCCATTATCCTGTCTTCTTTTGAAAAATTTCTTTTCATGTTCTTTGCCCACTTTTTGATAGGATTGTTTGATTTTACCTTGCTGGTTTTCCTGAGTTCTAAATAGATTCTAGTTATCAGCCCTTTGTTGGATGTGTAGCTTGCAAAAATTTTCTCCCATTCTGTGGGTTGTCTGTTTGCTCTCTTGACAGTTTCTTTGGCTGTGCAGAAGCTTTTTAATTTGATTAGGTCCAATTTATTTATTTTTGATGCTGCTGTGATTGCCTTTGGAGTCTTCTTCATAAATTCTTTGCCTAGGCCAATGTCTAGAAGAGTATTTCCAACGTTTTCCTCTAGAATTCTAATAGTTTCACACCTAAGGTTTATAATGCTCACCTTCGTTGTCCTGATCTGTTTCCCTATGGTGAATATTAGTTTAAAAAATGAATAATAAGAACTAGATAGATAGAATTTGGAGATGTTGGAAAGGATTATACCATACTTTGTGCTCAACTTGACCTGAGAATGGGCAAGGGAGGGTATGAAATTTCAGAAAGGCAGTGTAGGGAGTCAACTAGAAAAAAGAAAAGTCATCCAGCTAAATTTGCCCAGCCTGCAAAGGAAAAGTAGCTCATTTGGGCTTAGCCAAGGGTTGCAAAGAATGTGGCCAACAATTTCATCGGTTGTATTAAAAAATACACAATCCTGTTGAAAAATAAATCAAGGAGAGGAGGTCTGTAATGTGTCAAAAATCAGGCATCTAGTGATTTGGCAGTTGCTTTTAAAGATAATTATGTAGAGCTAGACTGGACTAATGGACATGTACATTTGTTTAACTGAAATGCCCCCAAAATACCTCAATTGACTGGAATTTTCCTTTCCAATCTTCACCATATCACTTTATCATATTTGAAATCGCTTATTTTCTCTTTAGTTCAGAATTCATGACATTTATGTAACTTGATTTCACTAACATATTTTGGAGGCCCTTGAGTGTTGGAGGTAGGCTGCAAAGGACAGGATATGATAAACAACATGATTTTTATCAGACCCTGAATCTCCTTACTTTTCTAAGAAAATATCTGTTGAGATTTATTATGTAAATATAATTTTTATTTGTTACAGACTGACAAAAAGTAGCTTGAGGCAAAGATTAAAAGTTACCCAGGAAAGAACAAAGTCAACTCTAGCATTCCTGGGAGATATCCATATTCTAAATGTTATTTATAGTGAGTACACTCATGTAGGTACAGTTCCATCTAAATGAGTAGTTCATTAGTACATCAGAGGTCAGAATCTTTCAATGCCCCTACTATTTCTTGTAACTTGTCACCTTTGTTCTATAAATGTTTGGCAATCAATAAATTGCCAGTGGTCAGTTGCACATGACACAGTGTAGTGTGTATTATGTATTCTTTTTGCGAAAGAATTTACGATCAGATTCTCAAATTCATTTTAATTGATTGCAATGTTTAATTGGTAGTATTCATGCCACACACATAAAATTATATTTTCTAAGAAACATACACCTTCAAAATACATTTAAGTTTTAGCTACTTTGAATGATCCTTAGATATTTTCATACCTGATTACAGAATATTTCATTTAAAAGTAGACTGATTTGTTATGTAAGTAATAAAATATAGGAGGAATACCTCTAGCATATGAGAAATCATTTTCCTGTGTAATTTATGAATACTATCAGGGAAGAATAATACATCCTTCCACGGCAGAGTTTACCAATAATTAAAAATTTCCTCCTCAATTAAAAAATATTTTATATTTTTAAAAAGTAAATAATAGTACAAGATCAATGAGAAGATATTCAAACATATAATGGTATATAAAGTGAGAGATAAAAGATCCTCCCACCTCTCAGAAATGAACCCTGATTGATAATTGGCTATGAGGATAATTTACCAAGTCCATGTGTACATTATTTTAAATTGCCCATATTGTATTGCACAATTTAGTATTTTAAAAACATTAATAATATATTGTGATCATCAACCCACAATTATGATACAAATTAAATTTCACTTTTAACAAATGCATGATATCTCATTCTATCAAATAACTGTAATTGTATAATCTTTTACCTATGGTCTTCTAAATTATTTCCAATATTCTTTACATATATATGGTATATATATGTAATAAGCATATGTACATTCTATATAATATGTAAATATATATTGACAAAGTTACATACTTTATATAAGATATATACATTTTTATATATACATAATATATACACAATTCTGTTTGTTCATTACAACATGCCTGTGCACATATATGTTTGATCTCTCTTAAAATGTCTTCTAAATACATTATAGAAAGCCTAATTGAATGTTATCAATACAAATATATTTTATTCCAGAACTGTATTATTTACCTATAGAAAAAAAATTGCTTTTCACAGACATATATCATTATAGTTAAATAAGGCAAAGAAGCAAATGATATCTAAAGAGCCTATTCAAGGAGAGTAACAACAGATTCTCTGCAAGATCATAATCTTCTAAATATGTTTATTTCACTAAGTACCATGATTCACATATCTCTTGGGTAGTGCACTTACTTATAATGAAGAATAAATCAGGTTAAAATTACTGTAAATCAACTTTCTGCAGATGGATTTCTCTAGCTTTAGAAATGCTAATATGAGCACCTGCTTCATTTTATCAAGATGGTTTGAGTTAATCTACAGATGTTATTTATCTACTGCATACTATTTGAGAAATAATTGTGATTGGGTGACTGTCACTTTGACATTGGAGAAGCCAATGTTTGCTAGAGAAATGCACAAAGAAATATTTTCTTTTGAAGGAACAGCCATAGACTGTATTAAAAAATATCAATGAGAGTAATAAGTCATACTTTATGATAAATTAAAATAGGATATTATGAAAGCCATATTTAAAATTTTTTTACGTGATTAGAAAAAAAAGGATTAATGTTAAAAATAATAAGCCAGACTCCTGCTAAAAGCATTGATGGAGCTAGAGGGCAGCCTTACCCAACCCAGCCCTGCTCAGTCTCACACCCCCTCCCGCACTTGCTATAGTAGAGAATAAAGACACACCTGGAAGTCCCAGGGCCCCACCCACCACCTGAAGTACTAGAGTGCCTCTCCAGAGGAATGAGAGCTGGTTACAGGACCCAAAAACAACATTGCAGCTTGCTCCTCCAGGCAAGCACCATCCACTGACAGGGAGGTCAATTTGCATGCCCTTTTACTGAATTCAGCAACTCATCATACAGCATGTGGTGGATTCTCACCCACAAGCACCACCTACTGTCTCACAGACTGCACATGCCATTATCTAAATGAAAATCCAAAGGTAAGAAGCAACAGTTACTCCATATTGGAAGAATCAGTGCAAAAACTCCAGAAGTATGAAGAATAAACTGAAAAGACACCCCCAAGAGTTTTTCCATTCTTGTGATTCTTCACTTAGTAGAATGGGTTTCAGCTCTATCCAGGATAATACAAGAAGTGCTAGTTCACCATTGTTTTTTATGGTTGAGTAGTATTGCATGGTATACATAAACCACATATTATTAATCCACTCATGTAATGATGAACACTTGGGTTGTTCCCACATCTTTGCAATTGTGAATTGTGCTGCCATAAACATTTGAGTGCAGATGTCTTTATTGTAAAATGTCTTTTTTTTTTCCTTTAGAGAGATGCCTTGTAGTGGCATTGCTGGGTTAAATGGTATTTCTATATTTAGTTCTTTGAGATATCTCCAAATTACTTTCCATAGAGGTTGTACTAATTTGCAGCCCCATCAGCAGTGTATGAGTGTTCCTATCTCTCCACAGCCATGCCAGCATTTGTTGTTTGGGGACTTTTTGATAAAAGCCATTCTCACTGGGGAAAGGTGATTTTGATTTCCATTTCCCTCATGATTAGAGATGTTGAGCACTTTTTTATATGTTTGCTTGCCTTTATTCTATCTTTTTGCAGTTTCTCTTCATGTCCTTGGCCCACTTTTTAATGGGGTTGTTTGATTTTTTTCTTGTTAATTTTCTCAAGTTCTACGTAGATTCTTGTTATCAGCCCTTCACTGGATATGTAGCATGCAAATATTTTCTCTCATTCTGTAAGTTGTCTATTCCCTCTAATGATAGTTTCCTTGGCTGTTGAGAAGCTTTTTCATTTGATCAGGTCCCAGCCTGATATTTTAATTATAATTATAAGTGGTATCTTCCTTAAATTTCATTAAACATATTTTCCTTTTATATAAGGTACAATTGTTTTTAAAAATAGACTTGAACTTAAACCAAACAAACTTGTTAATTTTACTTGAGAACTCTAATATTTTGTCTGTAAGCTGTTTTGATTTTTCTATGCACACAATAATATCATCTGATTATAACAATCATTTTTTCTTTCTTCTTTGTCTCCCAATTCTTTTTCTTGCTTACTGTGCTTGCTAGGACCTATTGTACAATATTAAGTAGAAGTGTCAATAACAAATATTCTTACTTCCTTTCAAATCTCATGGGATAGCATTTAATATTATACTATTGAGTATATTTGCTGTAACATTTTTATAGATATTGTTTGATAAATTAGGGAAGAACCCTTTCTTTTTAAAAGAAAGCTTGCAGAGGAACGAGGAAACAGCAAAAAGCAGATTGATTAGCATCAAATAATATAACTTCAGTACGGTGATTCCTCTTATCAATATCAATGTAAGAGTTGAGTCAAGATTCTAAAGTAATACTGTTTGGCTTCTTGCTTTTCATAGAATCTGGCAAATTGTCTTACCTCTGTATGCCTCAGTACTTTGTTCATAAAATGATGACAATAGTTACTATTAATAGCTATAAATATCTATTCATGATCTTCTATGAATAAGCACTTGGCATGTGGCAGTCAATGGAAGAGATATGGTATAATAAACTGTATGCTGGATTACTACAATGTCTTTCCAGCACTGTTGAAATGAGGCATGGCCATCTGACGTTCTTTGCCCAATGAAATATGAGTGGAAATATGTTATTTCTTAGTAGAAGCTTTAAGCCCAACTGAGAAATTCATCACATTTGTTTTATCCAGCGTTTGTAATTATGGAAGCATGTTTTGAGATGAAATCTCTAATTTATGGATTCTTGCATAACATGTTGCGTAGAATCTCCTACAGATTCATGCTGTAAATATTACATAAGTAAAAAATAAATTTAATGTTTTTCAGTCATTGAGATTTGGGGTTTTTTTGTTACTTCAGCATAAACTAACCCATTTTATCACCAAGTAGATGTCTATTCTTAAAGAGTATTCACTCTAATGAAAGAGACAACGGGAAAAGAAAACATAATTCATAAATAAAGCATTTAGTGGAATAGACAGTAATAAAAATAGAGGAATAAAAATACAGGAATAAAAAAAGTAGAACAGGTAAGGAATATTAATACTAAAAGAGAAAAGAAAGCAAGAAGGAAGCAAGTTGTAGAATTAGAAGGGCCAACTAATGAACTTTGAACATTTAGAGTAATGTCAGATATACAGTAAGCACTCAATACAAGTTATATATTTTTATGTTACCTAGATTTAATACATTTGTTGACAATATAGTACTGTTGTTTAGCCTTTTTCCCCTATTACTTCTCTTAAATCTAAAGCAAAACTTCTATGCTATTTTAGAATTTTGGATGAATAGCACTACAGTCCCAGAGTTATGAAACTTCCCTATCTAGCTTCAGGGTATACAAATCTTGTTAATATTAGGTCTTAAGGTACCAGTGCTACCATGCCTTTGCTATGGGAAGAATTATTTTTAATACCACTGAGAAAACCCAGGTGCGGCATGCTTGTTAATTCACACAACACATTTATCTGCTTGGCAGGTACAGCCTGTGAGGAAACTTGGCATGTTAATGTTGCTATAATGCACCTTTGCTCACCCAACTGTCAGTGGGAATACTGCATGCAAAGGCAGAAACAGTGAAAGAGAAAGGACATTGCCTAAGTTAGGTTTGCTTTTCTTTGTTTTATCTAAGCTTAAATTGGAAGGATTTTGTAATAAATATGTAATCATCTTCAAAATGGTATTTTAAAGGGAAAATATTTTTTGGTGAGTTTATTAAAGAATTCATTTCTATTAAGAAAATGATAGTGGTAATAAATCACTTTTAGATACAGAAAATAAGATTTTTTAATTTAAAAAACTTCAAGAGCTCTAGCTCTCTTTTCCCCTATTTTACCAATGGTTAGCCCAATCATCTTAGAGAAGTTGTTAAACTATTCTTCTTCTCAACATCAAAATGTAAGGCAATTTGTTTTCTGTTTTCCATAGAGGTTGTACTAACTTACATTCCCACCAACAGTGTATAATCATTCCCTTTTCACCACCTCCACAACAACATCTATTTCTTTATGACTTTTTTTTCCAGCATATTATTGGGGTACAAATATTACGGTTATGTATATTGCCCATCCCCCCACCCCTCGAGGAAGAGCTTCAAGCATGACCATCCCCCAAACGTTGCACATCTCACTCATTATGTTTGTATATACCCATCCCCTTCTTTATGACTTTTTAATAATGGCCATTCTGACAGGCCTGAAACATAAAATACCTCCAAAGGTAAAGTGAAAACTTTTAACTTGTATTTCTATAGATTTTCAATATTGGTTTTATTTATTGACAGGTTATAGTTATGAAAGGAATAACAGGGTACAAATGTATGTTTATTCATTACAAATAAAGAGGCTTCCCATAATTAATGTATAACTTATGAAATAATATTCATTTTCTTCCTATGTGAAAATATGTCATCTTTGACCAGTATTCTCCTATTTGATAAAAACACTAACATGGCTCATGTTTTGACTTTCTAAAGATAAAATATAACAGCATCAGGAAAAATTAAATAAGCATGGCCGTTTCAATTTTCCTTAGTTCCCAGCAATCTCTTTTTGCTTAAATTTAACAAATTGAATAAATGAGTAAAATAATCAAATAGCAGGTCATGTTAGCTAAGTAATAAACTTAACTCTTATAATGATTAAAGCCATATATTTAGAGTTTTTCTAAGTAAATTTTTGTTATATGTAACTCTCTTTAATTCTAGAATATTTACTTGAATATCTACAATACACTTAAAGAGAAAGTTGAGTGGGTGGTTTACGTCATTCCTTCATTTACTCTAAGTTTTTATTGAACCTTAAAAATTTACCTTAAAAATTTTATTATAACAGCTAAAATTTCTTTTTTTATTTCAGCATATTATGGGGGTACAAATGCTTGGGTTACATATATTGCCCTTGCCCCACCTGAGTCAGAGCTTCAAGTGTTTCCATCCCCCAGAGGGTGCGTACTGCACCCATTAGGTGTGAATATATCCATCTTCTTCTTCAACTCCCCATCTGCCTGACACCCGATGAATGTTGTTTACTATATCTGCACTTAAGTGTTGATCAGTGAATTCCAATTTCATGGTGAGTATATGTGGTGCTTGTTTTTCCATTCTTGTGATACTTCACTTTGTAGAATGGGTTCCAGCTGTATCCAGGATAATACAAGAGGTGCTAGATCACCATTGTTTTTTGAGGCTGAGTAGAACTCCATGGCATAAATAACCCAAGTGCCCATCAGTATATGAGTGGATTAAGATTTCTGCTCTTGTGAAGCTTTCCTCCTAGAGAGGAAGAAACAAAAATAAACAAGTGACCAAATACATGGTCAAAATTATTCCATATAGAAATGTGCAAAATGAATAAAATATAATAGGATGATGTTACAGAGAGTAATTATTGGTTGGAGAAGACTGAGAAGAAAGTCAGGAAAAGCATTCTCAGAAAAAAATGTGATGGAAGGCAGTCTGATCTGAAATCTAAATGCAAAAAATCAATAGGGCCCTACAAAGATCTGTGGACATAGCATTCCTAGTATAAGGAATAACTAATCCAAAGACTCTGGGTAGAATAAACTTGGTTCACTTGAGAAACAGAAAGGCCACCAGATTGATAGAGTAGAATAGTAATCCGAGATAAAAGTCAGAGAAATAGACCAGATTGTGTTGCCTTGGCAGCTATGGTAAAATGTGAAAAGAAGCCAGTGAAGATTTTTGTTAAATTAATTATTTTGTTTTGCTTTGTTTTTAACTCAGGGAGTGACATAACATCATGTGCATGTATCAAATCATTCTGATTATTACTGAGAGTGGGTTAATGAAAAAACAAAAATAGAATCAAGGAGACCAGTTTGGAAATTACCAAGAGTGGAGGTTGTATGAACTAAAGCCAAATGCATGGAGGGCAGGAAGACATGGATAGATTCAGCATATGTTCATAGACAGAGCCATGGGACGTGAAGGACTGGAGGTTGATTTCATAAGAAAAAGGAAGATATCAAGTATGCAACTGAAGGCTGGGAGCTGAACAACTAAGTGGAAGTTGATGCCATTGCTAAAAAAGAAAAAAATAATAGCTAACATGTATTAAGTACCTACTGTGAATCAAGCACTCTTCTAATCACTTTGAATATTTGGCTCTTTAAAAATCATCATTCAGTCACTTTAAAGATATAACTCATTTACTCTTCTTAGCAATTTTCTGAATTGAGTACTATTTGATTCCCATTTATGAATTAGGAAATTGAAACACAGAGAGTACTTGATGCAAGTACTTGATACAAGTATCTTCTATCAAGCCATACAGCTAGTAAGCGGTAGAACATAAAGAGTCTTACAATACAATTTATGATCTTAACCTATGTGAGGCTACACACATGTCTACCAAAAGACATATACTAGACTATTTGTAGCAGTGATATTAGTAATAAATAAAAACTAGGAACTATCCAAGTATTTACTAGAGAAATATGGATAAATAAATTGTGCTATTTTCACACAATGGAACACTATACAGCAATAATAATGAAGGACTCTTATAACAGCATTGACTAAAAGAATCCACTCCAAAAGAGAATACAGTCACATACCGCACAGGATGTTTTGGTCAATGAGGGACCACTTAGTGTGGCCCTATAAGATTATAACATTGTATTTTTACTGTATCTTTTCTATGTCTAGATATACAAATACTTATCCTTGTGTTACAGTTGTCTACAATATTCACTACAGTAACATACTGTACAAGTTTGTAGCCAGCCAGGGCTGGT
The DNA here is from genome assembly GCA_008086735.1 of Cheirogaleus medius. Lineage (NCBI taxonomy): Eukaryota > Metazoa > Chordata > Mammalia > Primates > Cheirogaleidae > Cheirogaleus > Cheirogaleus medius. The sequence goes on from VBSM01002608.1 coordinate 29,352,935, forward strand.
AAACTTGCCACTGTAAGGCCACACATGGCCTTCTAGTTCCTTAGGTGTGGCCTTTTGATTGAATCCAACTTTTACAGAACAAATCCTTTTATTAAAAGGGGTTTATCATTTGAGCTCAGGAGTTTGAGACCAGCCTGAGCAAGAGTGAGACCCTGTCTCTACTAAAAAAACAAATAGAAAGAAATTAGCTAGACAACTAAAAACATAAAGAAAAAATTAGCCAGGCATGGTGGCACATGCCTGTAGTCCCAGCTACTCGGGAGGCTGAGCCCAGGAGTTTGATGTTGCTGTGAGCTAGGCTGACGCCACGGCACTCTAGCCTGGGCAACAAAGTGAGACTCTGTCTCAAAAAAAAAGGGGGATATAGCAGAGAAATATTAAGCTTCTCTTGCCTCCTTTGGTGCTTAATAAAGAATAATCTTGAAATCAAAAGGCATAGGTTTGTGTAAGTACACTGTGTATGTTTACACAGGATGAAATCACCTAATGGCACATTTCTGAGAACAGATTCCTGTTGTCCCTGTTGTTAAATGATGCATGACTGTACATTGTGCTGTTCCATTATATGAAGTAGAGAAACATACAAAACTTTGAGATAGTGCAGTAACTGAAAAAGGGATATGAGAATGGCGTCTATGTTGTTGGTAATATTTCATTTCTTGGTCTAGGTGCTGGTTACAAAAATGCTCTCAGTCTGAACACCCTTAAAGCGGTGTACTCATGTACATTTCCTATAATTATAGTGTACTAAGATAAAATGTTGAAATAAAATAAAAAGATAAATTCAGTTCCAAAAAATATTTATAATAAAAGGAGGCCCAGGAGCAAGCTCTGGCACTCCACAAGCCAGAGATGTACTATAGGAAGAAGAACCCACAAAGCAGACTGAGAAGGTGCAACTGCAGCCTATAATATTTGAGGAATACTAAGAAGGATTTTGGGTTGGGTTATCAAATGTGGCAGTTGCTGCTGATAGGTCAAGAAATAGAAGGACAGAAAAGTAATCATAACATAGCATTTAATTCTCAAGCTTCTTTCCTTTCCTAAATTTAATGTATCAAATCAATATGTCCTTTACTCTTATGCACTTTTACTTCTGTATCACTCTATCATAATATATTTGTGATCTTGGTAGCAGAATAGAAAATAAATCTTAATTTCATGTTTGAAATTTTTTAATCTCAATATTTGAACTAAACAAAAATCAACATGGTCATTCTTGTGTTTCCAACGAAGATTGCCACAAAATCAAAATGATGTTAAATGATGCCATGAAATATAAGCATTATTTATTGTTAATAATCCCTTCAAAATAGATAATTTCAACTTTTGAGTGTAAGAGAACTTGAAGTACAGAATCAAGGGACATGGGTCCCTAATTCCTGACCCAAAGAACTTGTGAGATAATAAATATGGGTTCTTTTAAGCTGCCAAAGTTTGGGTATAATTTGTTATGGTAATAGGTAACTAACACATGAGAAGTAATTTTTAAAACATAAAAAATATGAATATAAGGAAAATTTATATCATAGAGGAGAGTATTTTCTTTTTTAAACCAGAAGTCATTTCTATTGGCAGGAATTAAAATAAGACTTTTTATGTTACCTGAAATGCACGCAGCATTTTGGCATTCTTTTGGCAGTATAGTCCTCCCTCCATATACATGATGGATTAATTCCAGGCCCCCTGTTTATACCAAACCCCATGCAAACACAAGTCCCAAAGTTGGCCATGCAGAAGCTGCCTAAAACAAAAAGTCAGCTCTCTGTACGAGGATTGTACATCCCTCAAATACCATATTTTCAATCCAAGTTTAGTTGAAAAAAATTCACATATAAGTAGACAGGTGCAATTCAAACTTGTGTCGTACAAGGGTCATCAGTATATCTTTGCACAATTGTGTAACTTAACTATTAACCTATAAACAAAAAACATCAATCAACAAAATATTCCTATAGATTTTTAATTTGATAAAACAAAATTATAGCTATTTGTAAATTTCCTCTTTTTTGGTGGTAATAGTGTGTGTTTACTAAAGCAATGTCATCTGTCTATATGTATGGAACTCAAAAAAGATTGCCTGTGTGTTAAAGATGTGAGGTTTTAGAAGGGAAAAGGAAGATGATGATGTGTAGCATAAATACTGAGAGGGTACAAATCACACACACACAATTATTTTGTCTGAAGTCATGTTTCCTCAGTCGAATATCCCAAATTTAGATGACTTTGTCGTAGATCTGAAAATGGATTGTTATATTTAACTGACCTGGCAGATAAAGTGAATTTACTTGGATTAATAGGATTAAAAGGGAGCGTTCTATCCTTTGTAGCATGGCATATCCTGATCTTCTAAAGGAAAGTGCTTTAGCCCTTTAGCACCAAATTCAATTTCCTATCTTGAAAAGGAAAGACCACTTCAGAAGGCACAAATCCACTTCTACCTTGAAATTTAGACACTTTGCAGATTTCAAAATCCCTAGAACAAAAGTGTCATATCTCTGAATATGAATCTCTAAGTTCTTACAAAGAGACATTTAGGAAATTCAGTCACTTAAATGGTGCTTCAATTTTTACTTTATTCTGCATATTTATGTGTATTAACTGCATATAAATAAATGTTTTAACATAATATTATCTGCAATATGCCTACATTTTTAAATGCTTCAAGTACTTCAAATTTAAAATACCAGTGTATGAGTTCAAATTAAATTGTTTTTAACTTCTTATAAACAAATGAATTGCAGATGCAAAATCTTTCTCAATATAGCCAAGACCATTTCTCTTCTTCCTTTTTCAAGCTAAAGAAAACAAACACACTTGCTGATTGAAATTTTAGTGGACAAAGCATCACTTATGTGATAAACAGAAGATATGGGCCAATCAGATATCATTATTAGAGGGGCCATCTCCTGTCAGTTCCCTCTTTCTACATATAGGTAGACCCTAGTTCATTAATAAAAGCAGGTTACTGGTTGTAATAGATTTTTAATAGCTAGGCTCACCCTTCCTAGAAAAGATTTATTCTACAGATTCAGATAGGATTCTTGATTCCCAAACTGTGGAATTTGACTCTGGATCTGAGGCCAAAAAAAGGAAAATGAAACAAAATGAAAAGAAGGAAAATAAAGAAATTTACTGGATGAATTTTAAGGATTCTGAGTATTGCCTGGAACTTACAGGGCCAAGTTTAGAGAATAGAGAGATATTGAGACAATTCTGAATGGTGACGAAGCTGGAAATAAGATCATTCTTATGCTCAACATTGCAAATCCCAAGTTGGAACACCTGATTAGCAGAACTTAAATGACATGCCAACACCCTACCTGCCAAGGGGCGAGAGAGTGCAGTGTCTGACTCTTCTGCTTTGGAGTTGGAAAAAGTGCACCAAGTCTACACATACTGGTGCATTCCCTAGTATAGGTAATAGGAAATCTTATGTGGGGCAAAGTAAAATCAACATTATAAAAACAAAAAAACAAATAAAAAATAGAAACAAACAAACAAACAAACAAAAACTAGTACACGCTCTCTCATCCCTTTTAATGATAATGCAACACTATGAAGGGCTGCTCTAATATCTGTTTCTGTTGTTAGAAAAGTTTTGCTTTAGATTCTTTTTTTTCAAATTGGTCTCATTAGGTATCTAATAGTGTTTCCCATGCCAAATGTAATTAAATGCTGCATAGGTCCTGCTCTTGAGTGGAGAACTGTGATTAAATTCTCAGTGTTAGGTGATGTCAGGAATATATTGCCTAAACTTCTTTATGTTCCTCTTAAATTGATTTTAATTGCTAAATACCTGAACATTTTGCTAATAATAGATTTTTTCTCTCTCTTTTCTACTTTTTATTCACACATGCCACTCTTTCTATATTCTCTTTGGGGCTCTTATTTGCCCACTGTGTTCACATCCCTTCAGTTCTTTACCCTTCCAATATGCTGAAAGTAAAATTTTACATTGTTCAAGCATAACAGCATTTCTGTTCTTTGCTATCCACAGCATGATTTTGATCTATACCCATAAAAAGAAAATAGGATATGACAGAAACTGGAAAAGAAATGTCTCAAAAGACAGAAAGAGAATTCTTAGTGGGAATAGGGAAGAGTATGGGAGAGAGAAAAATATAAAGAAAAAAAGCCCTGTAGCGGCTTCTCTATTACTATCTTCATACTGAGTTTATTATGTGTTAGTTCCACCTCAAGACAGCTATATTCACAGAAACTACAGTCTGCCCTAAGACTTGTCAGAGTAATACCAGTCTTTCATTGATCACTGGAAAGCAAATATTTAATTTCAGAAAAAAATAATCAAAACTAAATTAAAGTCTAACCAACTTTATTCAGAGCCTCCACCTAAAAAGCTGCAGCCGCCTATAAATTGAAGATAGGAATCATGGAGCACATTCAAATAACAGACACCTTTTCCTCAGAGGCAATATTCTTTGAAAAGGCTGATAAATTTCCAGCAAAGTTGTGGTCTTTTAGAGATGCCTGCTAGGAAGTTTAGTTTTACTCAGAGGAGAAGAAATCTGCCAAATATGAGATAAAGTTTAAAATAAAGATTTCAATCTGGCCTTAGTGTTTAAGACTCAAAACTAAAATAATAAAAAGTGTTGATATTAATATTTAATTTCACTTCTAATTTCAAAAGAAATAAATTATCCAACTTTGAGTTTAGCTACTACATTAAAAAAATTCTCAGTTTTCAGTAGTTGTGGAATTTGATGTCTCATAATCTAGCAACTAGGGTCTAGTACCAAAAACTTCAGAGAAAAATCTCACCCATCTTTTGAAAAGAAAAAATATAGGATTAAAGCATGGGACAGCGGGGAGTCATTCTCTAAAAAAGACAATGAAGGATAAGAAGGGGAATCTATGAAAGAGAAAACTACTTATATTCCATTATCTGAAAAATAAGGTAAAATGGGCCTGATATTGCATAATTCCATAAAGTTCAAAATAATCTCTCTCCAGGTAAAATGTATAAAACTATTAGAGTCTGTCATGTGTTCGGGGTGCAGAATCCAGGATCGTCAAGAAAGATCTGTCTATAGAACTTGTTTGAATGCACCCCAAGTGAACTATCATCTGTTTTGAATGCACAGCCCTTGAAAAATAATCAGGACTTTAAAAAAAGATGTTTGTTTTCACATAAACACAGCAACAGACAGAACCCCAAAGGAGGTCAAAGAACATTTCTATAAAATACATCTATAAAAGGTTTTCATTTCAGCCTTTTCAAGGATTCTGTATACATAACCTGGAGAGGATAGGATGTGCTTACTTCCAAGCAGGTGTCTCAGAAAAGATATTTGGATGACAGCAAAGCAAAATTTCCTAGTCATCTCTGGAGAGGCAATACCAGACTGATAAAAAAGAAAATACATAACATAAAATGTGTGAATGAGAAGAAAAGAAATGGATGTTCCCATTCACTCCCTTTTTATACCAAGACTAAAGAAAAACATTTGCCTTTACTCATAATCCAAAGACATTTATCTCAATGGTGCAGATGCTTATCTGTTACATTTCAGGGTCCACCACATGAACTCTTGAGAATTTAAACAGCATTCACAAAATAGATTTAGCAGTCTTAGGAGAGCACTGGAGTTCTGCATGTGTTATTCTATATACACATTAACTTCAAAAGTCATTTTTATAAGTAGTTTCCATCCTTCCTCTGCTCCCTCACAAACTAGGGAGTCATATAAATGTGTACTTCAAAGAGTCAAATCAAATCTAATTTCAGGAATATGTGACTCTGTAAAATCCAATGATGCTTCCTTGGACATGCTGCTTTCTGCAAATGTATCAACTGTTTACCTTTTAATTTTAGGACTGCTTCTGTTGAAGTTGTAAATCCTCAATGCGATATGTTGAAATTATTAAATAGGAGTTGAAGCCTTTGGGAGGTAATTAGGTTAAATGAGATCATGAGGGTGGAGCCCCCATCGTGGCATTAGTGCCATTATAAGAAAAGACCAGACAGCTTGCCCTTTTTCTTTCTCCACCATATGAAGAAGACACAGCAAGAAAACGTTATCTCCCAGCTAGGAAGAAAGCACTCATCAAGAACTGAATCTACTAGCACCTTGATTGTGGACTTTCCAGCCTCCAGAATTGTGAGAAATAAATGTCCGCTGTTTGAGCCACCCAGCCTATGGTATTTTGTTGTAGCAGCCCAAGCTAAGACAGTAATTGATCTGTCTTCAAGTTCACTGACTCCTCTATCATCTCTAATTTGTTAATGAATGTAATTTTTGTCCAGTCATTATATTTCTTATTTTTTTACATTTGTTTTTCTTTATATCTTCTATATTTTTTTGCTGATACTATTGATCTTTCATTCATTTTTAACATATTCACAATTATTTCTTGAAGCATTTGTTTAATAGCTAAAATCTTTGTCAGATAATTCTAACACCTGTACCTTATAGGGACTGGCATCTGTTTATTGTCTTTTCCTATGTGAGTTGAAATGTTTTTGATTCCTTGTAAAGTGAGTTAACTTAGATTTTATCCTGTACATCTTGAATGTCATATTTTTAACTTCAATTTTATGTTTTGGAGGCCTCAAATAGCTATATCATGAATTCTGTCCAGGTTTTATAATTGTGTTCAGTGAGAAAGACATGGTAGTGTATTTATTTTGTCTTATCCAGAATCAAAACCCTCCAGAGTATATTTTATATGTCTTAATTATCCTATATGCTTCCTCTTCAGTAGCAATCACATTCAAATAACTGATTAAAGTAACAATTTTCAAGTTTGGGTTTTCTATTCTATTATAGGCTTCCAGAAATTTATGAGCACCCACAACCAATTCATTTATGACAATTCTATTCTACATCAACGTAAAAATTACAAAATGTAAAAGAAATATTACTTGGTACAAAATATGTATAGATTTATAATTATGTTACTATTTCTCTTAGCACATAACAGAGATTTTTTTATTCATGGCTTAAATAAATAGTTGTGTGGTTTATGAGCAATATGACATGGCAAGTTTGGAATATGTCAGTACTAATAAGGCACTAAGTAGACTACTATCCTGAAAATAAAAAAATGTATTCACTTTTACTCTTTCCTAGGTCATTCTCAATCAGTACTATGGTAAGTCCAACAAAAGTAAAGAGATTCTATAAAATTACTACCTACAAACTTCAAATTAAACAGCTAGAATCATTGGGATATAGAATACACCTTGGTTTTATCCAGATGGCTTGTATTGAATCTGTTTTGCCACCACAAGGATAATCTCAAACGAGTTCAACTGTTAAAGTGACCTACTCTTATCAAGCTGCCAGCTACTGTCAGTATAGTTCTTTTCCTTTGAAAATAGCAAGATACAGTTCAACTTTGAACAATTGAAAGCCCTGCCCAGGATAATTTCATAATACCTCATGGTCAATATATTAAAAAGGTTTCGCAATCACAAATAATAAAAATAAGCCCATGGCAAGTTTTTTGTTGGATTTTGTTTTGGTCCAACTCATTTACAATTGTAAAAATGAATTTTGACTGAATGTTTTGATTACTGAAATATAATACAATTAAAAGCTTGATTTGTAACTAGAGAACCCTCTAATCTTTTCCAATATTCATGATCATTTATACCGTTTCTCCATTCATTTATTCATTGAGGAAAGATTTATTCTAAATCTCTAAATAATTTACAATAAAGTAAGTTAGTTTGATGGAGCTCATATTTCTGGAACTGGAAAGAATTTTAGAAATCATATAATCATACTATTCTCATTTTAGAGGTGAGAATTCTCAGACTAAGAGACTCAGTCTGCATTATGCAAAAGTCAGGATCCCAGTTCCCTAAATCTCATCCTGATATTTTTCCTATAACACAGAAATTATTTTGTGAGTCTCCTGTCCCTTTAAGAAAAATGTATATAAATGCAAAATTTGCTGAAATTTTTACAGTTCATTAGACACTGATGGATGCCTTGAGAATCTCCACATCAGGAAACCTTGCCTAGGGACAATTCACTAGCCATCTGGACAAAGAAAAGGTAGGTTTTTACCACACATCTTATGCAAAGGTAACTTCCAAGTGGATTAAAACTTTAAATTTGAAGATGAAACAATTAATATTCTAGAATAAAACATGGCAGAATAATTCCATTTCCTTGCAATGAAGAACTGAGTCTAACTGTGACTCAAAAATCCACAAACTCAAAAGTAAAGAGTAATAAATTTGACTATGAAAAAAACATGAAACACAAATTTAAAATATACCCAACTCTACACATATTAAAGGGCTATGCTAGTGTGGTAGGCAGAATGGCACCCCAAAGAAGTACCTATCCTAAACTGCAGAATCTGTAAATATTATATGTTATATAACATTTTCAGGAGACTTTTCAGAAGTAATCAGTGTTGTTTTAAGCTGCTAAATTTGTGATAATTTGTTACAACAGTGAAAGAAAATGCATAAAACTAGTATTTAAGAGTGAAAATTTAGCCTACAGATATAGCAGCAAATGTATTAAATAATCTTTGCAAATTATTGTTTATTACATCATTGTTTGTTACTGTTACTAGCAAAAGACTGTAAAACCTCTAAATTTTCATAAATAGGAATTTGTGGAATAAATTGCATTACATCCATATTAAGGAATATTACTCAGCTATAAATAAGAACAAGAAAGCTTTTCATACTGCTATAAAAAGATATCTGAGATATACTATACTATTAAATGAAAAATGCAAATACAGTACTAGGCATGTGAAAAAGGAGGAACAGTTAAAAATCTATTCATATTTACTTGTGAATGCATAAAATTCTTTGGAAGGATACAGAAGAAAGCAGCAACTATGGTGACATGTATGTAGTGGAGAGAAAACTGCGTAGATGGAGTTCCAGAGAGGAGGGATATTTCTCTGTATACACAATATTTTTAACCATGCAAATGCATTTCCATTCTAATATATATTTAGATGATAGATAGAATATGAAAATAATACATTAAAGTTCTCCTGTGCTACCCTGTGCTTTCTTTGTATATAGAACTGCTTAATAGAATGATTCACCAATCAGAAGGAAACATTTCTTGTTTAAAGAAGAAGAGCAAAGGGATGAAAAAAAGAAAAATAATTTTTAATTTGTCATTAATACTTCATGTTCTTTTATTGAGAAATAAAAATTTTGGTTTTCTCAATTTCACTGGAGCTATAATACAAATTCACCTTGAAAAGGTAATCATATATTCTGAATATCTCATATGAATAGATTTGACATACAAAGGTTCATGACATATAACATATTTTTACAGAGGAGGGGAAGACTAGAAAAGAAATTAGCATCAAATACTGAAAATATTTTGAGAAAAGACAAGCCACTTTTCTTACAACTGGTCCCTTCCTTTCCCCATGTTTAGCATCTCAAGCTTTTCTCTGATCACCACTCTAAGAAGGAAGCCTCTCGTTCTTCATCGTGGGTAGTTTATTCAATAGTAGGGGTAATGAAAGTCATGGCAGATTTTGCTAATATGTGAAGAGTAAATCTGAGCCAAGTAAGTGGCAGAAATCCAGGTCTGCTAGTCCTCGGCTGGATTTTCAGAAGGTCCCTCCCTGCTGCAGGCTTAGTTAGCTGGTAACAGTACAAGCTAAGACCTAGGAGAAGGAAATAGTGTGTAGGTTTGGAGCCCTTTCAAATAAATAGGGAAGCATTTAGAATAAGATTGGATAGGTGATATCTATCAAAATTAGCAGTATTTTAAAGACTAAATAATGCTAACTAAGCAATCAGGCACCTTTGAAGGTTGTTAAGAAAAGAATGACAGCATCAGAGATATGTTTTGGAGATTACTCTGGCAGAATGTACAATAAGAATGGGATGAAGAAGATGAGAGGCCAGAAAATGAGTAGGCAAGAGCATGAGAGAAAGCACTTTTAGATTCAAAATCCTTTTTAGGCTTCTAAAAATTAGTGAGGCTGCTTGGCAGTTGAATTACTTACTGCTAAATCTGATTAAATCCCAAAAGCATTTTTTAAAGGAGAGATTAAAGGAACTGAAGTCAGAAGTTAGGACCAAATGAAAGTATCTACAATTTTTCAAAAAATCATTTCCAAAAGGCCATCCGGTTAATTTAAGAAACACTCTGATGCATCTGTGGGTAAAACTCTGATATTTCTTATAAGAAGTGTCATTTCTAAAGTGTAATTGCATAACACATTGCTAAAACAGTAATGAAAGAATTTGAGAGCATCCATCAAAGGACATCCAATGTAAAATAAACAGTATTAGCTTACAAGTTATATGTGTGTCTTGCAGGACATTAGGCAGCACTGCCCTCTGCAGGTAAATATGTGTTCTCCTAGCTGAGCCCTGTAACATTTGTTATAAAACCATGCTTGAAAATACTCAGATATTTTGTCATTTCATTTACTCTAGCTAACAAAATTATATCATTACCAAAGTCTTGAACCTGGATACCTGCAGAAATAATTACTTTTAATTGAAGGTAGCATGATAAGTAAAGACTAAGGAGGACAAATGTGGTTTCATTTGCTGACTACAACAAAAACATTATTCTTGGTGAGGAAGATTGGCAATATTCCTTAATTCTTGGCACTTCTATTGTATGGAAGGGTGGACTCAGACAATAAAGAAGTCATTAAACAATTAAATAAAACAGTTGTAAGTTGTGATAAGTGTCATAAAATAAACCAAAAAAAAAAAAAAAAAAAAGAGGTTAACATAGAACCACAGGTAAATCTCATCAAAGGAGGTGCAATAGCAATTGAAATCTGGAGGATAAGAAAGACCTAACTAAATATGTGAAGAATAAGAAAGAGTAGATAAATGGCATGTGCAAATGTCCTGAGACGGGGAAAGAGAGAAGCATGTTCCAAGAATAGAAGGAAGACAGTGTTACCAGAAAATATAGAACAAATGAGACTGAGCTAACAATAATGCTGAAAAGCAGAGACAGATAATACATATCCTACCTACCTTTATAACCTGGTAAAAAATAGAATTTTATTGTAAATGCAATGAGACCCATTTCAAAGCTTTTAAATGGTCATGTTACAAGATCATTTTGGCTGCTCTGTGGTGAACAGATTTCAAATGGACAAGAGAAGAAAACAGGGATCTATTAAGATAATTTTCAGACAACTTGTCTGCCATTTAACAAACTTATTCCAGTATAACTATTTTGGTTTATGGGGTTGGAGAACTATTAGCGAAGATGGAGAGTATATTCATTTATAATAAATCAATCCACAGCCTTGAACATATAAACATTTGCCCTGAAATTATATCATTGGCCTCAGCAAATGAAGATAGTTTAGTTATAATCTTAAAAATAGGATTAATGTCATAAAATCATAGGTAAGATTTCAAACAAGAAGAGTTAACAATGAGTTATCACCTTCTTCAAGATGGAAAGGCCATGTGCTAATAGTTTGTACTCTACAGATCTAACCTGAAATCTGAAATATTCCTAGATGATAAATTGCTCTTCTATTATCTTTGTACAGTCAGGAGGTTGTTTTAACATGAACTATAAATCCCTCTCCTATGTTAACATAAGAATTGTTCAAAATCCCACAAATCAGTAGGTTCCCCAACAAAAAAGCCCTTTCTTATCCATTTCCCAGGGTAAATGGCTTTTGTTCATTTCTGATCCAGAACAAGAGGATGGAAATAAAACTACCAGTTTTTTCCCAGGAAATTGAATTGTTAATTTACTCATTTTAAGCCGATTATCATCTTTTCTCCTTTAAGTGGAAAAAAGAGACAGAGAATTTTGCTCACCATAACTTATTCAGTATCTCTTTTTGATGATCTTTTTGTTCTTGAAACAATTCAGCAGTACTAGCCATAGTACAGTTCCACAGAGAGAGAAATTTATTTTCCATGAAAAGTAATACATTAAGTATTCCAGTTTTTGGCCACAGCATTAATGAACAGCTTAAGGACTTTTGGAATTGAATTAACTGCCCCAGTATTCTGAAGTTATTCAGATTTCTTAGTTTAGGCTTTCATAGCTTCAAGTACTTGAATGAAAATGAAATCGTAAAGGGAATATTAACACATTGATTAAGAGCCTTCCAACTGGTGACAGAATCCACTGGTACAAATAACTAAATGAGATTAATACTATTGATAATTTTCCCTGTACTTCGATGCACACCATTATCTATTTAAATCTCTAAAAAATCTGTCATGCTTTACTTTTATTTTTAAATTAATATAAATTGCAGAAACTTGGCACTCATGTAATACTAATATCTTTTATGCAGAAATAAGATAAAAATTGGCTCCATGAATATTAAGTTCAATTCTCAAATGTCAGTATGTGTGTATGTTTTAGGTTAATAATTCCAGTTTCAATAGTTAATGCTCAGTATTTAAAGGATATTTGAAGCCTAACACACTTATCGATATTTGTACTAATTTGCTTCTTTCCAGAAATTGGAATTATAGCAATTATTTATTCATAGTTTTTAATTAGGTATTATTAAAACTGAAAGATTATCTAATGCATTGTGAGAGTACATTTTTACCACAATGAGATGGGTAAACCATGAAAATTCTGTTCAGTACCCCATATACTGCATCAGGTTAGGTTGAAGTCAAGTTTTGGAGACTATTCTGGCTGAATTAGCACTACAATATTAAAAACAAAACGTCTTCCCTTCATGGCTTCTGCAATTAGAAACTACCATGTTTTCCCGAAAATAAGACCTACTCATGAAATGAGCCCTAGCAGGATTTCTAAGCATTTGCGCAATATAAGCCCTACCCCGAAAATAAGACCTAGTGATGGGCCTGGCTATGCAGCGTAACTGCACAACCCATTCATTTTGTTGTGGAGGGGTAAAGAAGACCAGCAGCCCTTCTCATCTGCCCTATCATGACAGCTACTATCCTAGAGGTGACCAGAAAGGTGCAGTCAGCCCCACCAACAAGGTAGGCTCCCCCTGTCAGGTCCAGGCCATCCTGTGTGTGCTGCAAGCTGAGGCTTGGAGGTGAAAGTCTCCTCAGTGAAGTGAGAAGCAAGATGCTCCACTTTAGGTATTGTGTGTCCCCAGGGGGAAGAAGGAAAGCTGTGGCTGCCATTTTACTCAGCACTGTGGGCCTCTCTCACCCCCCCACAAACACCAGGGGATAGGGGAAAAGCTTCAGCAAGTAGTCTCCTACTGAGTCCAGAGAGATAATTTCTGCTCCACTGTGCAGATTGGACCCAGTGCTCACTGGATCTCTGATAAATAAGCCAGCCCTGCTCATTTAATGAGAGCTCTATTGCTCGACATTAGAGATTGGGGCCAATAGTTATAAAGGAAATAGAGTCGCAAGAAATTCAGGATGGAATTCGGGGTTTGGAGAGTTATGATGTTCCAGAAGAAGACGACTTAACTATATTTGAATAAATGTAGATTGTTGTAGCATACTTAAAAGAAATAACACATCCCCTGAAAATAAGGCCTAGGGTGTCTTCTTGAGGAAAAATAAACATAAGACCCTGTCTTATTTTCGGGGAAACACGGTAAATACCAAGGAAATGGTTTTTGTAAAGCCACACCTTGTATTTTTTTCCTCTCTCTCCCATCTAAAGAACAGCATCTTCTTCCTGTCTTCATAGATAAGTCTCTTCAACATAAATAATCCCACAAATGCAAATTTCTCCCTTTTGCTTTACTAATAGATATCACAAAACTTACCTTAAGACAGTCAAACAAGTAAATTTGAATTAGATCCAATTCACGTTTACCAGGAAAAAGTAAATTACACAAAGCCATGAATCAAGAGTCCATTGCTCAATGAGGACCTACAGTTAGGTCGTGAGGTTGGGGGATTTCAACAAGTATTTTATTCAAATCATGCACAATTATAAATGTTGGAATGCCAGTGAAGTGACAAAAGTATGTGTATCTTTACTGGAGTCTATTAATTATTAACTTTTAATAAGTACTTTATACATGGAAGTCTCATGATCCAGCACATCTCTTATGTGGCTTCATTTAATCATACAAGAACCAATTAAATTTCTACTTCTAACATCCTCATTTGATAAATGAGAAAACACAGGTTTAGAGAGTTTTAATGGCTTATTCAAGGTCTTAGAAATAAGTGTTAGATGAAGGATTTGAATAGAAGCTGCCCCACTCTTACTACTCCCTATCTTCTAAAAATATTTTTTAGCACCTATTATGGTTGCCTATATTCACATGGGGTAACCTGTTATTATCCTTACATGATTGAAAAACTGAGGCTCCAAGAGAAAAGAAGTAACATATTTAAAATTACACAGTAGATAAGTGCCGGAGCTGAACTTTCAAGCCGGGAGCCCATGTCCCTTTGGATTAAAACCACAGAAGGACTATAAACACATCCTTAAAATAGTTCATATTAACTTTACCTGATTTTCTGTAATATTTCTCTAGATTTATTTGCAATATTTAATATAGAAACTGCAGATTTTGATGTATATGACTTTTTTGCACATGCACATCTATTTGTCTTTCTTGTAAATCAGAAACCAGAATTATCCCAGGTGAAGGAAAGAATAACCTGTGAGGACAGTGGCTTATCATATCTATCTATCTATATATAATACAACCACAGAATCAAAAACCTGTGTGTGCGTGGGAGCTGGGGCTATATGGGAAATCTCTGTATCTTTCTCTCAGTTTTGCTGTGAACCTAAAATTGGTTATTGAAATACTCATAAGATGACAAGTTTTTGCATATTGTGTCACCCGCCCAAGTGTCATCAATTGTCTTTGCATCAAAGAAAATATAGAACCATTTGTAATTGTGGCTCATTTGTTAGCATAAAGTTTGCCCTTTGCAGTGCTATCTATTGGCCTCAGTCTCAGGCTCAGCTTATCCATACAGTATTATCCCTGGCATGCACTGCAGATACATTCGCTCATGTCCCTTGTGGCTTTATGGAAATTAAGAGGTTGGAAAGTGAAGGGTACATTACACTGTCAAAATAAAATCAGGTCAAGTTACAAAAATTCTAAAAGTTGCATACTGTAAAATAAAAGAAAGTAAGATTGCAACCCAGGAAATTCAAATTGAAAATCCTGAGAAGTTCAACTCACAGCAGTTATAGGTATGGATTATAAATTGAAATGAGGATGTTCTTCAACCTTTTTCATGACTGATTGATCATTACAATGGAGGTCTCCAGATGGTAGGGAATTAGTTAAAAGTGATTATCTTACATAATTTTTAGAAAGCAATTTAAGCCTTATTTATGATTACCAGAGGCATTTATAAGAAATATCCTAACTGTCACTTACATTCAAAAACAAGCTAGGTTGAGTTTTGCTCATGTGACCTAACTGGTTTTGTCTGCTTGGGGAACTCTCCAGCCTGGACTCCACTTTATTTTAACAGTTCCACAAGTGGTCAAGCTTTCACCAAGCGAACTCACCTCTACAATAATTAAAATGAGGTACACTCAGGTCCCACCTCTGCCGTTTCTGTGCTTTTATTCTCTGCAGTATCAGAAGTCCCAAAGTCTGGGCCTTGATTTTAAGAGACATAGGACATTCACTTAGCTGGCGTGGATAGGGTTGAAATAGTGTGGTCAGCAGTTTGGACAGCAACTTTCTAATTTACTAAATTCTTGATCTTGGCAGAAATAGTCACTAATATTAGGTCAGTACCTGGAGAGGCAGGAGAGCACAGTGGTTGGAATATGAATTTAGAAGCTACGTTGCCTGGGTTCAAATGACAGCTCTGCCACTTGCTAGTTGTATGAGGTAGGTAAGTGACTAGGTAAAAATGCCTAGTGAGAAGTAAAGTAGTGGGTAATATATGTAAAAAATATAGAATGATTCCTGGGCCAGAGAAAGTACTATCACTTTTAGGAATAATACCTTTAAATTCAACCTAGAGACTACATCTCCACCCCTTTCAACAATTGTGTAAGCATCCAATTTCCTGTATTAAATCTCTTTGGGTTCCAACTAAATGAAATGATTTGTATTGTCTTCTACTGAACCTTGACTGAAACACTGCCCATTCTATTTCCTCTTGAGTACTAGTTATTAAATTATAAACATTTGTAAAATTAGGTGAGACAGTTTAAAAGCTAAAGGAATATTCTGCAATTTTGTTATAAAGGCAGATATAACATAAATGCAGGATTTGGATCCACAGAAGTAAGGTAAATTATTTCTAAAAACATTTGCTGGAAGCTTTGAAAGTATTTCCAGCCATATGTCTCCAGGTATAATCCTTTAAAACTATTTTCTTTAATAGCTTACTCCTCTAGCTCTGTTTCTTCTTCTGTTAAATTGGCAAAAGGCACCATCCAAAAAATCTTTCTCAAGGCCAGGCACAGTGGCTCATGCCTGTATTCCTAGCAGTCCGGGAGGCCGAGGCAGCAGGATTGCTTGAGTGCAGGAGTTCAAGACTGGCCTCAGCAAGAGCGAGACCCCGTCTCTACTAAAAATAGAAAAAATTAGCCAGGCATGGTGGTACGTGCCTGTAGTCCCAGCTACTCGGGGAGGCTGAGGCAGGATTACTTGAGCCCAGGAGTTTGAGTTGTGAGCTAGGCTGATCCTATGGCACTCTAGCCTGGGCAACACAGCAAGACTCTGTCTCAAAAAAAATATATATATATCTTGCTGAAAATAAGACCACTGCAATGAAACTTTCTCTATTTCATAAATTTATGTGTCTAAACAATTTACTTAATAATTTATTATTCATTTATCTATTTCATCTATCTTTGAAAGATTAAAAATTTAAGAGGCTCCAAAAATCATCAGTGAACTACAGACCCATATATTTTATTGCCTGCTCTACCTCTTCATTAGGATTAAATGAACATCTTAAACTTAATAGGTTTAAGATGCTTGCTTACTCAGCATCTAGTAAACGGTGCTATTATTGACCCAGTCTCTGGAAACAAAAACCTGAGTCACCCTTTAGTCCCTCTTTCCCTAACACCCCAGATACAACCCGTCTGACTTTGTTATGACTCTCAACATATATTCCAAATCAGATCTTTCGTCACCACACTCACAGCAAAGCAGTCAGAGTCAGTGAAGAATAAAGACACACTGTCCATTTCAAGTATACATATGAATATCATGAATACTGCCTGTTCTTTAAACAATACTGACATCTCACACGGGGGCTTGGAAATTTCTGATGCCTTGGCCTTCAACACTCTTTCCAGGTCTCCAATGGCTGGCTCCTCACTTCGCTGTGAATGGTTTTCAGCTGCCACATTCTCTAAGCGTCCTTCCTAAGAGCTCCATCTAAAACAGCCCCCCAGTCTCCTGCCCTCTGAAGTCTCGAACTTCTTCCCTTGCCTTTTTGTTGCAAGAACACTTGACACAGTACTATGTATTAATTGATTCAATTGTTTATTTTGCAAATCTTTAGCTAGGATAATAATGGCATGAGGGTAAGAGCTCCCTGGTGTTCACCACTGAATTCCCAGCACCTAGAATAATAAAGGACATTGGTAGGAGCTCAAAATACATTTGTAAAAGTCAGAATCTTCATACTATCCCCTATTTGAGTGTCTTAAGGGTTATTATCCCAAAGAAGATTACTCAATTTTAGATTGCTCCACCTACAGCATTACAGCATAAATCAGACAATTGACCTGGGCCATATTTGATATTCTTTATGGCTATTCCATACATTCTATATGACAGCCACCACTGCATTCAAGATAAAAGATCAGAAAAAGCTCAATAAGGAATGCTTAAAGTGAAGCATTTATCATTTCTGAAAAATTTTCTAGCACACACTTATAGCAGTAGAGAATCATCCTAAAAGAAGGGTATTAATCATTTCACTAGAGTTCAAAGAAAAAGCTCAGAGAATTTTTCTACTATATACTCCATAGACAGGCTTGATAGCTGTGGACATTGTCTTGTAACTTCAAGTAACTTAATTACTACCATTCTTTGGTATTACTACATTTATGAATAATTTGCATATAGCAACCATGTAAATGTCTCAAATAGCTAAAAACTTAGGCTCCAATATTTTCTTTATCATTTGCTTGACCCTTAAAGTTGCAATATAATCTTGAATACTGGTTCCTTCCTTTTATTAAACATTCTTAAAATACTTATTTTCCATTCTTGATAACTATTACAATATTAATTAATAACTGTTGCAATAATCCTTTAAATTTTATACAAATATATAATTTGAAGTCTATTTGTAAATACTGTATTTTTAATTCCTTTACATGACATATATATTGTTTCCATTTACAGACAAAAAAAAGACTGCAAAGATCAGCTATTTATACAAGTTTTTATAAGGAAAATAATACTAGACCATCTGATAATAGTTTTAGTATTCTTCACATTGTAAAAACAATAATAAACCTGAGCAGAGACACAAAAGATAGAGTCCTTATATTAGAGGTACTATTAATAACAAGACAGTTAGAAAAATAAGATATATACAAAGCAGTAATTGAAGTAGATAATAACATAAATGGTTATGTTGTTTAAGCAGCAGCTTCCATTGATGCAGGCTACTCTGGCAGACATTGTAGTAGATAGTTGACATTAACCGCATTTAATCCTAAAAACAAAGACTTGAGGGTGAATGTTCTTACCCCTAATTCACAAATGAGGAGAATTTGGCTCAGAGTCCAAGTTTACACAGATGATGAGTCTCAGAGCCAAGATTCAAATCTACATTTGTATGATTCCAAAGCCCATGCTCTAATACTGTGCTTCGCTCTTTAATAAAAAGAAACACACACCCACAAAATTTTCCCAGATTTCAGAGAATGAGTTATAATATCCTAGGACAGAGGCTCCATGGAGATTTAAACTGTTATCTGAACAAAGAGTGGAATTGGAGGAACCCAGAAAAACAATTTAAGTGCAGTAGATGGTAGGAACTTGAAAATGAGCACAGCACCTTCTAGTGAGAGTGAGGAGATTAGTGAGATTAGTATAAAAATAGGAAATATTAAAGAATAGGGAGAGACAAGGATAAAATCAGATGATAGAGGCCTATAAAACCAAAATGGAGAAAAATTGACCCTTTCCTATTAAGAATGGAGATGACTTCAATGACATTTGTGTTTAAAATCTGTCCAATGAAGGTCTATGAGTGAAAAGAATAAGGAAAGACCAGATGTGGATACTCATCAGCAGACATACTACAATGCACAGGGGAATGTATAAAAACCTAGAAACCCAAGGAAACAATAAAATAGCATTAGAAATCCTGAGAACAATAGGTTAAGGTAAAGCTTTGTTTTGTGTTAGTATGGTGTGGATGGAAAGGGAGTAAATTTAAGAAAATAAGATTTTATTTAGTTCTTGAGAGAAAAAGGTATGTCAGAGGCCTGGATAGTGGATAAGACATTGTAAAGAGAACAAACACATCCTCCTCTTCCCCAAATAAGCTTCGTGATTAATTACCTGGCTAATGAACAAAATGGTGATTTGGGGGGACAAAAATCCTAAGCAGAAGCTAAGCAAGCTAATTATTCTAGCCAAAGACTTATTCTATTTCCATTTCTTCCACTTATGCTTTTTGTGAGAGAATTTTGCCAGCAAATTATGGTTTGCTGGTATCATTTGAAAAAACAGAAATCTATTTTTTACAGAGAGTAAACAAGTTTTACTCCTTGTTCCAATAATGATCCATAATATAATAGTAATGCTGTCTTAAGGATGAATCTGGACCTAAACCCTGCTTAGCATGAAAGAATAACATGTCTGCCATGTCTATGGGTGGAAAATCTATGTCAACATTCTAGCATTCTATATATCTGATCTTTGAGCTATGTTATCTGTTCTGATTAAAAATACTTTTAGAACTCTATATGTACTAATTCAGGGAGTCAAATCTTTTTTATTTCATAATTTATGGTTGAGTTTCAGCATTCTAAATGATCTACATTTTACATTTTTTTATAACCACCTTTACTGTCTTAAATAGTAATATTAATACTTTCTCAGTATGGGACTCTAGACTAGAACTCTGAAAGCAATTGCAATTTTGAGGCCATTTTGTTTTGGCTCATCTGTTAAGTTCATTTACTTGTTCTACAGTGGAAAGTGTTTTCCATTAGTGTGGAAGGGAAAAATAATTTTTCAATCAGCAATATTTCTTTATAATCTTTTAAAGTTATTGCCCTTAGTAGATTTTTCTTTCTAAGATTTATCTACATACTATAAATTACAATAATATAGTAAGTTTGGGTATCAACATAATAAAAATCTAGATATATGAATGCTATGTCCAGTAGTAAGAAACATTCTTAGGTAAAAGTTTAATTCTTTTAGTAGCCAAGGAATCTGCCTTTTTAAGCTAAACACAGAACAGAAAATTTATTATATAAAGAACAATCTAATTGGGTATTCAGTGTGAATAACTTCATTAAGACTTCAGAATAAAGATTATTTTCAAACAGGGTCAGAGGAGTAAATTAGGCAACAAAGAAAGTGATTAACTGTAAGTCATCCTCTTCACTTACTTTAATCATAATTATTGGTAATAAAACCACCCAATCAATCAACAGGATTAATATCTCACAACCAATTAGGCTAGAAAAGAAAGTTTTTTTTTTTTAGGAGATCAGGCATCTAAACAAGGACAATTTTTAAATAATGCAACAAATATTTATTCAGTACTGACTATATGCAAGGTATTGTGGAGAATACAAAGACTGATAAAACAAACAACCTATCATCAAGAGACTTTAGATTATAGCAGAAGCCATAAGATTTGTAAAATAATATCTTTTATGACTTTCTACTTTGGTGAATAGTGTCAAAAGATTGGTACAGCTATAGGTACAGCTAAGGGAAATCATAAAGTGTTTCATGGAGGAAGTAGCTCTTGAAAAGTCCTGGAAACATGAATAGAAATTACTTGTGGGAAAATGGGGTAAAAGGGCCTCCAAGTAGAAGTAAAATTATTTACAAGGGTATAGAAACAGGAAAATATGAAGAAGATAGAGTTAATTGGGCTTCTTAATTAATGAAGGCGTATAGCAGAAAGTAATGTGAGAAAGTTTTGATGCAGATTATGATAGACATTTTATACATCTAAGTGGCATCTTAGTTAAGAGACACTAGGGAGCCAATAAAAGATTTTGAGTAATAGAGCTACAATGATCATAAATGTGCTTTAAATTATTGGCACACTCAAGTGGTAGAGATCTAAGAAGCAGGGACTTCTATTGAGAGGCTTTTATAAGAGATCAAAGGAGAAAAAGGGAGGGTTTGAATTATGAAAATGACATGCAAAAACTGAAACCAAGGTAGTGCTCACCATATATCATTATCGATAACAGAAAATTATTGCTTTTTGGCACTCTTGTAGGCACAACTGGAAGATGGCCCCCAAGATTCTTGCTCTGTGATGTGCAGGCTCTGTATAATCCCCAAGATGGTTAATATAATGGAATAGTCTAGTCCTCTTGTGATTAGTTTGTTATATATAGCACCATTTACTATAAGAATGAGGAATTATTTTTGGTGGACTTGACGTAATCAGTTGAGTCCTCAAAAGGGTTGGGGCTATTCTTAATGAAAGAAATTCAAAGTGTGAGAGTGATTTGATACTGAGAATATTTTCCTTTGTTGTACATGAAGATGAGAAGGGCAATGTAGCCATGAATATGGGTGACTCTAGGAGCTGAGAGTGGCCTCTGATTACAGCCAGAAGAAAATGTCCTACAACCACAAGGAACTGAATTCAACCAACAGCCTGAATGAGATTGGAAGTTGACTTTTATTCAGAGCCTTCAGAAAGAAGCATAGCAAAGCCAAAACCCTGATTTTAATCTGAGCAAAGAATGTAGCCATACCATGCCTGGACTAATGACATAATAAATGATTGTTTAAGTCACTAAAGGTTTGGCAGTTTTTAAGGCATTGGAAAACTAATATCCCCTCAGAAATAATGAAAATATCCTATAATGTCAAACAGAAAATATTTTATTTCAAAGGAAGCCATAAAAAATAAATCTCAGTGGATTAATATTGAACTGTTGAACTATAATAGACAATGTGGAAATCCTCACCTCTTTATAATTTACTACAAAATAAAAATATAGTTGTTTTCTTTGAAAATACTTTGCCATCCTTTCTTTAAAAAACAAATCTTGTTTGGTTTTTGTTTTAAGTTTATGTGATTGTACCTATGTACTTCTTTGGATTTGTTGTAGATTTACAGGGTCAAATGTAAGTAAAATTGTAAAGTAGGTTATATTGTCTTTTTTGCACTCTTCTTATTTTTATTTATATCTCCTTTTCTAAAATTCCCTGAGCGTCACAATGTGGTATCTGTGCCAGTGCCCCAGCCCAGAATCTTCTCCTCAGATTTCCCCTAGTAGATTTTGCCCATGCTTTGCTCTGTTTCCAAGATCCACAACTCTCTCTCTGGTAATCAGATCTAATCTGTGCTAAAATGTGAATGTATTATTCTTCAAAGACATATATTTTCAATTAATAAGAGCTTTGTGGAAAGCTATCACTCTGTAGAAAGTATGACTTTGATTATGTGAATGATTTAATACTAGAGACCAAAATCACTGGACAGTAGAACAAAATATGAGGGAATATGGATTACTTGATAATGTTGTATCTGAACTTACTTTGTCTTTGAATAGAATCCAATTCTTCATGACTATTCCATTTGTCAGTAGTTAGAATTAGTAGTGTATTTTTTCTACAATATATGAAATAACTAAACAATAAATAGGCCTTCTGGTGTGTGAATAGAAAAATGTTTTTCTTAATGGTGGCACAATTAAGGCAAATTATAAAGAAACTGACTTTTTAGAACTATTTAATGGGGAAAATCCTTGCAAAAACTACAAAACATCATAAAAATAGTGAAAAATGTAATTTCTATTTCCAGAGGAACAACAATCTAGTTAGGAAACCAGGAAAAAAAAAGCCAGAAATGTATATTTAACACTAGTGACACTTATTATCATATATATCAAGCAATTGCTGATTCAGAATATACAAAAACAAAGTATTTTATTCCTCCATATGTGTGTGAGTGTCTATGAGGTAGCCACATACAACATATTAGTTTGCTCGGGCTCCTGTAACAAAATACCGCAACCTGGGTAGCTTAACCCACAAAAATGTTTTGTCTCATATTTTTGGAGGCTAGAAGTCCAAGATCAAGATATCAGCAGGTCTAATTCTTTAGGTGGACTCTGAAGAAGAATCTGTTCCATGCCTTTTAGCAAGCTTTTAGTAATTTGCTGGCAATCTTTGAGCTTCTTTGGCTCGTAATGACATCATCCTGATCTTTGCCTTCAACTTCACATGTCATTCTCCGTATGTGTGTGTGTTTCTGTGTGTGTGTAAAATATCCCTTTCTTGTAAGGAGCCTGTCATATTGGGTTAGGGGCCCACTCTACTCCAGTATGACTTCATTTTAATTGATTGCATCTGCAATTACCCTATTTCTTAATATGATCACATTCTGAGGTATTGGGGGTTGGGACTTTAACATATGAATTTGCAGAGGACACAATTCAACCCATAACTCACAGGACATAAACATAAATGATATGGTTTCTGCTTTTTCTAAATGATCTCCCAATCAAGAGGAAAAGACAAAAGCACATGTACATAAATGCAAAATACTGAGATAAGTGTCATTAAGAATCTGAATGAAATACTTATGGCAGTATGTAAAAAGAGATGCCAATGTGGAAGGATTAGTATGAACCAAGAAAACTACAGAGAAGATATATCATTTAAACTTCTTCTCATGGGCCAGAATTTTCACAAAAAGCAAAAGCACAAAGGGTATTTCAAACACAAGGAAAACACATGCAAGTGAAGTGAGGTTATTTATCTCTAAGTACTCCAGAGGTGGGTCTATGGGGTATGCAGGCAAGTGGCAGAAGATGAGACTAGAAGAAAGTTGGGGTTAGTTTGCAGAGGGATCTTGAGAGACACTCTAAAAAACCTTTAATGTATTCAGTACAACAAAATCCTGATGTTGTTGGGAGCCTATCAAATATTTTTTCAATGAGAGAATTATAATTTCTCAGCAGTATTTTATAAAGAAATTTCAGGAAATGAGGAACAAAGGACATAAAGAGTTTGGAGGGGTAGTTTACTTGAATTACAAGAGTTAGAGGATACTAAACTAAATTTTTCCACTTTTTATTTTGGTTTACATGACATGATTATTGATATCTATATTTCTAGGGAATTAAGTAAATTAGTTATGTCCCCCAAAATACTTGTTTATAATAAAGTATAAAATACTCACTTTACAGTACAGAAACTGGCAGATTTGACTTTGACAAAATGATCAAACTTAATATTATGTATCAACTGTCACCATGTGTCTCCTAATGCTGTTCACTGAGAACACATCACTTTTGAAGTGTTCCTATTAAGACTATAACCTGATCTAACCAAGAGGAAACATCAGACAAGCCGAAATTGAAGAACATTCTACAAAACAATTAACCTATATATTTAAAAGTAAAGCCAATATCTTAAAGGGCAGAGGCTAAGAAATTATCCCAAAATAAAGGATCTAAAAGAGGCAATGATAGTCAGACACATGGATTAAATGTTTGATCAGGAAAAAAAATCTTTATAAAGGAAATATTTGAGACAGTCTCAGAGTGTGAATATAGAGTGCATATCAGGAAATATTGTATTCATGTTAAATTTTAGGACTTTGAGAATTGTGAAAGAATGACCTGCTTTTAGAAAATATACCCTGAAGTGCAAGGACATGATGTCACTAACTCTCAAATTAGTCAGAAAAAACATAAATATACTATATGTATAAAATATATAATATAATGCATCTATACATGTAGACTATGTATATATTCTATGTATAAGCACATGCAGTCATAAATACATATACATTATATATACACACAAATGCACATATACACACAGAAAAAGAAAAACAGTGAGATATTGAATAAAATAAATGTGGAAAAAATTTAACAACTGGAAAATCTATGAAGAGATTTTTTTCCCTTTTATTTCATCATATAATGGGGGTACAAATATTGTTAGGGTTACATACATTGCCCCTGCCACCCCTCCCCGCCCTGACGTGCCAGAGCTTCAAGCGTGTCCAATCCCCAGGTGGTGCGCACGGCACCTATTATGTAAGTATACACCTCCTCCCTCCTCCCGCCTGCCCTCCACCCGACAAGAGATTTTTTTTAACATTTTGGTTACATTGTATGTCTTTGCCTCTCCCTAAGAAGGGTTAGAGGTATGCCCTTCAGAGATTTTTGTTCTACTCTTGCAACCTTCCATTAGGTTTAAAATTCTTTAAAAACAAATCTTTTTGAAAAAAATGGCAGAGTAGGGCTGACCTCTTGGCTCTCTGCTCTCGGAGTGAGAAGTGAAGAGGGCA